>CARXXK010000002.1:22447635-22489429 GCA_949089665.1 Macrosiphum euphorbiae
AACCAGTTATTTAAAAAAAAACTTTGATTATTTTGACTAGGTATTGTTAATATACTATATTTTAAAACACTTAATTGACTCATTGTTTTACTTTTTAATTTTTCATTTTAATAATCGACATTGTATATACTTACTACTTCGATATATAACTTATATTTACACTATATATGCTTTATTTATATTAGTACAAAGTGTCTGCATTCTGAAATGACAATTTTTACCCAACCGTAGAAAGTATCCTCGCTCTGTAATACACCTTTTTACCCGACCGTACAAAGTGTCTAGTTTTGCACTTTTAATGCTTGACCATACAAATCCATACAATCGACCATACAATCAAGTATTTAAAATAAAAAAAACAATAGAAAACAACACAAATCAACCGTTCTTATATTAATATGTGTAAACTTACTTACAATTTTAGTTAAATAGTATCAACTTAATTCCTATGAGATAGATCCCTAGATGTGTTATATTTTATGAAACATACGGAACAATAATAATACAACAGAGTTGTATAGTTAATCCCTGCACAAGCCTATAAAATAGGAATTTACTTTTAGCAACATTTTAAGTTTGCAACACAATTCTCAGTTAATACACTATTGTTAACATTACCAGTTAACAAACAGCAAAAATTGGAATTGAATAAAATACAAATCAATATTTATTATAATATTATGTTAGGAATTTAGGATCCATCTAAGAAGCTAAAGAACTCGGATAATAGAGAAACAACTATTTTTGTTATCATCGTCGACGTGTTTTCGTTTATCAACAAAATCAAATTTTGTCAACAAAGCCGCTCAGCTTTCACCGCCCACCAACCGAACGATCGAATTTCCTTAGCAAACTCATTGAAATATATGATAACGGTTATCTTTCTTTTTCGTTATCAGTTTTCAAATTTATCAAACATTTATGATAATATATTTTCGAAAAATATTATTCTTATTACTCTGTTTTTCGACTTTCCGACATTTCCCCATCCCCGTCACTCCGCTATTCGAGTTGGTGTGTTTGTTATTAATGCCGCGGATGTTGCGGTTTGTACGCGAAAACTATCCGTAGCCTTCGCAATCACAAACGACTACGGCCGTCGTTCGTTATTATTATCGTTTTTGTCGCCTTTTTCTATTCGTTTCTTCTTTTCAACCGCCGTTTGTGCTCTATTCGTTTTAGTTTATTTCTTTTGAAACCCGAGGATATGCGGTTTGTACACAAAGTTTCGGTCGGTCTTCGTTTCGACGCACAACTTGGATTTAATAAATAATACTGATTTTTTTGTGTTTGTTTTTGATTCAATACAATTTGCATTATATTATTGTACACATATTATTTTGTCCCGTATTCATGATAATATATTTAAGCATTGGTCAACTATATGTCTATATGTAATGTGTAATATACAATATAGGTACAGAAGTACAGAACTGTTCATCGGTGGTGTTATGAATGTCAGTATGTACTGCTAAACATATGTATTATATATAGTATTAATAGGTTATCGACATAGTAGTATGTATATTTATTATTTAACTAAGCACACATATTGTGTAAGTTAGTTGCTATGAGTATAGCCTATATTGGTGGCTAAATATTTAGTTAAACACACAACCGTGTCGGTCTAATTTACTGAAATGCAGAATTACTGATTAACTGAATGTGAGCCATAGCGATCCATCAAATATTCAAATGTACATATTTAGATGGTCATGTATCAATGTTCAATTCACCACTATATCTTAGACAAATAAAGAGCACAGTACTCACTACTCAAGTGCTTGAAATGTCTATATTATAATAATGCATAATTATGGCAATATTTTGTCAAGTGTCATTTCTATAAGAAATAACATAATGTTTAAAAATGATTAATATAAAATATGTTTTAAATTATAAATGATAATTAATATTATGGTTTTAGTTATTATAAAATGTTTAAGAGGACGTCCATACCCGCATATTATGTTGTCTCCCTCTTTTAAATGTATAATATACCAAAACATACTTCTAGCAGTTATCCGTTTGCTTAAATATTAGAATGGATTGACTATTGACATATTATCAAACTTAAATTTAAGAACATTACCAATGTGTGTTCATAGGCGCAATTTGGGTTAAATTTATGTTGGTGCTAGATTTATATCTACTAAAGTGGTAAATGGGGGCTTTGCCCCCAACACCCCCCTCCGCACTTATGTACAACTTAATTTTATACACCTAAGCATTAATCTTAATACAAACAATTACCTATAACATAATTCACTTTTACCTATATTATTATTCTGATACCTATGTATCAAAATTATTATGAAAATGATAAAATCTTAGAAATAAATGTATCCAAGTCCATATGGCATAATTTTATAGTCAATAAAAATTTGGGGGTGCTATTATGAATTTTGGGAGTGCTAAGCACCCGCCAAATTGCGCCCATTGGTGTGTTTCCGGTTGGTTAGTTACAATATCTTAATTTTTAAATGAGTTATGAGATTGTAAAATATTAATATTTGAAATTGCTCATAATTCACTTAAAAATTATAATATCGTAAGAACCAATAGAGGATACAGATAATGTTCTCACATTTAAGTTTGATAATAGGTTAATTCACTCTAATATTTAAGCTATCAATACCAAATTGGAATGGCTGGACTTACATTTTGGTATATTATACGTTTTTTTAGTAGTTCAAATTTAGTAAGACAAAGACAACATAATATGAAGGTACTACATCACTTTAACACTTAATGTAAACTATAAGAATGCAAAAAATGCAAAATTCTTGTTAATCAAATTGATTGTAAAAGTCTAATTAATCCATCAATAATTGAACTGACAGCTGTCTGTGTGAGACTTCAGAGCGGGTACAAAGAATAAGGTAAGTAAATTTGCCCATTTTTGACTTGAAAAAAATGTTCAAAAGAATTTTTAACTATTAAAATTAAAATTAGGTAAGTAGAGATCAGTATAATAGTGATTTTGATGTCTTATTCCTTATACGGAACAGTTGTATGTATGGATCAATCTTTTATTTTATACTTAACTAAACTTATATTTTATAACTTTTAGTTCTGTTATAACAACTATTTGTATTATAACTGTAAAAATGTTTATACATTTTTAATATAGAAGAATAACACCCATTGAATATTAATACTCACAAGAAAAAAAGGATTAAATAGAAGGAAAAATTACAATAATTTACAACTAACAATAACAATCAGGATATATTCAAAGATGTTATCTTTCTCTTCTGGCCACTCAAAATATATGAATACTAAATCAGTAATCGTGTACGTAAATGTTAATTTTTGAACTATTGGTACCTTCTATAATCAATAGATGGGTAATTAAATATGTAGGTACATTTTGCAAAACTAAAACTCAACTACAGTAGGTAAATCATATTATTTATAATATGTATATTGATCTGATAATGTGTTCCTTCGTTTAATTAATTAAGTACTTGTTATTTGCCTTATATTAAGCCAATAAAAGTATAAAATTGCAATGTTATTATTTTATGTGTCCTTGATAAGTTTTTCAAGGAGCATAAGAGAAGAAAAGTTCAAAACTACTTTTACTAGACTATGGCAAAATACAATTAATGTAATTTTTTTACACTCTTTTAACTAAAACATTAACATAATATAATATGGTTTATTAGTTTATTACTCATCAGATAAAGTAGACTATGACAATAATTGTTACTGTAATTTCTAAATATTCAAATTTCTGGGTGGGTAATTTTAATGCGGGCATACTTTTAATAAATAAATAAAACAATTGTTAATAACCTTAATTTACAAATACATATATCGAATAAAAATATATAATTTAATATAGGTAAACCTTAGAATTTCTTAGACACCATCCTACTAATTTAATAAATAATAACTGGTCAAGTAAGTGCTATAATTAATTATCAGAAAAAGTTTATACTTAAATAAAAGTACTTATATATATATATGTAAATATTGTAAACATTTGTTTTACTCAAATAGTACATATTATTTATATTAGTCTTTACTTAGGTACCTGCATATGTTGTTTCTTGCAAAACGTACAACATAGTAAATTTTACATTAACAATAATCCATTTTACTGTTTCTTTTATAAAAATTAGAGTGAATTTGTTCATGATAAAATTTAACGGTAAGATTATTATCTATATTCTATGGCATCTCGAAGCAGTGGAGCCAAAATTTATGTTAACGTCAGGCAGTGGCCCGACCTCTTTTTCAAAAAACGTGGCATATACGTATGCCACATTTTATTTACATTATAATTTTATTATGACATCATGTACCTATATTTAAGCCATGATTATGATTAAATGGATATTAGGGTTTAAGTATTCATTAAATAATTAAGATATTGAGGCCGTAAAGTTTTGTAAAAGTCCCGACCACACTTAAAACACTTCGGGGCCACTGGCTTGGATGATTTTATTGATATTATTTTTAAGAACCAAGTTATAACCTTTTTGAAACTGTTCATTTGAAAATTATCATAACTTATTAAAAAATATAAATAACAATAAAATCCAATTCAATTCACTCTAGTTTTAAAAATAATAGAGTAAAATAGATTACAGTTAATGTAAAATGTACAATGTTGTACTTTTGTAATACAGAGACAACACATGCAGGTGTGATGTCCCCTTAAGTAAAGACTAATATGAATTTGTATCTGAATAAAATATTAATGCCGTCTTCAGATCTAAATATCATATCATTCATATTATCTAACACATCTTATACTATAATATGTCATAATAAAATGTATAATAGAAACATTAACTAGTAATATTAGTAAATGTAATTATTAGGAGGATGTTACACCCGCATGTGTTGTCTCCGTTTCACAAATGTAAAACAACAAATATTTTTATGCGCCTGAAAGAACCAAAAAGGCTACATTAGTAACTAAGAAACAAAATTTTCACCACATAAAAAAGTGAACTTTAGTGGTGAAATATAATTTTTATTTTTTCGGAACTACAAAAAAAGTTATTGAAGTTAGAAAAACACAAAAAAACATAATGTTTCACAAAAC
The DNA here is from genome assembly GCA_949089665.1 of Macrosiphum euphorbiae. Taxonomy (NCBI): domain Eukaryota; kingdom Metazoa; phylum Arthropoda; class Insecta; order Hemiptera; family Aphididae; genus Macrosiphum; species Macrosiphum euphorbiae. The sequence goes on from CARXXK010000002.1 coordinate 22,452,698, forward strand.
AAACTTTTTTCGTATAAGTGATATCTAAAAAATGAAAACAATATTTCACAGATAATATCCTGAAATATATTGTATATCAATTTGGAGTCTTAACTGTAACTACAGCCTGAGTGGTTCTATCCGGCGCAAAGCAGTTTTTGCTATGTTGTATATTTGTAAGGCGGAGACAACACATGCCTGTGTAGCATCTTCTTAAAAGTAGTTATAATGTATCTAAAATAAGTAAAAACAAGTTTGTAAATATATATATAAATCTATGTTCATGATAAGTAAGTTATAAAAATAAAGCTTTCTTTAAAAATGATATGATAAACTACTCTTTATAACAAAACATTGTCATCAATTTTGACTAATTAAGTGTTCTTGGGTAAATCTTAATTAAAATTAATTTAAACTTTGTCTAAATAGTTACCGGAGTTGTATTTTTTATTACACACTTTTCTTAAGTTCGCTTTCACGTCTGTCTGTAATCAAATCTTGCGCGCTCGATTTGAGGCACTTTTTGATGATGAAAAATTCTGAAAATTGGTATATACCTTAGTCTTGGATGACAACGGATTATTGTATTGTCATCCAAGACTAAGGTATATACCAATTTTCAGAATTTTTCATCATCAAAAAGTGCCTCAAATCGAGCGCGCAAGATTTGATTACAGACAGACGTGAAAGCGAACTTAAGAAAAGTGTGTAAAAAACTAAATACTCCCAGTCACTATCTTATAAACATGATTGAACAAAGAAGTGTACACACTTTTAAATTTTTCATCATTAAATTTTTCATTATTTTTTTTTTTTAATTTTTTTTTTATTTTTTTCTGTTAATTTCTATGAGCAGTAATAGCTCAAATTTGGGGTCTTTGATAACTTCACTGTCGGAAGTTCTAACTTCTTCTTCACTACAAAATGCTGGATATTCTGTTGTATTTATACCATTCATCAATAATTTCTCTTCAGTGTCAAGAACTTTTTTTTTGAGTTTTAAATATTTTATTTCCATATCATCACAGGCTATTTTGTTAGTCATTAAAAAATTAATATTTGAAGCCATTGCTCTATTGATTTCATCAATTCTTCTTAACTTTTTTCGCCATTTTTGAGAAATGGGGTCTCTGCACGGTTGTCTTAGTTGTATTATATTTTGTTTTTTCTTCTTGACAGACAAGTTGGGATTTTTATTGGTATTCATTTTACAGGGATAATTAACTGTTTGGTCTAAGTCAATATCAATAATAATCGATTGAGTATGTACATCAATTTGGTTATTATAATAGCATTGATTGATAAATTATATTAACTGTACATATTCCAACATATACCCAATGCAGTTATCCAGCTTTTCCGAATGGTTTGTTTTGTTATGAAACCTTGAAATAAATTAATACATTAATCAAAATTATTTATTAATAACAATATATTATATTTATTTATAATATATAAAATAGTTTGAAAAAGTAATTCTCCTTCAAATTCGACTTATCTTACATGAGCACCAAATTATACATAATACCCAGTTTGGCTTTAAGCCCAGACACTCTATGATACATTAAATCAATGAATTCATTAATACAATTGCGAGTGTTAGAAATAAAGACATTTCTAGATATTGCCAAGCATGCCAAACATTTGACGGAAAATGATTTTCAAATTAAAGAAAATTCATGACATCCCAATTATTCTTAATTCTAAAATAATTCTTAGAAAATATAAAATATACTGTAAAACTCTTCTCTCTTTCCTAACGTATGTACAAATTCATCTCACTTCCACACTTAGTACATTAGGCATTTTCATTAACGTTTTTATTGATTAAAACATTTGATGGTTCATTCATTACTACTTATGATTAAAAAAAAATATTTTGCCATATTGAGAGTGTGACTGCGGGAGAAAATAATATGTAGAATAAATTGTAGTGTCGCGTAAAAAGTGACGTCCTAAACGTCTGAGTCACTTTGAGACCGGATTCCTTAATCCTTACTTTTACGAAATGTCAAGGCCTCAAGGAATTGTTATCGAAAGTCATATTGTCATAAAGACAAAGTGTTAACCAAAAAAAATAGGTTAGACCGTATCGTGTCTATCAGAGATCATAAGCCCGTGTAAAAATCGGCTGGCTGCACACTTCATAGAAGATGGTAATGGCCGGTAGACCGCATACTATATGACAGTAATTATGTCGGAGTATATGTAGGTAATTGGAATTAAATTAAGCTTTAATAATTCATATCTACACAAAGTAGACAAAAAACAGAAATACTTACGAAATTTCAAGATTGCTGATTGAAGATGTGGGTCATGGCGTCATGTTACACTGATCGACATTAGACAGATCATAACGTGGATTTTCGTTATGTTATTTAAAGAATAATGACTCCTGATCACGACTTTAGATAAAATGGTTGCACATCGGGCTATACTAAACAATGTGTGTACGAGAGTTCTTGTCTAACATACTGTGGAGCACGGTGGGTTATTATGAAGGTCGTGAACCAACTCGTTTAATACAACCAACACGATGCGATGTTTGAAAAATAGCAGAATATTTTAAGTTAAGAATTTTAACTGCGCGACTGCACGTGGTTGCTTTCCGGAGGAAAAGGTACTTACGGTTCGCGATATTACGATCTGACGGCGTTTGGAGAGGGGCCGTGTCCCCGGCGACTGTACTAACTCGCGAGTCTCGTTGCTGGGGCAATTAAGGCTGGCGGTAGCTGAGAGTGACCGCGAGTGTTCCTATCGAGCACGAGGAGGCCAAACCAAAAATATCGGACGAGAGTGTAATGTGTATAGAGCTTCGCGGACTACGGGTTTACGCGTTGACGTTGAGAACAAAGAAGAGAGAGCCGCGAGGGGCCCGTGCCGCCGGGACGCCGTCAAGACCGATCGGTAGTACCAACCTATAAACTAGGTTTAATAATGTCACCGACCACTACACTGGAAAGATGGGGGCACATCTTCCAAATTCATAATCTGTGATAGTGGAATTAACCTCAAAATTCTTTATTATCAGGATGTATACGATCAATTGATACCACTGACTAAGTCCGTGATTGATACTATAAATAGGTATACACTATACATTTAAGTTGATATTCGAAAAAAAAGACCTGGAATAAAATCCCCGAAAAATATTATGACTAAATAGAATAAAATCTATTTCGCCATGAATTTTAATTAGACATATTTAATTAGAATATCTGAATATGTATGTACATATTAATATAATAAACCATTAATTCCTATATAGTACCAAATATATACCAAATATTTCGTATGCTTACAACTTCCAGTTCTATTTAGAAGATTGAAAAGGCCTTTTTGGAGTAAGAATGTTTAATTTCTATACAAATATTTATTAATTACGTTTTTGCATCATAAACATTTCTTTAATTGCAACTTATTATTACGATCTTACAGGGCAATTCAGGTGGTCCAATTCATATAAATCACAATTATTATATTTATAATATTATGTTAATATGTTATGTAATAATGACATAAATATAATGTTTATTGTTTAATATCATTAATTATAAATACTAGTATTTTCTTTTTCAATCTATTCAATGTTAATAATGTATAAAAGCCACGTTGGTACAACTGAATAATTTTATTTATTATTTTTTGATGTTGGCAACAATGTTCTTCCAACATGTTATCAATAATATTACATTTTGGAAGAAGTGTTCTACGCCCTACACTGGACTGGAAACGTCTAGGGAGGCGGGTGACGGGGCCCGCTTAGTGTCCGCGAGAGAGGTGTAGAAAGGGGAATAGTACGTGAGCTAATCTAGCCTGGCTTACCACAAACATACTACCTATTCCTTAGGTTGTAGGAATACATTTGGTAAATGGTTTATCATTGAAGTATAGATGGCGCCAGATTAGCTCATGTACGATTCCTCCTCGTACACCTCTCTCGAGGACACTAAGCGGGCCGGGCCCCCGTCACCCGCCTCCCATGACGTTTCCAGTCCAGTGTAGTAGTCAGTAACCTTAATTAAACCTAGTTTATAGGTTGGCACTACCGATCGGTCGGCCGCGCGCTTGACGGCATCCCGGCGGCACGGCATAGATATTAAAGAATGGATAGGCCATGGCTACATTAATAAAATAGAGAGTCGTGTGCCGGAATGGGGAAGAGAGAAAGACTGTTTTTTAATGATTGTATCTCATTCTGGCAGAGGTATTATCATAAATTATAAACAATAATTATATATATATATCTATTTGTGTTAAGACCTTTATAACCTCAATATTTTTTCATGTTCCTTCCCGTATGATAAGCACAAATGGCCTATCCATTCTTTAATATCTATGCGGCACGGGCCCCTCGCGGCTCTCTCTTCTTTGTTCTCAACGGCGGTAAACGTCTCGTTTCCAGTCCAGTGTTGCAGTCCGTGACTTCGATAAACTTAGTTTATACGTTTATGGTACCAACCACCACAGTATAACCGCCGAGGGAGAGTATTCAGTATTGTGGTGAAGTCTTGGCTCGCCACAATACGAAAAAGTGAACTAGTACCACAGCCTGCTGATATATACCATAATATATCTCCCGGCTCGGACACCATACTTGAAGCCAGTCGTCCTATACACTGCCCTATATGGTTGGGCAATGTTTACAAATCGATGTTATCAATCTTCTATCTATTATATTGATAACAGATTGTAAGCATTGCCCAACCTTTGGCTTCTAAAACGCATATTCAATAGAATATAGAGTCGGAATCTAGTTATCTAGTATTGATTAAATATACTTATATGCCTATATTTAATCAATGACAGTAGTATATATTTGTGCTTCCCTATTTAAAAACATTAATCAGTCCGGTCGCGTAGAGAGGACATTTTAGCTGAGTTTTTCACCGCTATTATATTAGACGCCTCAAACAAAACTTTATTCAGATCCATGACCTATCTGTCCCCATTATCCGACTGTCCCGATTAACCGAAGAATTTTACATACAATACATTCATTCGATATCGTCATTAATGTCAACCTTAAGCGGTTGTCCCCTTTAAGTGGTGTAACCATTAAGCGGATTCTACTGTATCGGAAATAATTTACTTATCTCATATTTTGCATGTCAAAGTTATGATGTATAATTTAGTCTTATTAATTCTACAGGTTCTTGAAGTACTATACAATATGTATCTAAATAAAGGGTATAGGTATCTAATATTTGAAAATTGCTATTAAAATATAGAAATAGATTTTAATTTTAAGGCACCCGGTGCTAATGTGATTTTGTTCTCAAAAATACATATTACGGGAATAGTGATTGTCCTGTAAAATCAATCAAATTTGATTATTTTTTTTTAATTGATATAGGAAAATATTCTACAGAGCGCATTAAACTTTGGTTTTCAATATTTTATTCCCGTGAAGTCGGTGTTCGTCGAAACACCCGAAACAGTCAACTAATATTTCGTTATATTATTTTGTTACCTCCTGACATGTACCTGCGAGTGCGAGGGCAAGCCATCTACACTGTCTACTAAACAGTACACACTCACGAGATCGTGCGACACGTAACGATATGTGAATTAGGTTGCTAATAATTTGCTCCTTAATCAAAAAATTACTAATAAAGAAAATCACAATAATGGCACTAAATTTACTAATTTAACTAACTACAATCGCATATTGTAGTTTTGATGTAGGATTGTAACTTATTTACAATGTGAAGGTACCATACATTGTATCTGTCTATAACATAAATAGTTAGGTATCTAAAGTATAAATTAAATGTTATCTGTGTTATAAATAAATATAAAATATAAATTATAATACTATATTGTTTTAATGTTTTAGCTACCAACAAATAATATATATTTTAAACATTTAAATTAAGGGGGCTGCAACGCACGTATTTTTCATACGTTTTAGACCAATAAGCGGTGGTAAATTACACATACTTGGGAATGTCCGATTTAAATTGTTTATACATGTTTGAATTCGTTGATAAAATACCTAGGCTTCTTAGGAAGTTCGATTTTCAATTTTCAATTTAAAACTACCTTAAATTAACCATTTTTTTTTTTTAGAAATAATCCAATGAAATAATTGCATTACATTTGCATTTATTTTGGGCACATCTGATCTTAAATAAAAAAAGTGATTCCTAAGAAGCACAGTCTAGAAGTTTATGAATTCAAGCATTTTTTCGAAATTACAATCGAACTTTGGGAAGCATGATTAATTTACTAACGCTTTTAGTAGTTTTTATAGTCATGCAAACTATAATATATTTCATTTTTCGAGATGTTTTGACATGTGCGTGTGCGTGTGAGAGTTGCTTCCAGCCTGACAGCTATTCTCGGAAACGATAACGGATTACGCACATAATATTCATTTACTACTCACACATAGATGCAGTATTAATTTATATGTCACATGAATTGCCTATATAGTACTCCTTAAAATATGCTACATTGCAGTACTCTTAAATAAAAGTTATAAACATTTTTTTCAGATGCAATTAGAACATAATATAGGTACACAACTGCCACTGCCTTGACAGTTTGACACATGCGACATTTCGCATTAAAAATAAATTAATAATTCAAAACAACCTAATTAAATTGTGTTAATTTAAAATAAAAATGAATCAACAAGAATGATATATTATATAATTTAACTTACAGCTTATTGTTTAAATATAGTATTTGATTTTTATATTTCCTTATACTTGTGAAAATGTTTTCTGAATATAAATATTATTAAAATATCTAAAACATTCATGTTTTTGAGGAAATATTAAAGAGCTATATTTTAGTTATAATGTTATGAAACTACATTATGGAACCATAATTGTTTTACCATGGCAATTTTATCATAATGTTAATGAATCTTTAAAAAAATTTATTATAATATTCTTTATAATATTATTACTACAATTTTAACATTGTTTGAATATTGAATATAATTTTGTTGTCAGGTCAATTTACGTATGACATTTTTAAGAGAAAGTACTTTATTTTTTTTCTGCAGTTGTGACTTTGATTGTGACAGTTCGGCAGGAGCTATTACTACACAATCATCACGTAAGAGGAACACTTCGTGGTACCCTGTGACCCGTATATCGCGTGGTAAACCTAAGGACACGTCAGTAGGACTCATAGGCTTTGTTACGCCGTATGAAAAAAAAAAAAAATATGCTTTGTAGCATTATAATAAACGAAAATAATAACATTAATTATATCTGAGAATAGGCGACACTAATTTTTCAAATAATAACAAAATGAGAGTTTTCTTAAAGGTAATTAAGTGGTTTTATTTTACGTGACATCAAAAACATACAAATAATATAATATAATAGGTTTTTTTTTTTTTGGGGGGGGGGGGTAATAATAATATAAAATATCAGGCATGGGAATATGATAATTGGGGGCAACATGGCAAATGCATTTGTATATAATAAAATTTGGGGATTATGAGGATAAATATGGATATAATAATTATACTCATGACAGCTAATATGGTATTTTTGCGTTCCGGGTCCACTGGGTACCCGTGCACTGCGCAAAATATGATTATTTTGTATAGTTTTCTCTAAGCAAATATATTTTAATATATGTTTGGTTACCAACCCCGCCACACTGTAACATGTCTGAGCGAATATTATATAAAAGAGAGCTGGTTGCGTTATAAAAAAGTGGAAGGTTAAAGTATCCTTGACAACAGGTAAATTGAGATAGATCCCCCCCATGAGCTGTATTTATATATTGTCTTATACCTACAAATAGTTCAATTAAAAACTTATAAATTATTACGAAACTAAAAAAAAAAAAAGTTTAGAAGTTGTGTACCCGTATATAAATATTTACCCGTTAACGATAAGCATGATTTCAAAATAAATGGTCTGATTCATTTTAATTCGTATTTATTAATAAACATTGGGTGCCTTGCCACACACTATACCTAATTTTATTTTGAATAGATTATAGATGGTAAGTAATCCGATAATTTGAAAAACCACCATTCCATAAACATAATATAATAATAAAAATGTAACTAAGATTTACATTTCGTAGAACGAATAATAGCCATAGATACTAGGTACTAAGAACGCGCGCCGACACAAAGTATCTACATTGATTATTGCGATTACGTATAAACAGTAAACACTACACAGTAGGTATACACACCGACACACCACACACCGTGTCATTCTCTCATATTCACAGTGTCACTGTGTCAGTTACATTTTTATAAGCTAAAAGCAAAATGGAGCAAAAAAAAAGAAAATTATTAGCAACTAGCAGTACTTTATTGAATTTTTTTAAAAAGAAGCCTGGGCCTGACGTAAGTATTACAATTTAAAATACTAAACATTATTAGACCCGGAATTAAATGTTTAAATATTATGTATGACGTATTCAACTTATTATAAAAATTAGTATTACAACTCGCGCTAAATTATGCAAAATTAAATTAACACCAGTTAAAAAAAGTACCTATTAAAATTATAATTGCAGTCACTGCAGTTTATTCAATAACTATTAGTTATGTCATATTAATTATTATAAAACATTTAAATGAGTTTATTAAAATATTAAAACATATTTGTAAATGTATAATGTTATGTAATATAGAATGATTATATTTAGATGTGTTGAGTTATTAAATTATACAAAATATAGATAAGGGGGTGTGCGCCGTGGGCGCAAAGGCCCCCACAAGTTTACCCTACAAATTTATTTTGATCCCCCCCCCATCAAACATTCTCAGTTACGCCACTGTGCATGACGGGAGTAATACGCCGCGTTTTCCGCCGCGGTGGATATCATATTATTTAGTGTAATTTAAAATTAAAAATTTTTTTATTTAAAATAATACGTCCGAACATATTATTTTTTTATAAATAGATAAACAAATTCAATATTATCTAAAACATTACACGTCCAAAATACAATGAATTGTTTTTGACAAAAGTAACAAGTTCCGGACTTGCAGTGATATTTGTCCGCTTAATATTTAGATCATGTTAAAATATTTATCGTATGTCTCATTAAATTAGGACTTGTTATATGTGTACACTAAAAAAACATATCTTGCACTAAAAACACAAAAATTAAAGTATAAATAAAACATGTTTTAATCATGATATTGCTTATAATGTTTTACCGAATCAAAAAGACGACCCAGATGAACCCTATGGACTAATAAAACGATTTTGAGAAAAATTGGACATACAACGTTTGGCCTCTTAGCCATCGATATATAATATATAATATATATATCATTCACATACGATTTATATAAATAATAATACAGAAATTAATAAAAAATTATGCAGGTGGCCAATATTCTGCTATATGTCCTTCAAAATGTCATTAAATGGATCGCGGCCGTTTAATTTACTTCGCCACATAAACTCTGACAAATAAGAATCTATGAAGTATCTAATTAGGGAATTACATACGAATACCTAACGTGTGTGATTTCGTACCTTTTTATCTGCAGTATATACATTCTATATCGAATGACTAGAACATCGAAAACACAAGAGATTTAAGTGGCGGGCGTTAACTAAACCTGAGTGGCGGGAGGAATATTTTCTTGGCTAGGGTGGTCTAGATGATCAGTATACCAAAAAGTAACTTATTAGTTATTAAGTTAAAAGTTAATTTGAAAAAAAAGTAACGAGTTAATTAACTTAATTAAAATTCATGTTTTAAATTAATTTTAACTTTTAACTCGTTAATGCCCAGCCTTGAGTTGCCTAAAACCATGAAATAACTACCTACTATTATTGTATAATCGTAAATCATAATAATGATAATAATACATTTTTTTTCTTGCCAGTTAAAATAAAGAAAGGTCTGTTTTCGTTTTAGTTAAATTCCATATATTCAATCCATAATCATTAAAAATTCTCACGTACAACATCATATTAATATGATCCTGTATTCCTGTATAATGATTATAATTAATACTTCTATATTATTCATTTTAGTTGATATAATTAAATGTTCATAAATAATGTTAATAATAATATATTGATTACAAAGTTTTACACTCGAATGCCTGAATATTTTAACATTGAATAATTTTATTTTATAATTTAATTTTATTTTTATTTTTGATTGTTATGTATACAATTATAACGGTTGCTACGTGCGAAGACCAAAAAATATTTTAAGATAATTCTTAATAATTTCGTACGTAAATAGGGATATACCACGATAGAAATTATTCATAAAAAATAGATAACACTTTAACCAGCATACACGCAGTGCTCAAAACATAATATAGGAAAATGGACTGTAGATTAGATATAATTATATAAAAACTTCGCTAAGTAACCTCGTGACAAGCGACGAGAAAAATGTCTGCCTTAAGTACCCAACACGACAGAAAGTCACAACAAAACCTAACATAAAGTATAATCAGAAATAATTTTAAAAGCATTTAAAAGTTATAATTACAGTGACGGCTATCCCATACTCAAGGTGTATCCACGATACACCTTATAGTTGGGTGGGTGGTCATGGACCATTGACTAATGAACCTAAATAAATAAAAACAATATATTTAATAATCCAGCCGGTGGCTATAATTGTAATATAGTTAAATACGAATAGAAATACTATACCTACCAAGTGGAGATAAGATAATTTTTATATTTTATTCGTTTATATTTTATTCTGTGGCTAAAAGTACAGACTGAAAAAAAATAATCACTAAAATATTATTAGTTATTGTTTGTCGTGTGGTCGTTAATCGTTATTAATTACTACTTATTAGTTATTATATTGAGTACGAAGTAGATATGAACTACGAATCGGAAACCTATTTGAATTTAAAAATACAAAGTTATGTCTGATTGACCATTTTTACATGCAAATATAGTATAAAATAGTTAGTAAATTGAATAAAAAAATCTTAATTTATTTTAGATTCTGAGTGGAATAATGTGTTTTTTTTTATTCATTTTTTTTTTTTGTTTGTGTCAATAGTCACTAAAAGGTTTAATAAAGGCACAATAAAAATGCTTTAATTTTCTTCTACAGCATCTTTTCTGGTTGGAAAGTGAATCTAGTTCTGTACTTTGGGGAGTAATCAGAAATAGGTAGTTACGAAAAATAAACAACAAATTAAGGAAAACTGAGATTTTTACACAATACCAGTTTAAAATAATAACCGTAGAAGCATCGAATTTTCACAGAATGTTTTATATTACCAATTTTTATATTATGCAATATTTTTTATTCCATAAATTTTAATAAAAATGTATTCGTTGTGTGAAAAAGCTTGATTCCTTATAAGTTGCTAAAATAGCAGTTGATAAATATTACAGATCCATAAGCACGTTTTTATTTAAGTATTTAAAGTTAAAATGTTGACAAAATTTATCAAAATCTTGAAAATTTTCAAATTAATCGTACTTGGTTGAAAAATTATAAAATTTTATAACTAAATTTTATAGCTGTAAGGATTAAAAATTTAAAACAAGGATTCTCATAAATATAGTTCATACTATAACCAAAAATATAAAAATAAAAACTCAGTTATTTTTTACAGACATTTTAAATTTGGAAGAATTACTTTTTAAAACCGAAAATAACGGTTTTAGTTATTTTGTTGTAATTTAAAAATGTTATTCGTGTGTAGGTGACACTTTGAGAGTATATTATTATATTTAATACAAACAATAATATTTTCAAATGCAATTTTGTTGAAAAATTAATTTAACCTATGTACTGTTGTACTAATGCCTAATAGTAAAATAAATTACTTTATTCAAAATAATATTAGGTATCATCAAATATACCTACTTAGTAATATATTATCATACGCTTACTGACCGTCTTAGCTCAGAATAGTTTTTTTTTTTAGGTATATACAATAATATTGTATAGCATTTAATTCAAATTTAGCACCATCTATTAGAGTGACCCACTTGTAACCATCTACTGCCTACTGTACAGCAGAGTTTATATTTATATTTACCTATTTCAATAGAACTATATAAATACATTTCAATAAATTACATTTTATTTATAATAATATTTATACTTTTAATTTTATAAAACTATAAAAGTATTTCAATCACTATTTTGCTATTTTGTTTAACTTCTAATGCGCGTAGCCAATGGGGGGGACGGGCAATGGTCCATACCCCCCTCCCATTAAGTGATTGCCGTTTAGGCACATCGCACATGGACATAAAAGCTAACACGTCTGGGTACAAATAAACACAACGTTTGAAAACATGGAATTAAAGTTATTTTATAATTTTACCTGAAGGTAAATAAGTCTACTCAGAAAACGTTTGAGTAAACATAATACATATTATACTGAAATATTGAATATTACTGGAGTTTTTGAAACCCGCCATGGTAAAAAGACAAAAGTGCATTATAATTGATAATTTTAAATGAGTGTATTTAAAATAAACAAATACGAGCGCAACATTTTTTGTTGTGCCAACTAAACGTAACGGTAACACAACCTGAATACATTTAATATTTAAATAAAAAAATAATGAATTTAAACTTGACAATAATATTAGGAAATATTTATGACATCGCGGTCCACGTTATATCGGGAAAAAATAAAGTTTTATAATAAATAAGATAGCAGTTAATAAAATCAAATACGATTTTTGAGTTAAGTAGATTTAGTATTTTTGTAATGACCCAATCATTTAACATAATATTATGTAGTACAAGCAATATTTTTGAATTAGTTTCAAAAAAAAAAAGGTGGGCAAGTGGGTGTCGCTCTGCTGTACAGTAGGTTACAAGTGGGTCACTGTATAATGTATGATATTAAATTTGAATTCAACGATATAATATCATTGTATAAGAAAAACGATTCTGAGCGGAGACGGTATGTCAGTCTATGTATAAGACATATTATATACATATCTATGGTATTAAACAAAAAATTGACCTATAATGGGTACCTATAATAAATTCCAAATTAATCATATCAAAATATCCATTAGGTACTTATAACGCGTTATACATCAACAAAAACCGTGATACTATCATAGATATATAATAGTACAGTTTAGAAGTTTCAAGTATCCACGAATAATATTATTCAATCACAACAAAATAACTAAAATAGTTATTCTAGGTTTTTTAATATGTAATTTCGTCCAAATTTGAATTTAAAATGTCTGTAAAAAATAAGTGTGTTCATATATTTTTTAGATTTTTTGGTTATAGTATGAACTATTTATGAGAACCTTTGTGTTGAATTTGTAATCCTTAGCTATAAAAACTGAACATTTTATAATTTATTAATTACAATGATTGATAATTTTCGAGATTTTGATAAATTTTGTCAAAATTCGATGTTTAAATGCTTATAAAAAAAAACTGTGCCTATGTATTTTTAATATTTTTCAACTGATATTGTAACAATATATCAGGAGCCTTGTATTAAATTTTTACACTTTTTGGCCCAACAGATAAAACTTAATTGATATTTATAGAAAAAAAAACTAAAAAAAATTGAAAGATGTAAAGGTCCATAAACAGCTCAAAAAGAGTCAAAATATTTTCAAAATTGTATGGTGTATAGGAAATGCTAATATAAACATTCAGTGAAATTTTCATGTATCTACAGTTATTTGTTTTTGAATTACAACAAAATAAGGAAATCGCTACATGGGAAATCGAGTGAATATTCAATGTTGTAAAAATTTGAATTTCAAACGCTCATAAAAATTTAATTTGACTTTCTTATAGACATTTTTCTTTTGATAAAGGTAGACAAACTTATAAGCAATCTTGTGTTTAATTTTCAAATCTTAGATTTAAAAAGAAACATTTTTACGAATTCTTAACTCAAAATAATTTGCTAATTTTCGTGATTTTCCCATATTTTGTCAATTTTTGAACTTTAAATGCTTATAAAAAAAATATGTGACTAAGGATTTTTAATATTTTTCATCTGCCTTTGAAACAATATATTAGGAGCCTTCTATTAAATTTTCAAGCTTTCGCAACCAACAAATAAAATTTTATTGATATTTTTAGAAAAAAAACTAAAAAAAAATGGAAAATGAAAATGTCCCTAAACAGTTCAAAATAAATCAAAATATTTTGAAAATGTTATCGTGTATAGAAAATGCTAATATAAACAACCAGTGAAAATTTCATGTATATACGTTCATTTGTTTCAGAGTTACACCAAAAACCAAAATCGATTTTTTGGAAAACCAATTTTGCGTAAAAATTCCCGTTTTTCCTTAATTTTTATGTTGTTTTTCCCGGCGCTTGTAAAAACTACTAGGAAATTTATACTTTTGACCCCCCAAAGTACCAACTAGATTCACTTTCCTATCAGAAAAGCTACTGATGAAGAAAATCCAAGCACTTTTACTGTCCTAAAACGTGATGACAGACACAAAAAAAAATAAAAAATAAAAAAACACACATCATTGTAAAATCAATACATTCATCGTTTCACTCAGAATCTAAAAATTGGGGAAACGATTATGAGCCAACTTCCCCGCGGTGTCTCATGGGTAACGCTAATACACTAAAAAATAAAATAGAAAATAATGTGACGGTGTACCTATACGTATATTGGTGCTCAAATGTGGTCTTATTTTAAAAACATGATGTACCCAAAAGTTGCATTCATTTTTTGAGTCTGAAAAAATGTGTACCTAAACGTGTTGCTTGTGTTCACAATCATTCTCCCAATTTCAATGTAAAAATATATTTTTGAACGTGTTTTGGTGTTTATTTTTACAAATAATCAGTAGGTATACAACTGTTGAAAAATTGGTGCTCTTTTTAATTGGTTTTACATTGACAATCCTAATGTTATAATTTGTTTGTGTTTATCAACTAATAGAACGGTTGCAGTTTTCTTTTTGCTTTGCCCCCCTTCCAAAATCTTATTTCATAGTTTCAAAGTTTTAATACAAAAACATTGTGGACGCATGTAAAATTTTGTAATTAAAATCTAATATAAAATGACCAAGCCACCAGGCCATAATACGGTCCAGGCCATCTGGAAAATTCCCATTTTCAGACCGGCCACTCCGCGCCTTCACTACATACACACGCGACACGCCTGACCGACTGATACTAAACACCTTTTCACGCGACGACGACACTGTGTCGATGATGGGAGATGAAGTAGATGGTACTCAGGACAATGCAAGTTAATTATTGTCACGGGGGGCACTGTGGTCGATCCGGTTCAATGAAATGACCACAGGGTATACAATTATAATAGTAGGGTAGCTTAATGACTAACTTAATGTACTAGGTATAATATATAAACATATATTATACAAGCTGGTGTCATGAGTTGACAGAAATTCGAGGGTCCTACTGTCCTAGACTGCCTTTCACACATCGTAGGTACACCTTGCTGGCGGACTTAAGCAACGATCCGTCTGTCGCACTGGGCGAAGTTGATGTGCACAGGACACGAACACACGGCAGCGGCAACTTACACACAGAATGTTAATGATATAATATAAAAACTCACAGTTTACTATTGGTAATGAAGAGTAATTATTTTAAAAATAATAATAATGGTGTCGTTTCATTAACGACTTAAGTTCTTGTCACAATGACAATACAAAGAAATAATAAATGCCTGGTTACATGGACCACATACGGTACAGGTTTTACAATAATATTAATAACCCCTAACTTTGTGTGTGTACCAAAAACTGAACCAAAAACTTAACAGACGAAAAAAAGGTTGCAGCGCTGCAATAGCGGAAACGAGACGATATAATATAATATGAGTTAACAGCAATAATAATTTATAACAACAAGGGCGTTGGCCGCAATAAGTAAACAATAAAAATCTTAGCATAATAGTGATACGAATAAATGATAATAATATGAGCTGGCAAACGTTGACAAATAATTATTCACACAGATAGGGAAAACAAGGATAATAAATGCACATAACTATTATTTTAATTTTAATAATTAAAGGACGGAGTAGAGTATGGACTATGGACAAGAAGTGAGATGTCGCCGTCGCGCAGTCGTACCCGCGGATAAGTTAATATACGCCACTGATAATCATGTAATACTGTAGTAATGACGTAATGTAATATGTATAATATAGTATACCATTAAACATTATTTATTATAATATAATATTTCATTATGCGCAATAACACCATGAACTAATCGCTCAGCGAGGACGGGAACGTGCTGACACAACCCTTTTGGTCTATATACAGACAGAACCCGTGTTCCCCGCTGGGCCTGGACGAGCAGTATAGGGTCGACAATTATGTATAACTAAATTAGACGGAACGTCATAATATTATAAGAGCATAATTTGTAAACTTTCCGAAGTCTTCATTCAATAAAATCATCTTTTCCGTAAGTGGTGCCATCTTTTTACATAAAAGGACCGTTATAAAACGTTAACATTTGAGGGCCGAAATAAAGTAGGTAGGTACGAGCTAAATAGTATAAGTCCAGGTATTAATAATCATCAGATAGAATTATTTTGTGTTAAATGTATTTAAGTTAATATTAATAAAATAATGTATTAATGTTTAGGTACAACCTTTATGTAATTGTTTTAGTAAAAAATATATGCATATTGGCTATTAAATAGGTACCTACCTAGATACAAAATTAAAATAAATATAATAATATAAGTCATAAGATATTAATCGATGAGAAATATTGTATAGATGGGAACTCGCAAGCAGATTGGTTATCTATCCAGCTTAAAAGTAACAACCAAAAATGTTCAAGTACTTATAAGTCTGATTTTTTGTACCTATAGGTAGGTATATAATATATGCGACGTAAATATCATAAAATATAATATCGTCCCCCCTAATCCACCGCTTATCCAGCCCACAACTGCTCATACAACGGTAACATTCACTCTCAATCACGATAACATATTATTGAGATTATAGCACGTTATTAATTATTTCTAGTCACGTAACAATGATTTATACAAATAATAAGGTATAACAAAAAATTAGTGATATCCCAATAAAAACACTCCACCTATCTCCGTGTAAAAAAAAGCGGGGAAGTGGATGTCCCTCTGCTGTAAAGAACCTCTGCTTGTAACCACAAGTGGGTCATTTTATAATGGATTGACAGGATTGTATTAAACTTGAATTCAATGATATTCTATCATTGTATAAGAAAAACAATTCTGAGCGGAGACGGTTTGTCAGTCTGGATATTTTATATTATCATTAATTATTATATCATGTAAGTTGAATTAATATTATAATATTTTTATTTTTTATTATTTACGTATATGGTAACAAACAAAGCGTTAGAAATTAAAATCCAATTTTTAGCGGTTTTTCGTAAATTTTCGGTGGTTTTTACCGTGGCATTTAATAACACTATTGATAAAATCGAAAAAAGACCTCTCTAAAGTACCATCTTGATCCAATTTTTTAAAAGATAAGGTACTATATGTTGAAATCGAGGAACTCCTTCTGGTAGAAATTTTGTATACAGGAAATAAAAAAAAAAAATTAAAATTAAAAATAAACACCATTGTAAAACCACTAGCTTCCTCGCTCCGCTCAAAATCTAAAAACGCCAAGTATAGGTATAAAAAAACGGCTTTAAAAGTTATGATATCAATTTATAGCTAAGTATTTAAACATTAGATATAATTTATGTTAAAATAGTCTGCTAAATAATATTGAACTTAGCTTGGCGACTTAAGTTAAAAATTTCAAAATACTATTGCATAATGAGTACATATAGTTGTTATAAATACTATCATTGAAAAAGGTATGGTGTATAACTAAATAAGTATTTTAAAGTCGCTAAGCTAAGTTAAATTATTTAGCAGACTATTTTATCATAAATGATATCTATAGTTCAAAGCCTTAAGTATAAAATTATAATAGAACTTTTAAGAGCCATTTTTTTATATAGTTTTTTTACATTGAATTTTAAATTACACCACGTAAATATACTTAGGATTATGAAAAATAAAATTCTGAAATACTATCGTAAGTTATTAAAATCATTATGTAGGTAAATCAAACTACTTTTACAAGTAAAACATGGGCGGCTGCTCTATGTCGTCAAGTGGCTATTAATCAACTCACATTATCTCGATAAATAATGATATTTTTTACGGTAGGGAGACACTAATACATCAATAAGCTTAATATTAAAAAAAAAAATGTTGTGTTGTGATGTCCTTTAATATGAATATATTATTATATGATTTATGGTATAATGCAATGTATATCTACCTACATTAAATTATGTCTTTTGACTTGTAACAGTTGTACTTACAGTCGTATAATATTTTTAAAGGTTTTTATTTAACTTCGTATCTTGTCAGGTTGTCTGTCTGTATGTTTGTCCACGTTATTTTTTGAAAACGTCTAAACATACAGAAATAAACAAAATATAATATTCTGAATCAGGATAAGCTCTAATTTATTGTACATGACGAAAATTTTTTTCTAAAATTTGGTTGGTCGCCACCGCAGAACATTACACGCGACGAGTATCATTCAAGGAGGCTGCAGCGCGGGGTTCGTATACCATCGTCCAAATGACAGTGTAGTCAAATATTCATATTGGATGTAGACTGTTTAACGTTAATTTAGTAGTCCAAAACTCCAAAGTAAACAGTCACTTTATCTAAAATTTAGATTTACAAATAAATTGGTTATTTTGAATTTTTGAAAAAACAATTTAATACAAAATATATACAATTTCTAATTTAAAATGATCAGTTTATAAATAAAAGAAAAAGTCATTTTCTAGATACCTACTTGTAGCGCATGAGTCTTATATACCTATATAATATTATAAAAAAAAATTTTAAATTATTGACTAGAACAAAAGTTATTTCATTTGTCAGGTTTTGCTGTTACATTCTATATAATAAATTCTGTGTTATACCTAACTTATAAAGTATGATGTGATTTAAACATTATTTTATAATAAATTTAAATTTAAATTTAAAATGCATTTAATTAATTCAACAAAAAACGCAAAAGATACTTTGATTAATTTCATTACAACGCTTGGGAAATATACGAGTATTTATATTATATTGATACAATTATAATCGATAGGTTGATTCCCTCCTATGTGGAATCTAAGACCTAAGTTACCTACTTAGATTTACCAAATTATAACATGTTTAATATAATTGGTTATAATTGGTTACTCTCTAAGTCAAATTAAATTAAATTATAAATATTTTTAACAGAATATATTAACTGCTTACTTTTTATTTGAGTTGTGTGGGAACATGTAGGCATTTATAGGTATTCCCATAACATTAATGTCCAATACATACAATATATTTATTGAGTTTGGTATTAGGGCTAAGAACTGCACTTCCTGAAACAAACAAAAATTGAAAAATATACATAACTATTAAATAAAATAATATAATTTAACTAAATAGAGATTCATAAGGAAAATCATAGTACGTTAAGACTCTTTAAAGACTGATTATCATGCAATTATTTAATATTTTTCTCAATACATTAACTGAATTTGGAATTTATTTTGTAGCCTAAAAATATATTAGGTATAAATTATACACAGGGGCGCCTGCAGAAAATCAGCTCAGTGGGTTCAGAATTACATTTTTGTTATACATACATTGGTAGTCACATATTTACATTATTATACACTGATTTTTATGTTCATTAAAAAAATCCCAGTGGGTGCAATGGCACCCACTGGCCCCTTATGTGGGTACCCTTGATTATACAGTTCAAATTAATGTTTCATTACCTACCACTGCCCACTGGTGACTTTAAATCATTTATTATATGTTTATGTTAAAAAAAAAACTATTATAAGTAATTTGAATAAGAATAAATATTATATTTCAAAAAAAAAAAATATAATAAAAAGTAGAAAAATAATTTTATTCCTCTTTAGTAAGTAGTTTATTAAAATCAACCAGATAAAATATTTTATTAAATACAAACTGTGTACAATAAATCCTTTTCTAACACTTAAGAATACTTACATAAACATTTAATGGAGACAGTTTGTTCCACTATATTGCATGATTCAGTAAACTTTGGTATTTGAATCCAATATTTTTTTTTTTTAGAATTTCCAATCAACTGTATTTATTGGTTTGGAAGCATACTACAAAACAAGGTTGTGTTGTATTTTTTTTTTTTTGACATTGACATTGACATTGACACATTGACACCTTAAAATAAACAGATTGTTAAATTATAATGGATTATAAAATAATTTATAACATTACAAATCATCATTGAATAATATGTGCAAATTATTATGGCATAATTTGTTTAGCATTGCAGCATTCATTTTATTATGATGTACAGATACGCCATCCTTTTGTTAATATTGGAAGCTACTAATTGCGGTCAGCTGCTAGGTTGACTGTATCTGTTTACATTGCACTTAATGCAAACGGATATAGCAAACCTAGTGACTGACAACAATTACTAGCTTACTAGCTTACAATATCAACAATATTTTATCTGTGTATTATAAAATCAATGATTGCAGTACAGAATTGAAAAAATTTAAATTAAAGTTATGTTATAGAATTCTACTGCTTAAACAACTATTAAAATAATAAATTCTGTATAATGCTTCTAAAAGAACACCTTGTTTTTGGTCGTCATACTATGATCGACAAAATTTAAATAAATTAAAATACCGTCATAAGCTTATTGTAAAAGTATTGGTATTAATTACAAAAAAAATTAAATATGATTCAATTGAGTAATAGGCTGTAACAATTATTTGTATTTTTAGTTTTTTGTTTTGCTTTTAAAATAAGAGAGTATATTTTTCAATCAATGGCTTGAGGTATAATAAGCAAATTAGATAACATTTTATACATAAAACACTACATTGACACATGCGAGTAGGTAAGATATCCAGTGATAGAACTTAACATTATTTAATAATTAATATAGTTATTCAAAAGTTACAGGATATATTAATTTATTAACTTGAATAATTTACAATTTATGATGTTTATGCACTTATTACATTAATATTTGGAAGTGGGTACCTATCATGTTCCTATAATAATCTTAAAATTTATTTGTATACCTACCTAGCAAATTAATAGATTTAGCTACCAATCATTGAATAGTATTGGATTTTAATTAAAACATTTAAGTTATAGATTTTTAACATTTTTACCACCTACTATCAAACTAACAAATGAAAATTGCAATAGGTACTTTGTTTAAGTTCTCACTTCTCAACAATTAATGATAATTTACTAAAACCCTAATTATAAATAAAATGTGTTTACAATCGTTTGTTTGTAGATTTTTAAAATCTAATGTGAAATTATAATGTTTTAATTTACTTAATATAACTTATAATTCATAACTATTTATGCATTTATAATATTAACCTTTAATAGTGACATCTAGTTCCTTGTAATCCATGAACGTTAATATATTCTATTGCGTTTTGAATCCAAATTAAATGTTTTTTACTTGATATAGGTAAACAGTTAGTGTTTTTATACATGATATTAATTTGGCTAATTTTGTGTCGCTTGGCTTTTGCTATTATACTGGCACCTTAAACAGAATAATCAGTTTAATTAATATAATATATATTTATTAATAAATTACACTATAAGACATGATGTATTGTATATATCGTATTTTACCATGATATATAGATTCGGCAATACAGTATATAATCATATTTTTTTTAAATTAAAATATTATTTAAGTTATACATTTTTACTGTTTTAACTATTATGTGATTAGCAAACATTGCTTAAAATGTTTATTAAAGCCTGAACTATGGATGCTTAAAAAACAAAGAAACAAATCAGTAGATCATTCATTACCTACCAGCTACTTACTCGTCATTGATGTTTTAGCTCTCAAATCTCTATAGTCTATAATGAATTTTTTAATATCATTATTTCTAATGATCACTATCATTTTATGCGTTGATAATTTATTGATAAGATGTTTGATCAAATATTTTTTCAAATATTTTTTTTCGAATTGATAAAGAATATTATAATTCTTTGCGACGTTTCGCTCTTTGTACGAATGTACGTCCAGCCATGACAAAATAGATGGTGCCATACTTCGATGACAAATTAGATACGTATTAACGTATGTCGGTAACTTTTTGATACGCATCGCGTTCACTATCCACTCGACACCCTCTCTACTATCAGCTGGTTCACCGCTGTATGTTGGCCGAGTAATTTAAAGGCCAATGAATGAGGCGAACTACGATTATGGTTGGGAAGGATGTAATGCGCTACGTCTCGTATTGTTGCTGACATACCTATCTATTTTGTTATACATAGGTATCGCAGTATGGTCAGAAAATTTAATAATTTAAGTTACCTACCTTTTTTGTTGTTGTTTATAATGGATTCGGAATGTCTGTAGTGACCGACCACCTTAGCTTTTCGCGCCTTATCGTTCACCGCCACATGAAAGTGTTTCCGAGTGACTACTCCATTTTTTTATGTGAACTTCACTAGAAAACAATAATAAAAAGACGAAAGAAGAACGTACGCAACGAAAAAACGTGTTGGTGGTTCTGTGTGTGTTTGGCTAGTGGCTACAGACAGAGAGGAGAGAAAAAATAACAAAACAAACGTCGGCTATCCCGGTTACGAACGGAACCGATGGCGCTCGTAATTTAACGTTACGTCAGTGGCGGATCCAGGGCTTAATTTTGGGGGGGGCAAAAGTTCAAAATATTTTACAACATTACACAATATCTGTCCATCCTGAATTTTATTATTTTTAACACTTTTTTTAAGTTTGGTTTCACGTCCGTCTGTGATCAAATCTTGCGCGCTCGATTTGAGGCACTTTTTGAAGATGAAAAATTCTGAAAATTGGTATAGACCTTGGTCTTGGATGACAATACAATAATCCGTAAAAAAAATTTTTTAACTAAAGAGTAGAAAATAAAAAATTAAAAATTTTTTTTTAAAAAACACTTTTCAAAAAAAACAAAAAAATAATGAAAAATTTAAAAGTGTGTGGCGCTCTTACACTTGACATATTATACCACACACTTTTAAATTTTTCATCATTTTTTTGTTTTTTTTGAAAAGTGTTTTTTAAAAAAAAATTTTTTTAATTATTTTAATTAGCGCACACGAAACGTCGACACGTCGAACTTGACTGTCGAAAACGTACGATAAGTAATAAGTAATAACACATTAGCCATTAGGACGTTGTCTATGTTATTACGTAATTGATTTTACGTCTGTGTCGACTGTCAATAATCACCAGAACTATGATAAGGAAACCTAATAACTTATGTGCTATTATTAGACTGGTGAGAAATTATCAGGATTGTAATTTTTCCATGTTTACAATAAAACTCTCGTATGGAAATTGATATGATATGATATGATATGATTATATGATTATTGAATACTGTACCTAACTCTACTAGAAGTATTAATATCTACGATATAAAAGATAGGGCAACTACACGGCGTTTGGGGGGGGCAAATGCCCCCTTTGCCCCCCCCTGGATCCGCCACTACGTAACATTTGTTAATTAAAATTCACAAATTAACTTATATTTACGGTGATAGGAAAACATTTATAGCGATTGAGTTTTTAATTATTGTGTATTTTTGAATATTATGTTATTACCGATATTAACACACGAAACACGTATAGTTTGTCACATTACAACTTTATTATCATTTCTATCATTTTTGGTAATATAAATGAATAACTAATAAGATTATTGCAATAGATATATACAGGGCTTAAAGTGGGAAAAAATTCCAGAGGGGACTAATGTCTCCATATAGTCTTAAGCGTTCCATACATAATTTTATGTCTAATGTATAAAATCATAATTTGTTAAAGCGGACGCTTTTTAAATCCGAGGTAGGGGGACTGAGTCCCCCTGCGTCCCCTTCACTTTAACCCATGAGTATATAATAATTATATTATAACGTAGGTAGATAGGTAGGTACTTAATTTGTTTAGATATCATTTCAGTTCCAAATTCCAAATTTGTTTACTTGTGAATTATTAAAATTTTATAATTTTAATTATTTTAATAACAGTATTATATAATATAATTTAGTATAATATAAGGGCGCCAATTTTTTTTTTTTGAATCAGGCCCAAAATGTCTAAATGCGGCACTGGTGGGGGCTATATATTTATAATTTTTAAGATAAATCACAAGGTAGTGCCCCCCACACTAATATCAAATTATACTATTATAGGTATATAAAAAAGTTTGCAAGTAGGTAGGTACTAATTTGCTGAACAGTAGGCAGATGTCTACTGTCTAGATAGGTAAGTAAATTTAGAAATGTATTGACATTTAAAGAACTAAAACTTTAAAAAATGATTAATGAATATTTCCATTAATATTTAATTTAAATTCTAAATTTTAAATTTTAATGTATAGAAAATAATAAAATAAAAAAGTTTTGTGAAAATGTCAAGTATATACCTATAGGTACCTACGGTTATTACTTATTAGTTTTTGAATAGACAATAGTGAATACAATTAAATAAGAATATAGGTATGTCTCTCATAAAAAAATATTGTTGATTTATATTCAACTTTTTTTTTTTTTAATATCCACTAAAAACAACTTATAAGACACTTGGTATAAGATTTTTAAGTTTTTGGCCAAGCAAAAAAATTTGTATGGACAATAATTTAAAAAAAAATTAATAACAATTGAAATTTTATTGTGCCATAAAAAATATTTCTAAAAAGAGTCAAAATATTTTGAAAATTGTATTGTATATTGAAAATGGAAGTATAAACATTCGGTGAAATTTTCATTTATCTAAGGTATGGTTTTTTTAGAGTTACATTAATTACATTATTTGACCCTTCATTTAGTAAATTGGTAAATTACATTACTTATACCTAACTCATAATTTTTCAATAGGTAGGTTTATAAGAAATACAATCCATAATTTTATAAATTGTATTTATGTGTTAATTGACGAGTTTACTGAATAGATCTTGAGTCTCAGAATTTCGAAATTGAAAAGTTTGCTTCAGAAAAACAATGTAAACTTCCACACAAATTTATTTATATCATTATTATGGTATATTAATATACTATTATTATATATATTTAAAATTAACAAAACAAATATTAAATAGGTATAAAATATTTATAATTTAATAATAAATTTTCATTTTTCTCTTTTTGTTTTGGCTTCCACATCTACTATCTACATGATTGTATGAAGAGTTCTGCGGTGTTAAACGTGTTGGATTACTTTGATCTATAACATACAAACAACAACGACAGGCGCGTATCCAGAATTTTATTTCGGGAGGGGCTGAACAAAATGATCAACATAGTCACACAATAAAATAAAAAAGTGGTAAAGTGGATGTCGCTCTGCTGTACAGTAGGTACTGTAATGGATGGTGTAAAATTTGAATTCAATGATATAATATCATTGTATAAGAAAAACGATTCTAAGCGAAAACGGTCAGTCAGCCTATGATATTATTGTGAATAAAGTAATTTATATATTTACCTATTTACGTAGACCATTGTTTTAAATTTTCAATCCTTAACTATGAAAGTTGAACATTTTATAAATTTTTAATTACAAAATATTTATTACATTTTAAATTTGATAAATTTTGTCAAAATTCGAACTTTAAATGATTATAAGAAAAAATTGAGCCTATGTATTTTTAATATTTTTGAACTAATATTGTTACAATATATCAGGAGCCTTGAATTAAATTTTCACGCATTTTTACCCAACAAAAAAATTTTTATTGATATTTATAGAAAAAAACTAAGAAAAATGAAAACTGTCAATGTCCTTAAATAGCTCAAAAAGAGGCAAAATATTTTCAAATTTTTTTGGTGTGTAAAAAATGAAAACATTCAGAAAAATTTTAAGTTTTGTGATTTTTCCGTATTTTGTCAAGATTCGAACTTTAAATGCTTATAAAAAAAACTATGACTAAGGATTTTTAATATTTTTCAACTGCTATTGTAACAATAAAGCAGGAGCCTTGTATTAAATTTTCAAGCTTTTTTACCCAACAAATAAAGTTTTATTGATATTCATATTTTTTGGATGTTCTTGAAATTTCAGGGGGGGCTGCAGCCCACCCAGCCACCCCCATAAATACGCCCCTGAACAACGATAATCATAAACTATAGTAGACTCGTAAACAATTCAACAAAATGAATATGGTAATTTATAATAACGCAAATAATCTTGAGCTAGACCAATTTTAAGAAATTATTATAGTATTGAAAATAGTCTTTTCAAAATTATACAAAAATATTAATAAACAGAGGACTAGAAAGTAATACATTTTAATTTTGTCGGTTTAAATTTAAATAAATAGTTCATTTAAATATTTGGAGTTATAGCCTATAGGTAGGTACCTATCTAATATTGCTTTAACCACAATAATACATTTTTAGTTTCACAACATACTTATAATTATCATCAGCCATGTTCTAAATAACGGGGATTATATGAGTATTAAATATGGAGGTTCCACTTATAAAATATCATCTCCTGATGACGAATTCAACAAATAAAATGGGTGACAATAGTGTACACTGTACACAGTGGCGTATTTATATGCAGGCACTATAGGCACGTGCCTACAGCGGCAAATTTTGAGGGGCGGCATATTTTTCAAGGGTTTTTTTTTCGATAATTATGGTATTATATATTGACTTGGTGAGACTTATTATATCGTTTTATGTTATTGTAAAATACTCTAAAAAAAAAATAAAAAAAATAGCCACAACAGCATACAAGATTAGTTTAAATTATTGAAAACAATGGCATTGGCTTAAAATAGAATTCGAATTTATTATTTTTATAGTTTCTTACCGCCGCGCGCCGTGCCGCCGTCTATTGGGAATATTATACAAGCCGCGACGGCGCGGTCAGTGAGCGTCTATAGAACATATTTATAACAATTGGCAATAATAATAATAGTATAATCTAATATTATCAAGACGGCACGCCGGTTCTATACGAATATTTTGTTGATATTTTATTTTATTTCTGGAGAAGTGATAATAATTAATTATAATTCAGTCTGTGCGTACTGGCCGTATTGCGTAGTGTAGAGTTCTTACTGCTGTAGCTGTGTCGCTTTTATTTGTCTACTTATTATATCGTTGTTGTTTTTTTTTTTAATTATCCTATTTATTTTGTGAATATGAGTACGAATAGAAAACGGTTAAGTGGTGACCAATACAAAAATTTGATCCGTTTTTAGCCGATCATATAGTTCGTTTTGGAAATAAAGGTAGTGGCTCTACATCGTATTTATCTCACGTGGTATGTGATGAGTTTATTTTATTAATGATGAAAAAATTAAAACATAATATTGTTAAAGAATTAAAAATATCAAAATATTTTTCAATAAGTATTGATTCGACGCCAGATATTTCGCACGTCGACAAATTATCATTTATGGTGAGATATGTCCTCGAAACAGGTCTTCCTGTAGAACGATTCTTATGTTTTGTTTCAAATCCAGGACATAAAGCTTTAGATTTGACTAATGCCATTACCAATACTTTAAAATCACACGATATTGACATTTCTGACTGTCGAGGGCAAAGCTACGATAGTCGATAATGCTAGTAATATGTCAGGCCAATACAGTGGAGTTCAGGCACGAATAAAAGAAATTAATCCACTTGTTTATTATGTACCATGTAGCGCACACTCGTTAAATTTAGTTGGCATATCTTCTGCTGAAAGTTGCTCACAAGCATCAATGTTTTTTGGATTTATACAACAATTATACAACTTCTTTTCCGCATCAACGCATAGATGGTCAATTTTGCAATTAAATATGAAACATAATGCTAATACAATTAAGAGTTTATCGAATACTAGGTGGTCGGCTCGCGCAGACGCATGTCGAGCATTATATAATTCGTGGGACGAAATTATTAATGCATTGGTCACTATCAAGGATGACATTTTCGAAAAATGTGCTACGCGAAATGAATCAAATGGTCTTTATAATCAAATGCAAAAATTAGAAACATCATTTATGGTAATTTTCTGGAATTATATATTAGAACGATTTAATGCATCAAATAAGCAACTACAATGTGTTGAAATTGGAAATGATAAAGTTTCTCAAATTTATACATCACTTATTAATCTAGTACAAAAAACCCGAGATAATTTTAATGAATATGAAACTAAAGCTAAAAAAATATCAAAGATTACAGAGTACAATGTTGATATAACTCGACAAAAAAAAAAAAAAATACACTTCGATGAAAAAGCTGAACAAACTGAGTTAAGTGGTGGAGATAAATTTCGAGTTGAAACATTTTACGTTATTATTGATAAAATTACTAATGAACTTGAAAAAAGACACCAGTCCTACAAAACGTTTTGTGATTTATTCGAAGTACTACTAAAAATTACATCTTTAAATTCTTTGAAAATAGTTGAGTCCGCCGAGAAATTGCAAAAAATGTACCCGAATGATTTGGATAATACATTTTCGTCAGAATGCTTACATTTGCAATCTTATTTACTGAATAGTAATATCGATATTGACATCAATATTTTAACTCCAATCACACTGTGTCAGTATTTGAGAGAAAAATCTTTACATATTGAAATATTTCCAAATGTTGACACTGCATTAAGAATTTTCATAAGTGTACCAGTATCCAATTGTACTACCGAGAGATCATTTTCATGCCTCAAACGTGTAAAAAACTACTTAAGGTCCACTCAAAATGATGAGAAGTTAAACAGCTTAGCATTATTCTCTATAGAAAATGAAATGTTAAAAGAATTGAATTGCGAGGATTTAATTGACGCATTTGCCAAAACCAAATGTCGACGTAAACCGATCGTTTAATAAATAATTTATTATATGTAAGACATTTAGAATGTATACAAACATTTTGTAATTCCTTTTTTTCTAATATTTTTCAACTTAAATTATTATTCATATATATATTTATATATATATATATGTATTTAAAATGTAATTAAAATTTGTTTTGCATACCTACCTAATTAAATTTTATTTTATCATAATTAAGGGCGGCAATTTTCCGCAGGCCTACAAGCAGTAAATATATAAATACGCCTCTGACTGTACATGGGCATTAAGTAAGGCACTGTAATATTTCTGCTAGATTTGAACTCAGTATGATAACTCACTGATTGCATACAAAACAACGGTATTGATCAAAGACACGGTTACGATTTACTAAGGTACTTATAGGTTACTAATAGTATAGTTACTATTAGTACTATTGACTATTGTACTAAGTATATTTTATGAATTAATGATATATATTATATTTATTGCTATAATAATTATTTATTTTAATGCATATATTTATATAATAGGTCTTAAAATTGACTAAATATTTGGAAAACGTCATTGCGTATAGTATAATATCATTAATATTATGTATATAATAATAAAAGTAGTTAAAAGCCTTTTAATAAAAGGTTTCAAGTCCCCACAGTTAATATTTTTGAATTACAACAATTTAACTAAAATCCTTGTTCTTCGTTTAAATATCTTATCTGGTCCAAATTTGAAACTCTTAAATGCTTTAATATTTTTAGATTTTTGGTTTCAGTATGAACTAGAGGGATGTTAATATAATGTTCAAGCATAAAAAATAGCTATATAAAAATTGTCGAATTTTTTCAAAATTTAAATGACAAATATATACTTTAAAAAAAAATATATGTCTATGTAGTAGTATGTACCTATTTAAATATTTTTAAATATCTTTAATAACAGCTTATGAGAAGAGGAACTTTGTAATTGATTTTCAACATTTTTTATCATTATAAGGTAGGTAATAGAAGTAAAACAAAAATAAATCGATAATAGATATCAAATGTACCTACCTATATTTAACTCATAACATATATGTCATATAGTTAAAATATTTTTAAAATTATACCATATACCTATATATTATATAGAAAATGGTAATGTAACCTTTTGATGAACATTTTAAATATTCAAAATTAATTGTGTTTGAGTTACAAGTTACAACTTACAACAAAAAAAGAAAACCAACTTCGTCGAAAATTGGTTTTACGTAAAAATTGAGTTTTTTCTTAGGTTTTTTTTTAAGATTAAATTATTTTGCTGTAGTATATTATCTTCTTATACTATAAAACGTGAACCCGAGGGCGCAGCTTATGGAGTAAATCCGAACTAGCGTAAGCAACTCACCAATCGGAAAATTAGATTTCTATCCGCGGGCGGTCTCCCGGCGGCGGCGGAGCCGTCGCTGCGTTATCACTCCTCTTATCACTTTTTGCCGTTTTTTTCGAAAATCAAAGAAATTTCGAAAAAAAACGAGTTTTACCCCCCCGGGGGGCCTCGGGGGGCCCCGTTCGGACCTTATTCGCGTTCCTCGGTAAATTTATAGTCGGTGCGCGGCCCTACTTTTTTCCCGGCGGGCCCCCTGCGGCGGATATCGCGTGCGAACCGAGCGCCGCCGTCGCGCGCGTTTTTTGCATTTTTTTTCGAAAATTCGAGTTTTAGGCGTTTTGGGGCGTATCGACCTTCCCGTTTGCATCTTATTCGCGTTCCCCGCTAAATTTAACGTCGAAACGTGGCCCTACTTTTTCAAAAACGAGTGCCCCGGCGGACGTATCGATCGCCGAGGGCGCCGCGTCGTCGCCGTTTCGACGGTTTTCTCGACTTTTTCGACTAGAGTCGCGTGTAGCAACTCTACGAGACGTCCGACCTCCCCTCCGGCGACGTATTCGAGTTCCGCGCTAAATTTATAGCCGGCGAGGGTACCTACTTTTTCAAAAACGAGTCCCGGGGAGGAGCGACGTCGCCTAAACGAGAGTAGGTACCGATGGGGTATCGAGTAGGTACCGCTATATACGGGCATAAATACGTGCGTCTCGAGGTTCGATTTTTTTCGCAAAGCTCGGGTATTATACGTCCGAGGGCGGCGGAGCCGGTCGTCCGCTCGCCGACGCTGTCGGATCGCCCGCTCAAACGCCCTTTGACGGCCGTCCAAACGGCGTTCGCCTTTCGCGGGCACGGCGACGCGGCTTAAGAGTCGTAGAATTGACTCGGATTTTCATCTGTGTAGGTGGCTAGGTTGGTTAGACGTTAGGATAGGTGACTCGAGGGTCGTGGGTTCGAACCCGGTGGCCGTGTAAATTCGAATTCAATTTTTTTGCGTTTTTTTTTTTCGTCACATTTATCATTTTTAACGAAAGTGTTATTTTTTTTTTTAATTTGCATTATTATATTATTATTCGTTTGACGATATTTATTGGGCAAAAAAATAATTATAATTAACATTTACCGACGCACCTACATGTTTCTTTTATTAATACATTATAATACAACTAACCTACGTGTAGTACCTACTTGATATATTACAGTTTTTACGTGATTCCGATTTGGTTAAATACTGCTACAGATTATAAATACTATATTAAAAAATAGTGCGACTATATGACTGCTTCATTTGCCGTTTTTTTCGAAAATTCGAGTCCCGGGGTGGAGTAGTGTTTCGGAAACGAGAGTAGGTACCGTGTAGGTATCGCTATTCACATACATATATACATGCGCCTCAAGGTTCGATTTTTTTCGCAAATCTCGCGTTTTGAACGTCCGAAGGCGGCGGACACGGTCCTCCGCTCAAACGCCCTTTGACGGTCGCGCAACCCGCGTTCGCCATTCGTCGGATCGCCCGCTCAAACGCCCTTTGACGGCCGTCCAAACGGCGTTCGCCTTTCGCGAGCACGGGGACGCGGCTTAAGAGTCATAGAATTGACTCCGGTTTTCATCTGAGTAGGTGGCTAGGTTGGTTAGGCGTTAGGATAGGTGACTCGAGGGTCGTGGGTTCGAACCCGGCCGCCGGGATTTTCGATAATTTGCGGCGCCCGTGATATTTCGGATTTCTTTTTTTTGCGTTTTTTTTTTTTTGGTCACATTAATCATTTTTAACGAGTGTTCCGATTTTTTTCAAAATTCACGTTATTATATTATATATATCGGTATTTATATATATTATTATTCGTTTGACTATATTTATTTTGCAAAAAAATAATAATTAACATTTAATTAATACTTGATTTTACCGTGACCAACCTACAATATAATTATAATGTAGTACCTACTTGATATATTAAATACTGCTACAGATTATAAATACTGTTTAATACAATATTAATAAACTATATTAAAAAATAGTACTACTATATGACCGCTCCATTTGCCGTTTTTTTTTCGAAAATTCGAGTTTCAGCCCCTTTCGGTCGTATCACCCGCCCCGTCGACGACTTATTCGAGTTCCCCGCTAAATTTATAGCCGGCGCGCGGCCCTACTTTTTCAAAAACGAGTCCCGGCGAGGAGCGGCGTCGCTTAAACGAGAGCGGGTACCGTGTATTGTATTGTATATATTATGCGTCGCGTCGTTTTTTGCGGAGCCGTCGCTGCGTTATCTTTTATCCTTATCACTTTTCACGGTTTTGACCATTTTTCACAATTTTTTTTCAACATTTTTGAGGTTTACCCCCCTCGGGTGCCTCGGTAGGGCCCGTTTGGACCTTATTCGCGTTCCCCGCTAAATTTATAGACGGTGCGCGGCCCTACTTTTTCACAGACGAGTCCCGGGAAAGAGTGGCGTCGTGGAAAAGTTAGTAGGTACCGTGTAAGTATCGCTATATACGGCAATAAATACATGCCTCGCGTCGTTTTTTGCTGTTTTTTTCTAAAATTCGTTTCATGGACCGTTTTAGTGATATTACCCTTCCTGTTTGGATATTATTGGCATTCCCCGCTAAATTTATAAGCCATAGTCGTCAGTACTTCGCTCGAGTCGAGTTCCGCGGAGGAGATCGGGGAGCGGACAGTGTTGTTATTACTTTATACGGAAATGAAAATATGCGACAAAAAGTTTGATTTTTTCATACACACTTTCATACACATAATACATAAGTCATAACACAGTGATGCACCATTATAATTAAGCAATTATAATTACTAAATAATTTAAAACATCATAAATATCAAATGACATTTAATAAATTGGTAGGTAGGTACATCATATATTATATACAGTCATACAATATAACAGCAAAATATTATGATAGTAGGTACTTACGAAGATAAGTGCCAAAAAATTGTATAGTGTATTCATTTATACATACCTACGTTTAATAGGATAGTATTACATTTCAATAAATTTTGTTATTCACCAATATAATTATCTATTTGTTAATTTGATTTAATTCTCATAATTAAATAAATATACATGGTAGGTATATTTTAGAAAATATCCAATCAGAAAATTAGATTTTTTCGACTTATTAGTTATTTGTTATAACCGCGAAAACATAACAATGATTACATTGATTACAATGAAGCCTAACATAATACACCTGATAACTGTTCTCTATAATTATAAAAAAAATACAATTTTGTTACCTCCTGTATGCTTTATCAGATTTGAACGGCCGTTTCGAGCACTTTTCGCTGTAGGCGGATTGTCCGTTCGGGAATCGACTTTCACCCGAGATGACTGATAGACGATAGCTAGACACTCAAACTCAGAATCCGAATTTCCGATTTCAACACACACACTCCAGAACCGGACATACACGCCCGGTGCATGGTCTACGATCCGACGTAGTCGGATTGTCTACCTGACTAGCTACTTACATACGAGCGACTTACACCCCCACTGCATCCGACACTCGGGAATCGACTTTCACCCGAGATGACTGATTTCAACAGCCGATTTGAACACATATACGAGAACCAGACACACACGCCCGGTGCATGGTCTGCGATCCGACGTAGTCGGATTGCCTACCTGACTAGCTACTTGCATACGAGCGACTTACACCCCCACTGCATCCGATCCGCCGCAGGTGGATTGTCCGTTCGGGAATCGACTTTCACCCGAGATGACTGATACCTAGACACTCAAACTCAGAATCCGAATTTCCGATTTCAACACACATACGAGAACCGGACATACACACCCGGTGCATGGTCTGCGATCCGACGTAGTCGGATTGCCTACCTGACTAGCTACTTGCATACAAGCGATTTACACCCCGCACTGCATCCGATCAGCCGCAGGCGGATTGTCCGTTCGGGAATCGTCTTTCACCCGAGATGACTGATAGCTAGACACTCAAACTCAGAATCCGAATTTCCGATTTCAACACGCATACGAGAACCGGACATACACGCCCGGTGCATGGTCTGCGATCCGACGTAGTCGGATTGTCTACCTGACTAGCTACTTACATACGAGCGACTTACACCCCCACTGCATCCGACACTCGGGAATCGACTTTCACCCGAGATGACTGATTTCAACAGCCGATTTGAACACCCATACGAGAACCGGACACACACGCCCGGTGCATGGTCTGCGATCCGACGTAGTCGGATTGCCTACCTGACTAGCTACTTGCATACGAGCGACTTACACCCCCACTGCATCCGACACTCGGGAATCGACTTTTACCCGAGATGACTGATAGCTAGACACTCAAAATCAGAATCCGAATTTCCGATTTCAACACACATACGAGAACCGGACATACACGCCCGGTGCATGGTCTGCGATCCGACGTAGTCGGATTGCCTACCTGACTAGCTACTTGCATACGAGCGACATACACCCCCACTGCATACAAGCCGCAGGTGGATTGTCCGTTCGGGAATCGACTTTCACCCGAGATGACTGATAGCTAGACACTCCAACTCAGAATCCGAATTTCCGATTTCAACACACATACGACTAGACACTCTTCCGAGTTTAAAAATTACCGCTTAACCAGTGCTGCCAACACGACAAAACACAATACCCGACGACCCCCCCCTTCCCGCCACAGGCCGTATAAAAAAACCCAGCATCGCCGACAAAGATGCACCACCGCCCACACAGTCTTTCCGCCGTAGGCGGGATGACAAACACCGGAATCTAGTCTTATACTATAAAACGTGAACCCGAGGGCGCAGCCTATGTTTTAATTCCGAACTAGCATAAGGGAGAGCCAATGAGAAAATTAGATTCCTAACCGTGGGCGGTCTCCCGGCGGCGGCGGAGCCGTCGCTGCGTTATCACTCCTCTTATCACTTTTTGCGATTTTTTTCAAAAATCAAAGAAATTTTGAAAAAAATCGAGTTTTACCGCCCCGGGGGGCCTCGGGCGGCCCCGTTCGGACCTTATTCGCGTTCCTCGGTAAATTTATAGTCGGCGAGAGGCCCTACTTTTTTCCCGGCGGGCCCGCGGCGGCGGATGTCGAGTGCGATACGAGCGCCGCCGTCGCGCGCGTTTTTTGCATTTTTTTTCGAAAATTCGAGTTTTAGGCGTTTTGGGGCTTATCGACCTCCCCGTTTGGATCTTATTCGCGTTCCCCGCTAAATTTAACGTCGAAACGTGGCCCTACTTTTTCAAAAACGAGTGCCCCGACGGACGTATCGATCGCCGAGGGCGCCGCGTCGTC
Source organism: Macrosiphum euphorbiae (assembly GCA_949089665.1). Classification (NCBI taxonomy): domain Eukaryota; kingdom Metazoa; phylum Arthropoda; class Insecta; order Hemiptera; family Aphididae; genus Macrosiphum; species Macrosiphum euphorbiae. The sequence continues at coordinate 22,488,137 of CARXXK010000002.1, forward strand.
GCCGTTTCGACGGTTTTCTCGACTTTTTCGACTAGAGTCGCGTTTAGCAACTCTACGAGACGTCCGACCTCCCCGCCGGCGACGTATTCGAGTTCCACGCTAAATTTATAGCCGGCGAGGGTACCTACTTTTTCAAAAACGAGTCCCGGGGAGGAGCGACGTCGCTTAAACGAGAGTAGGTACCGATGGGGTATCGAGTGGGTACCGCTATATACGGGCATAAATACGTGCGTCTCGAGGTTCGATTTTTTTCGCAAAGCTCGGGTATTATACGTCCGAGGGCGGCGAAGCCGGTCGTCCGCTCGCCGACGCTGTCGGATCGCCCGCTCAAACGCCCTTTGACGGCCGTCCAAACGGCGTTCGCCTTTCGCGAGCACGGCGAAGGGGCTTAAGAGTCATAGAATTGACTCGGACTTTCATCTGAGTAGGTGGCTAGGTTGGTTAGGCGTTAGGATAGGTGACTCGAGGGTCGTGGGTTCGAACCCGGCCTCTGGGATTTTCGATAATTTGCGCCATCCGTACTAAATCGAATTTCTTATTTTTGCGTTTTTTTTTTTCGTCACATTTATCATTTTTAACGAAAGTGTTAATTTTTTTTTTAAATTTGCATTATTAAATTATATATATTATTATTATTCGTTTGACGATATTTATTGGGCAAAAAAATAATTAAAATTAACATTTAATTAATACTTGATTTTACCGACGCACCTACATGTTTCTTTTATTAACACATTATAATAACGTATAACTAACCTACGTGTAGTACCTACTTGATATATTACAGTTTTTACGTGATTCCGATTTGGTTAAATACTATATTAAAAAATAGTACGACTATATTTGCCGTTTTTTTCGAAAATTCGAGTCCCGGGGTGGAGTAGTGTGTCGGAAACGAGAGTAGGTACCGTGTAGGTATCGCTATATACAGGCATATATACATGCGCCTCGAGGTTCGATTTTTTTCGCAAATCTCGCGTCTTGAACGTCCGAAGATTGCGGACATGGTGGTCCGCTCAAACGCCCTTAAGAGTCATAGATTTGGCTCCTAATTTCATCTCGGTAGGTGGCTAGGTAGGTTAGGCGTTAAAACGGGTGATTCGACGGTCGTGGTTTCGAACGCCGGAGGGGCCGTGTTAAATCGAATTTCTTTTTTTTGCGTTTTTTTTTTCGTCACATTTATCATTTTTAACGAAAGTGTAAATTTTTTTTTTTAATTTGAATTATTATATTATATATATTATTATTATTCGTTTGACGATATTTATTGGGCAAAAAAATTATTATAATTAA
>CARXXK010000002.1:22492875-22504205 GCA_949089665.1 Macrosiphum euphorbiae
TCTGAAAATGTGTTCGTTATCCCAGTGCGGGCCGACGTGTGACAGAAGTTTGGCCAACCGGTTGGGTTCCCTCATCCACAATGTGTGCGTGACAGTCAGGTGGGGAAGCTCGTTTGCCTGGATGTCATCTGCCCTGTAATACGTGCCACTGTCTTACTAACAGGCGTTTGATTCGGTGTCTTCTAGTGGCATATACTGCGGCTGCAGCAGGTCGCCTTGGCTCTTGTTATCGCAGCCCATGCTTGTCAATAGTTGGCCGTCCAAGTTGGTGGTCCTCAACGACTATGTTTGTTTTGCCGACGAACCGTATATCATCGATCCATCTAAAAAATGAGTAGCTTGGTTCATCCGCAAAAATAATCAAGTTATGAAGTTAAATTTTTTATTATCTATGATTTCGTGGGGAATTTGAAATGTAAGTTCTCAACACTAAATCGGAGTATCAAAAATGTGCAATACTCCAAACGGTCACTGTTATTTTTTTGTAGATAGATTCTCTTTTAAAATTTCAATTATAATTGTAATGGCAATATATAAATTTACCAACCTGGTAATTATTTAAGTAATTTTAATTATTATAACCAACATAAATATACGTTTATGGTTATGGAATTATCTTATATTGCTCTTACTTGTTCCTTGGATCCAAAAGTACAATCGGAATGCAAAGCTGGCACTGGACGCACATAGTTCATACAATGAATATTGTTTCTGATAACGGATCTGCGTTCAGTATCACTACTTGCATACACAACTCGTTCATGTGTCGAGGTATGAGCTCCTTCCGGTGATAAGAAAGGATTTAATATTAATTTGCATGCTTTAATTACCATCAATCAATATATATAATTATGTATTAATCCTACTCATTCTAGAAATTGCCGTGTGGGATAGATTATGGCCTACAAAATTTGTCCAGTATGCCATTGCCATCGTTTTGAAGTCTTCTGGTGAGTCCTCGTCTTTGACAAATTCAACGCTCAGCCTTCTAGGACTGGGTAAGGCATCAAATAGATGAAATTCCACAAACTCTGTATGAATGGTAAATCAAATCAAATCATTAGATACGCACAAAGGTAACTAAATTATTATGTTATAATAATGAAATTACCATAAAAACTATCAATGTCATTATTAAACAGCAAACGTTTATAAGGCTTGGTTTTTTTCCCGTGGAGGAACGTTTCAAGTTGTTCCAAGAACCGTTAAGACTACGATACTTTAAGTTCATCCCGATACATGCAGTTTTGTTGTAATACATGGACAAACAAATCTTACCCAAATATGTCTTATCTAGTTTCACTTTCGATTAATCTATGGCACATTGTCAAGATAAATTAAATGGTCATTAAATTTGTGCATATTAAGAATATTTTTTTTTAATGAGATTTATATTGTATTTACACTTGACATTCTCTATTGCTTATAAAGATAGAAACTTCAGAAATAATTTCAGCCTGCCTGTACAATGAATACAGTTCTTCGGAAAGATGAGAATCGATCAATAGCCCATGCTCCGGGCTTCCAATATCTATACTTAACCTAGAATTATAGTACATATACATCTTCTCAAGTTGTCCAAAGTCGCGGACTAATGTTTGAATATGATTTTCTAATTCTTTGGTTTTTAGATGTAGGTACCAGTCGGTTCTTTCTAACTTCAAACCATCATCTATGCAGAACATTTAATCATGGTTACCATTTTGTTTGAAAAATAGTCAAAACTAAAGGTATAGTTATGATTTATACCTTTAAAATATAACTCAGCTTGACCTCTGTAACAGGATGGTAAGAATACCAACATAAAAATCCACAGATGTATAGATATCGAGAAACTCATTCTGCTAGTCATAAACTGTAATAAATTAAAAAAAAATGTTTAATTACTAACTATAACTGTTACTTTATACATTAACTATTTAAAGAGCTGTTGTATAGAATGCACTCGAATATAGTTTAGCAAACTTAGTAAACTTCTAAAGTGTAGTTGGGCTTATTTTGCGTATTGGGAAAAGCTATATGCGCACTTGATAATCAGATTTTGCGTAATTGTTTTTTATAATTTATTGTTTTATTATAAGATAAGACATCAATTAGTTGTTGCTATAGGTATAAGAATCAGTGGTATTTCTACTTTGCCTATAGCTATAGCTCAACAATCTACGGGAACATAAAAGATTAAAATACAGACGACAATAATAATTGTTGCCATTGCCTCAATTAGTTTAATATTTATCTGGGTCCATCGAGTTTAAAAATATTACTATTTTTACTCGCTCATGTTATAGCTGCAAAACCTCATAGGTTATAGCTCTAACGTTGAAAGATTATTATGTAAAAGAAATATTCTTAAATTGATAAATTGTCATAATGTGTATGTTGAAAAGGAAAATTAATATATTTTTATTCATTTTAACATGCCTGCAACAATGGAAGCAACAAAAAGAAAGGCTGAAGAACAAACTAAGAAAATATAAAAAATATAACTTTCTAATATTGTGTTATGCGTTAACTTTGAATTCAATGATAATATAATATTATCATTGTATACGTAAAACGATTCTGAGCGGGGGCGGGTTTGTCAGTGACCAGTGTGGATATTGTATATTATATATATATTGTTATTACTTATTATTAATTTATAAATTCATTCTGCTAATTATAAACTGTAATAATATTTAAAAAAAATTTTTAATTATTTAATTATTTTATATATTTAACTATTTAAAGAACTGTTATATAGAATGCACTCAAATATAGTTTAATCATAGCTTATTTTAGCAAATTTGTGTTCAGCAGAATGCCAATCGTACGTGGTTAGCATTAGTATTAGAGTGAATTGACTTATAATCAAGCTTAAAGTTAACATTATCTGGATTTTATATAATATTTCAATATTATAAAGCAAGATATTATGAGCATTTTCAAATTGAATTATTTTATTTAATCTTATAAGTTACATATTTTCATAATATGCATAAAAATAGAATTATCATAAAATAAAGCACATTTACAGACACAGATAATGTTTTTAAATAACTTTTTTCTCAACTTAAAGTTTGACGATATGTCAGTTTACTCATTCTTACACTAAAGCTAACAGCACAATGTTGGTTATTCAGAACGCAAATTTAGTCACAACATACAAGGCATTAATTTGTTGTTTTTATAATGAAGTAAAACATTTTTTAGTTATTTATTTGATCATAAATTATTATTTATATTGTCAAGCATTTATTTTTTGTAAATTTAAAGCTGCATTGAGTAGAGGATTCTGTACAATAGGCTTTAATGTTTTAAACATTAGGTTCCCGCACTAATATTATACAACAATGATTAATATGCAGTTATAAATCTAAAATGGTTTATAGTTTATACACAATAACTATATTATATTATATTACGTACAAGCTTATTTAACAAATTTTCCAACAATAAATAGGGATTATAAAAATTGTTTTGCAATAATGAAAATAGTATTTTTACCACTAATTCTGAGTTGCATAAGAACTTTATCAATTTAATTTTTCACTAAAATGTAAAGGACTATTTTATGGGCCACTAAATTATGTTAAAGGGAACATTAGCTCACTATTGATTTATTCAATATTTAGAAATTATTTATGCAACCCGTCATAAATATTATTATATTATTTTTACAATATCAACACATTTTTAACTTACCTAACAGATATTTTATTTGTTAATGTATTATAACCAAGCATTTTTTCGGAATGTTTTTGCTGTTTTTTGGCCATTCCCACCAAGTATCATCAGTTTTTAACTCTTCAAATAACATCATATTTTGTCCTGTTGTATCAACAATATCAGAACCTATGCTTAAAAAAATAAAAACAAACTTAATTAAAAACCTTATTGTGTTTTAAAAACCACAATAATCTTACTATCATAAGTAGATGCAACAGTAATATCTATGTTAATTGGTAGTTTAGATTCATAGTCCGTGTCTGGTACAAATCTGTATATAATATAATGTTCTTGTACAACATACTGTATTTCAGAAATCAACAACTACAATCCAAACACAGAAATCAAAATTGTCACTGGAAATCATAATAATATTACTAGTTTTCAAACAATTTAATAATTAGGTATAGTTAATACCAGAACTTAAAAGTACATAATATTAATGTAAAGATTTGATCAAATATGATTTTATGATGATCTTACGTATAACATTACTATAAGTAGATGGTTCATAAATTTCTTCTTGAACCTTAGGAAATGCATCCAATTCTTTTACAATATTAAGTGCTAATTTCTTTCCACTGTATCTCAACATTTTAATTATCTACAACAAAATCATATTCATATAAAACTCATAAAATTCATTATTTCTAATAACATATAATACATTTACCTAAATAGTTATTTTAAATAGTTTAATATTAAAATATTAACAGTGAGAGAAAATAATCATTTAATGGAAACAAATAGCCACAACCAATTATTTTGTTATAATATGTAAGCATACAAATATTACTCGTAAAAGGTAAAAGGTCCCTTTGTACAGTCAATTGTTTAAAATGCAAAACCAGGATAATTTTTAAGGTAAGGTAAAAAGGTAGATTGCAAAACGCGGACACTTTGTACGATCAGGTAAAACTTTAAATTGCAGAACAAGGACACTTTGTACTAATATACATAAAGTATATATATTTTAATATAAACAAGTCTGAAGTCATGACCAGACCATGTTATTTAGCTTAAATATTATTTAGTAAATCTAATATCTTATACATTCCAAATAGGAGAGAATAGTGAGTTATTACCTATCAAAAGTAATTTTTATTTGTCATTTTGACATATTGTAGGTACACATTTTTAATTTACTTTTTAACATTTAACATTTGATAATAATATAATACAATTATAATTTATAATCATATTTGATTATTTTGATAATTTCAATATTTTTAGGTCATCAAGTTTCTAAATTAATTAAAAATATATTATAGGACCAAGAAATATTTGGCTGTTATCTAACCAGTTATTTAAGAAAAACTTTGATTATTTTGACTACGTATTGTTAATATACTATATTTTAAAACAGTTAATTGACTCATTGTTTTACTTTATAATTTTTACATTTTAATAATTGACATTGTATATACTTACTACTTCGATATATAACTTATATTTACACTATATTATATGCTTTATTTATATTAGTACAAAGTGTCTGCGTTCTGAAATGACAATTTTTACCCAACCGTACAAAGTATCCTCGTTCTGTAATATACATTTTTACCCGACCGTACAAAGTGTCTAGTTTTGCACTTTTAATGCTCGACCATACAAAGTGACCTAGAATCAAGAATTTAAAATAAAAAACAATAAAAAACAACACAAATCAACTATTTCTTTAATAATATGTGTAAACTTACTTACAATTTTATTTAAATATTATCAACTTAATTCCTATGAGATAGATCTCTAGATGTGTTATATTTTATGAAACATACGGAACAATAATAATACAACAGAGTTGTATAGTTAATCCCTGCACAAGTCTTTAAAATAGGAATTTACTTTTAGCAACATTTTAAGTTTGCAATACAATGCTAAGTTAATACACTTGTTAACATTACCAGTTAACAAAAAGCAAAAATTGGAATTGAATAAAATACAAATCAATATTTAATATTATAATATTATGTTAGGATCCATCTAAGAAGCTAAAGAACTCGAATAATAGGGAAACATTCATTTTTGTTATCATCGTCGACGTGTTTTCGTTTATCAACAAAATAAAATGTTGTCAACAAAGCCGCTCAGCTTCCACCGCCCACCAACCGAACGATCGAATTGCCTTAGCAAACTACGGTTATCTCTCTTTTTCGTTATCAGTTTTCAAATTTATCAAACATTTATGATAATATATTTTCGAAAAATCTTATTCTTATTCATAGACGTATAATATATTATATTATACGTCTATGTTCTTATTACGCCGTTTTTCGACTTTCCGACATTTCCCCATCCCCGTCACTCCACTATTCCACTATTAAAGCCGTGGATGTTGCGGTTTGTACACGAAAACGTCGAAAACTGTCCGTAGCCTTCGCAATCGCAAACGACGACGGCCGTCGTTCGTTATTATTATCGTTTTTTTCGCCTTTTTCTGTTCGTTTCTTCTTTTCAACCGCCGTTTGTGCTCTATTCGTTTTAGTTTATTTCTTTTGAAACCCGAGGATATGCGGTTTGTACACAAAGTTTCGGCCGGTCTTCGTTTCGACGCACAACTTGGATTTAATAAATAATACTGATTTTTTTTGTTTTTGTTTTTGATTCAATAAATATTGCATTATATTATTGTACACCTATTATTTTGTTCCTTATTCATGATAATATATTTAAGCATTGGTCAACTATATGTCTATATGTAATGTGTAACATACAATATAGGTACGGAAGTACAAAACTGTTCATCGGTGGTGTTATGAATGTCAGTATGTACTGCTACACATATTTTATATTATATAATATAGTGTTGATATAGGTAAGTTAGCTACTATGAGTACCTACTATACTACTATGAGTAGCCCATATTGGTCATTCAATGTTTAATTAAGCACACAAATTGTGCAGCAATTTAATGTATTATAATATTTTAATATTATACGTACAGCATTGTTCATCGACAGCGTTAGTATGTATGTTTATTATTTAACTAAGCACACATATTGTGTAAGTCAGTTGCTATGAGTATACCCTATATTGGTGGCTAAATATTTAGTTAAACACACAACCGTGTCGGTCTAATTTACTGAAATGCAGAATTACTGATTAACTGAATGTGAGCCATAGCGTTCCATCAAATATTCAAATGTAAATATTTAGATGGTCATGTATCAATGACATGTTCAATTCACCACTATATCTTAGACAAATAAAGAGCACAGTACTCACTACTAAAGTGCTTGAAATGTCTATATTATAATAATGCATAATTATGGCAATATTTTGTCAAGTGTTATTTTAAATGTTATTTTGTTGTGATTGTATAATATTATTCGTGGGTACTTGAAATGTCTAAAGTAATCTACTATATATCTATGATAGTATCAGGGTTTGTTGTTGGTGTATAACGCGTTATAAGTACCTAATGGATATTGTGATATGATTAATTTGGAATTCATTATAGGTCAATTTTTTTTAATACCATAGATATGTATATAATATGTCTATTACCTAGAAGGACATACCGTCTCCGCTCAGAATCGTTTTTCTTATACAATGATATGGGTAGAATACGATTGCGCGCATTACTATTGCGCTCATACCCTTTTGGCTTACGATTGCGCGTGTTAAATACGATTACACGATTGTGCAATGTTGCCAAATTTAATAACACGATGATACAAATTCTAAGATAACTAATGTCGTATTTATCTGCAGATTATCTCATATTTTTAAGAACATCGTACAGTGATGCGGTGCTAGCGGCACTCGTCGCTACGCTCCTCGGCGCCGTCACTCCGCTCCGCAAATCGAAAATATCCCCCGACTTGCTGTGCAACACCTCCCCAAGTGGGTCACAGGGTTAAGAAATTCAGATCGTGAATAATCGTTTTAAATATACCGACTCAGACACTTTTCAGTAGAGCGCATACCGAATCAGCACTTGTTGGTAGAGCGCATACCGAAACAGAAACTTGTTGGTAGAGCGCATACCGAATTAGCACCAGAAATTGTAAAAATAATATTATAATCCTGTTTTATTTTTTGACTGTTGATGGTATACATAATTTATTATTATATTTATTAAATTATTATTAAAAACTCTTAGCTCAAGCAAAATTAAATTACTTTTAATTTGGCAACGTCGCATGAAGTTTTACGAGCAATCGTACATATATCTTACCCAAAATGTATGTTCTATTGTCCCATTAAAACATGCGCAATCGTATTATGAAAAAGGTAAAATGCGCGCAATCGTATTTTACCGAATGATATTATATCATTGAATTCAAATTTAATACCATCCATTATACAATGACCCACTTGTAACCTACTGTACAGCAGAGCGACACCCACTTGCCCACCTTTTTTTTTCTTGTTTCTTCCCAAGAAAAATAAGGACAAAAGAATAGTACATTAGTATGATAATACTAATTATTATTAGTTGTTTCTTAAACAAGCAAGTTTTCCATTACCTATGTCATACAATTTGTATGTTTTCTTTTTGACTCTTAGATACAAAAAAAAAAAAATTCCAAAAATGTACCGCCCCCAAAAAACTTCCGCCCGGGGCAAATGCCCCTTTTGCCCCCCTTAATGCGCCCCTGATTCACATAGCTTTGCTACCGTGGATATACACCTGCAAACCCATATTATTTTTAAAGACATTTATTATAATAATCATACGACGTGGCCGACGACTTTATTGAAAAAATGTCACACTCTACTTTAGTCACATCCCGTCCACTGACCAGTTGTCATAGTACCTATATACTATAGCTAAATAGAAATTTTCAATGAGACATTTGTGATATGTCACACTTTTCAGGCGTTCGTCACACATTTTTACGGAAAATAAATGACATATAAGAGATACTCAGATACGCATATGGAAAGAATAAGCCGGCCGTCTGAAAATAGTGATGAGCGTAAACAAGTAATAACGAATGAATAAGTGAATTAGTCGAATACATTTTTTAAACATTTTGCGTTAGAAGTAGCTAGTTAAAAAGAAAACTCAGCTGTAGTGGCCAGTGGGCTGGTGGGCTTAATTTTTTGGGAAGACGTACCTAGCTAAGTATAACTTTAATGCAATATCAAAAAAAAACTATTATTCTGAACAATCTAAACTGTTATAGTATATTCCGGTCACTGAGTACCTATGGACGTCCGATCTTCGGTCTGAAGTATTCTGAACACATTTTTTTATTTTATACTTAACTAAACTTATATTTTATAACTTTTAGTTCTGTTATAACAACTATTTGGATTATAACTGTAAAAATGTTTATACATTTTTAATACAGAAGAATAACACCCATTTAATATTAATACTCACAAGAAAAAAAGGATTAAATAGAAGGAAAAATTACAATAATTTACAACTAACAAATTACAATCATGATAGATTCAAGGATGTTATCTTTCTCTTTCTGGCCACTCAAAATATATGAATACTAAATCAGTAATCATGTACGTAAAAATTAATTTTTGAACTATTGGTACCTTCTATAATCAATAGATGGGTAATTAAATTTGTACATTTTGCAAAACTAAAACTCAACTACAGTAGGTAAATCATATTGATCTGATAATTTGTCCTTCGCTTTAATAAATTAAGTACTTGTTATTCGCCTTATATTAAGCCAATAAAAGTATACAATTGCAATGCTATTATTTGATGTGTCCTTGATAAGTTTTCCAAGGAGTATAAGAGAAGAAAAGTTCAAAACTACTTTTACTAGACTATGGCAAAATACAATTAATGTAATTTTTTTTACACTTTTTTAACTAAAACATTAACATATTATAATATGGTTTATTAGTTTATTACTTATCAGTTATCAGATAAAGTAGACTATGACAATAATTGTTCCTGTCATTTCTAAATATTCAAATTTCTGGGTGGGTAATTTTAATGCGGGCATACTTTTAATAAATAAATAAAACAATTGCTAATAACCTTAACTTACAAATACATAATATATTGAATATAAATATATAAATTAATATAAACCTTAGAATTTTTTGGACACCATCCTACTAATTTAATAAATAATAACTGGTAAGTGCTATACTTAATTATCAGAAAAAGTTTATACTTAAATGAAAATACTTATATATATATGTAAATATTGTAAACATATTTTATTTTACTCAGATAGGTAGTACATATTATTTATATTAGTCTTTACTTACCTGCTTATGTTGTTTCTTGCAATACGTACAACATACCATATTTTACATTAACAATAATCCATTTTACTGTTTCTTTTTTAAAAATTAGAGTGAATTTGTTCATGATAAAATTTAACGGTAAGATTATTATCTATATTCTATGGCATCACGGAGCAGTGGAGCCAAAATTTATGTTAACGTCAGTCAGTGGCCCGACCTCTTTTTCAAAAAACGTGGCCGATATGCCACATTTTATTTACATTATAATTTTATTATGATCATCATGTACCTATATTTAAGCAATGATTATGAGTAAATGTATATTAGGGTTTAAGTATTCATTAAATAATTAAGATATTGAGGCCGTCAAGTTTGGTAAAAGTCCCGGCCACATTTTAAAAACTTCGGGGCCAATGTCTTGGATGATTTTATTGATATTATTTTTAAGAACCAAGTTATAACCTTTTTGAAACCGTACATTTTAAAACGATCATAACTTATTAAAAAATATAAATATCAACAAAATCCAATTCAATTCACTCTAATTTTAAATAACAGAGTAAAATAGATTACAGTTAATGTAAAATGTACAATGTTGTACTTTTGTAATACAGAGACAACACATGCAGGTGTGATGTCCCCTTAAGTAAAGACTAATATGAATTTGTATCTGAATAAAATATTAATGCCGTCTCCAGATCTAAATATCATATCATTCATATTATCTAACACATCTTATACTATAATATATCATAATAAATATGCATAATAGAAACATTAACTAGTAATATTAGTAAATTTAATTATTATTAGGATGTTACACCCGCATGTGTTGTCTCCGTTTCACAAATGTAAAACAACAAATATTTTTTCTCAATATCTTATTAGATTTTGCTAATAGGTATAGCCCTAAAATGAAGTACCTACATACAATAGGTGAGACTATATTTCAAATAATTAATTCTTGAGAACTGATATAATTCAGTTCCTAGAAATTAGAACATCATACTAACGTTAAATATGTATAGGAAAATAATTTACTTATCTCATATTTTGCATGTCAAAGTTATGATGCATAATTTAGTCTTATTAATTCTACAGGTTCTTGAAGTACTATGCAATATGTATCTAAATAAAGGGTAGGTATCTAATATTTGAAAATTGCTATTAAAATATAGAAATAGATTTTAATTTTAATGCACCCGGTGCTAATATGATTTTGTTCTCAAAAACACTCATTACGGGAATAGTGATCCTGCCCTGTAAAATCAATCAAATTTGATTATTTTTTTTATTGATATAGGAAAATCTACAGAGCGCATTAAATTTGGCTTTCAATATTTTATTCCCGTGAAGTCGGTGTTCGTCGAAACACCCGAAACAGTCAACTAATATTTCGTTATATTATTTTGTTACCTCCTAACATTTACCTGCGAGTGCGTGAGCGT
>CARXXK010000002.1:22504305-22939855 GCA_949089665.1 Macrosiphum euphorbiae
TGTACGCGGGGTTTTTTGACGATTACGGAACGATGATATGGAATTTCGTTAAAACGAAAAAAGACGTGTTTCTTTATTTTTAACAAGCAATTTTTTTATAACAATTTCAAAATTTTTAAACACGCAGGTGTACCAATAGCAAAATCAACTTTTTTTTTTCAAATGGTAACCACTATATTTTTTAATGGATTCTGGTAAAGCTTTTTTTTCTGAACATTTTGGTAGTCGAATCGTCAATTTTGGTTCGCTAGTTTATTAACTATGGTCCTCCAAAGATTGGTAAAATATGCATTAATACTTTTAATTAAAATAATGGGTATAGGTTTAATTTACAAGCTCTAAACAATTTTTTCTTATAACTACCATTTGATACACTACAATAGTTGAATCGGTAATCTAATGACACCATCAAAAAAAAAAAAAAAAATAATCAACACATGTTTGTAAACATACTTCATTATTTTATTTTAACATACGATCATAAAAATCAATATTATTATTTTAATATCCAAAACTAAAAAGAATGGAAAGGGATGAATTACAACTCCTAAGTTCATACTTTGGATTATATTAGTTTGAAACTTTTTTTTGGTGACGTCTGAAAAAGTTTGAACCCAAACGTGTGTAGTGTGTATATCCGATCGTTCTCCCAATTCCCATGTAAAAAATATCGTTTTGTGGCCGAACTTGTCACAATAATAATCAGTATAAAACTGTTGAAAAATTGCCATAGAGGCGTTCTTTATAATTTATTTGACATTGAAAATATTTATGTTATCATTTTTTTCAGCGATGAATGTACCTATTGATTTTACAATGACATTGTGTGTGGTTTTTTTTTAGTCGGTCAATTACGCTCATCACCTTTTGGAACACTAAAAATGCTTCAATTCTATCTACAAATATATTTAAATGTATAAAAAGCATAATATAAATAACTAAATAAGACTATAAGTGTATAGAACAATAAAATATTTTATTTTCGTTTTCACCATTTTGGGCCTTTTGAATTTTTTTAAATATTTGATATTTTTTCCTTTAATTTAAACATGTCAGAACTTGAAGTAACTTAAATTGATAAATAAAATGTAATTTACTACATTTAAACAATAGCGACATAGCGTTGAAGCTTAATAATAGCATACAAAACATTTAAAAAAAGTAGCAGTAGAGAGCTGCTTTTTTGGGAAGTATAGGTATGTATAAAAAAATACACAGTTATAATTTATATGATATAGTGAATGACACGATTTAGTTCTTAAATCATGAAGGTTAATAGTTATACTTGCCTACTTGGTCTAAAATCAGTTTAATCATGAAGGATGAAATATTGAAATTGTATAGGTACCCATAACCATCCATTATTCGGTAGCATGGTAGCCTGTACCATTTTCTATAGAATATGTACTAATAATTAAAAAAAAATTGTAAATCTCCGAAGAATCAAATACTAAAGGTTGATACTAATAAAATAATATCTTTCCAAGTTATAGTAGTAAACATAATATATATATTGTCTAAAAATTAAAATCTATATTATTTATTACATCTTGCTCGTTTGCATAAACCATTAACCAAACGAGTATATTTTTAAGTTTTCACAATTATAATTGAGTATGCAAAATTTTAATATAATCAATTTTTTCCAGAGTGAAATTGCACTAAAATAACTAAATATGTGGCACCAGCAGCTATAGCCTATAAAACACAAACAGATCATATAAATTTAAAAAAAATACATTCCTCGTTTATATCATAAATTAAAAGTATACTTACTGAAGTGATGAGACGTGTGTTCAAAGTAAATAAATCACAAGCAGTGAACTCAATGCAACGACTAGATATTTGAGCGTAGAATAGCTGAAGCTATAGAAGGTTAATTGGTTATCATTAATAAAAATTGACAATGAAAAATAATTATATTATGTTTTTACAATATGTACCCTCACCTCTTCCTGTGTACTAGTATCCAAATACCTATTGTTTATATTAGTTATTAATGTTTTTGCATTAACCGCCTAGAATAAAATAATTAATTCATAAGTTATGGGTAGTGGTAGACGGTATAGGTAGTGATTATCTAACATAAAAATAAACTAAAGGTTTCAATTTTGGTTTAGGTACACAGGCACAACTAGGGTGCTTGGTCTCCCCCCCAAATATTTCCATAGCCCTCCCGGATAAAAAATAATGAATCTCCAACTTTCTTGTTTGGTACCGCAGAATGGGGTATAACTTTGATGCCCATGCATTTTTATTCACCAGAGTACCATCATGAATTTTTTTTTCATAAAATGAGGTTACTTTGACATCACATTAAGAAATATAGGTATCAAAGTTTCCCACTATATTGTGTAACTTTGATAGCATATTAAAAAGATTGATATCTAAGAAACGTTAAAATATTGATCATAACTAGCTGTAACTAATATTTAATTTTGAGGTTATTGAATCAAGTGGGGTAAGAGCCTAACGGGGCTCTAATCGGGTTATAAAAAATACAATCTTTCAATTTTAAAGTTGATTTCATGAAGATTACGAAGTTTAATAGTAATCGAATGTTGTACAATAATGGTTAGGCACACTTTAGGATATTAAACATAGCAGTTATCACTATCCAAAAAGCTAATCAGTTATTTACTCGTATTTTTTTTAAATAATTCAATGGTCTAGTTAACCCGCCTAAATTGCTCAAAATAATTTCAAATTAGGTAAATAAATGTTATTTTATATTTATAATACTATTTCATTTATGAATTATGCTAATTGTATGATACAAATGAGTATTAGCCGATTATGCACTTCCCCCGAATAAAGTTCGACACGGGGAATGTGCGACATGATTTATGGGGCAACTGGGCAAGTACGACATGTCTTATTTTGTTAAATAGTTAAAAAGATTTTATAAACATTGTTTGTGACTAAAATATTTATGAGTTACAAATATTCATCTTTAAATATGTAAATAGTTGAAAATTAAACTTTAAATATGTGTTAACATTATATCAATCAAAACTTAAAAAAACTTATATGTATTAACTATAAATGAAAAAAGGTGCTCTGCTGTACAGTAGGTTACAGGTGGGTCACTGTATAATGGAGAGTATTAATTTTGAATTCAATGATATAATATCATTGTATAAGAAAAACGATTCTAAGCGGAGACTGTATGTCAATCTAGGTATTAGACATAATATTATATA
This sequence comes from Macrosiphum euphorbiae, assembly GCA_949089665.1. Classification (NCBI taxonomy): domain Eukaryota; kingdom Metazoa; phylum Arthropoda; class Insecta; order Hemiptera; family Aphididae; genus Macrosiphum; species Macrosiphum euphorbiae. The sequence goes on from CARXXK010000002.1 coordinate 22,507,509, forward strand.
CTTTTCTATGCTATTAAAAAAAAAAATTGACCAATAATAGGTACCTATAATAAATTCCAAACTAATCATATCACAATATCCATTAGGTACATATATAACGCGTTATACATCAACAACAAACCCTGATACTATCATAGATATATAATAGTGTACTTTAGAAGTTTCAAGTACCCACGTGGCCACGTGTATAGAAAATGCAAATATAAACAATCAGTGAAAATTTCATGTATCTATGATCATTGGTTTAAAGTTACACCAAAAACCAAATTCAATTTTGTGAAAAATTGATTTTGCGTAAAAATTCAGGTTTTTCCTTAATTTTTCTTTTGTTTTTCTTGGCGCTTTTGAAAATCACTGTGAATTTTAAATGTTGACGTTTGACCTCCCCAATGGACCAACGATATTCACTCTCCAATCGAACAAGATATTGGAGTTGAAAATTGAAGCATTATTTCGACTACTTATCGTGTAGGTACACAGACACAAAAAAAAAACACACATCATTGTAAAATCAATACATTCATCGTTCCCCTCAGAATCTAAAATCCTGATGTTCTGTCAAATCTGTTAAAAAATTGAATTCTTTCAACGGAATTTCTTTGAAGATTTTTATTAGTTTATAGCACTTGCTCCGGGCCAAGGAATAGCTTGTATAAAACTGTACTAAAAGTACCGATTTTGCACTTACCCCGGTAGCAGGGAAGGTGCGACACTTTTTTTTTGAATAATTTTTTTTCAACTAAAAAATTATCAAAACACTTTTTTGAATACAAATTTGAATTCCTGTTAAGTCCATTAATGGACGATAAAAACACTATGTTCCACGTAAGAATACAGTAAGATGGTGTGTTCCATTAAACTGAGATTTTGCAGAACCACTTCGCTGTTACCCCACCTGATCTTACTACAGAAGTTATCCATAAAATAAAAAGTAAAATTGTTATAAAACAGTAAAAAATTATCAAAGTTACCCCATTTTACGGTGTTTACTAATACTCTAACATAACCTACTTACCTACTATGCAAGTTGTAGTACAATGACGTTCAGTGGCGCCGAACCTTTTTTAAACCACTGGGGTAAACCTTGTTTAAGGGCACCCACCTACCTACCTTTTATACATAAAAGCAGTCACTCATGACCCACCCACCCCCCCATCAACTAAAAATGTTCTGGGGTATTTACCCCACTTCCCATATGTGTTCGGCGCCACTGATGACGTTACTTGATTCAAATTAATTAAATTAATTTTTCATAATAGTGAGTGAATTATTATGCAGTCAAATACAGAGTGATTTTTTTATCGAAGAACACTCATTATTTCAAAAAGTATTAATGTTTAAGAAAATATTTTTTTACATAGTTTCAAGTTGTTAAAAAACAATATTTTTATTAAAAAATTATATTTTTAAATATTTTTTATCCTTTTAATTTTTTAAGTTTTTTACTTTTTTGAATGACAACATCTAATTTTAATTTGATATTCAAAAACAGAATATTTTTCTGAGTATTTCGATACATAAAAATTGAATTTAGGGCAATTAGTTTATGAGTTATAAGTATTGAAAGTTTAGATGAGCGGAGTAGAGTGGTACGGGGTTACCCCGCGAAATGTTTGTCCTCTACTCCGCTCATCAAAACTTTAAATACTTATAACTCATAAACTACTTGCCCTAAATTCAATTTTTATGTATTAAAATAATCAGAAAAATATTCTGTTTTTGAATATCAAATTCAAATTAGATGTTGTCATTCAAAAAAGTAAAAAACTTAAAAAATTAAAAGGATAAAAAATATTTAAAAATATAATTTTTTAATAAAAATATTGTTTTTTAACAACTTGAAACTATGTAAAAAAATATTTTCTTAAACATTAATACTTTTTGAAATAATGAGTGTTCTTCGATAAAAAAATCACCCTGTATATGGTTTTAGGGCCAGTTGCACCGTCTATGATTTAACTATGATTAAGCTTAATCAGCTGATAACAGATATTTAAACGGGCAAATTCGGCCGATTAAACTCTGATTAACCATAATCATAGACTGTACAACTAGCCCTTACTCTTTATACGACTACTAAGTTTAATTTAATTTTTATATTTAGATTTCAATTGTTTTTCATAATTTGAGTGATTTGACACACAAATCACAAAAACTAGTAGGTATTGAAGGCCTAATCTTTTTTTTTTCTTTTTCGTAAGTTTTAGACCGAGGTCCACGCAGTTATAATATGTTCCGAACTCAAATGTATCTCATCCTTCATTAATCATTATTCATTATTAATCAACCGCGACACTGCGACAGTGTGACCTATCGGCTATCCATCATATTAAAATATTTACAGACCTATTATTTAGGTAAAAACAAGTCTTACTTTACCTGATTTGTCGTTACATTTGAGAGGATAGTAATTACACAGAACCTATACGAGTACTGCAATACACAAGCAAAGAATAACAGCATCGAACGAAATATTTTCTTATCCACGCGGTCATTAGCGAACGAATGGAACGCGCCGGTATATACGTCCAACAACACAAGAACGCTCAAGGAGAGTATCGACAGTCCCAAGTGATTGCCGAACAGATAGTTTATGTCGACTACGGCTTCGCGGGTTAACCAGTGTCTGAATTTCAAGATCTCGACGATGTTGGTCAACGGGTTCGCCTTGTCTCTCGGACAGTAAAAATCTTTGTCGTAAACGACGACACGCGATGAAGGTGCGGCATTCGACCACGGGTCATCCGCAGCTTTCCGGAGGAACGGAAATCTGCCGAGGTCGATGTGCTCGGTTTTCAACCTGTTTAGATCGTCGTTAATGTCTCGGAACGTGGCGTAGACCACGAAACACCGATTGGCGAAATCGTTTTCGATCAAGTACATACTGAAATTTTGTAAATAAAAGAAGAAGAAATGCGTCACCAACAGGGACCCGTCGGTTTGTTTGTAGTACATGTTGTACAGTTTTACGAAGTTCGTCGGCAGCATGAACGTTAGACACAGTGATACGGTCACGACAGAATACAATTTGTACCGGCTCGAAACGGCGGCGGTCATTGGCGAGTAGATGCTAAAACTCTCCAACGTCGTCCTGTACTTTTGATACTTGTTAAAATACGCGTTGTACAACACGATTCCTCTGGATATAACCGAAGCGATGGCCACTACCCTGGACTGCAATACCGTCAACGATGTCGACAACACGTCAGACCAGTCGTCCACCATGCACTGCTCGACCAGCGGCGCACTGATCAAGTTGAACACACACGTAATGATTATCACGATAGAAAATATAATTTAACATTTATCGGAAAAATGATATTGGAATATATTTTTTTTGTTACACGGAAAACATCGCAACCACAGTGGCATAGTCACGCGGTTGGCATACCTATACCTAAAGCTTTATAATATATAGATTAGTAGATTACCCTACATACTGTTATTATGGTTCAATGGTTCCAAGATACAAGATGTCATACAATATACCAATCTACCCACTGCTCGATACGATGACGACTATTTTTATAATTTAAGTTATTTACATATGTATAAGTATGTTTTTAGAAAAAAAGTTTTTGGAAGAAAACTAAATAACGATTCCATGGAATCACTTGTGTTGTACTTATTTTGTTTAGGTAGGTACGCGTTTATTATAATAAACAGACGCGTTCAACTCCATACGCCTCTATACCAATATTTTGATCGACATCAATACGAAATTCCATATAAATACTAAACCTAACCCGAACGTGTAATGAATAGCGATCGATTTGGGGGTTCTAAAGTTAAAATATGACAGATGTCAGACTGTACTACTAGCTACTAATACTATAGTAGGTATCTACTATATGTCTATATGTACTTACAATATGCCAATATGGTCAATATAATATTATTATGTAAAATAACTAAAAATACATTTTATAATTAATAATGATAAATCTAAACAAAATTAATCATAGACATTGGCGAATGATCGCATTTTTAATTATTAATGATTAATTTCACTGATACCTGTAGTTATTTTAGTCAAATTGTATTTATTCTAATAAAATTTAATCCATTAATAGACATTAACAAATGTATTCAATATACTTTTAATTATAAATGTAATATTATCATAGTTGTTCTAGCTCACACCTCCCACACCGTTTGATCGTAATTAATTTAGTTTCATACAATTTTCGATTTGCAGAATGAGCGGAGCGATGACTATATATTGATATTACAATTATGTGTAAGTCCCTACAGACTACACATGTTTTAAAACAGAAAAAATAATTCGATTTTCAACTTACCCTGAAAGTGATTTTTGATAGCAAATTGGATTTCGTTGATGATTGGTATTTTTGGGACATCCAAATTAAAATTTCCCGGTAGGCGGTAAGTACCTACTACTCAAAATAATCGGGAAAACGAAAGGAAGGAGGAAAACGTAAATCCGTACAAAAAAGCAAAACTAACAAAAAAGGATTATTTGTTATTTTGTTGTAATTCAAAAATAAATAACAGTATCTGACTTGAAATGTTCACTAAATATTCATAGAAGTTATAGTATTATACGACTAACACTTTTTGGTATTTATTGGTATTTTAAATGTTTGACATTATTTAGTATTTTTTTAAATTTTCGTTTGTGAGTTTAAAATTTAATAAAATATTCCTCGTAAGTAGTTTTTTTCAGAAAATGAAAATATCGAATGAAGATAGTCACAATTTTCAATTTTGTTATAAGTCTAGTAGGTATTTTATAGATGGTTCCTATTTGTAAGAAATTCATCAAAATCATTAGAATCTTTTGTATTTCAGAATTCATATCTATAAGGACTAAAATGTAATATCTACAATGTTCTTCATATATCTATGTTTCTTAAATAAATTATAAAAATTAGTTGAGTGTAATGACTAATGGCACTATAAATCGTTTGATTTAAACTTAATACATCAATTTCAATTACACTGTGTTATTCAGTGATTCAATGACATCGAGGTATATCTAGTGTATATAGTAGATATACATCGAGTGTATCTCGTCATTGAATCAGTTGTGTACAGCTGCTGTAAACAGAGCGGTCACCGACTTTCCCACTATTTAAAAAAATATATAAATGTTTTTTTTTTGTATTCTAAAAGTTTAAAAATGTAAATATGATTTCCTTTTATTTTTCCTCCGTTTACAAACCACAGACAAGGTTACAGGGTGCATAAAGGAGTTAATCGGAGGGGCTTAACACCACAAGTCCACAACGCCCCTAAATAAACTTCAAAAGAACTTCCAAATACACCCTTACTTAACATCGTCAGTAGGTATTTAAAAATTGGTACCTATGTTAATAGATATTTCTAGGCCGCAGATTTTTTACCATAATGATCAAATTATAGGGGCGGAAAAATTTAATCTCGCCTATATATTAAAAACAAATCACTAGCACCGGCCCTATTACGCGGTTATACATAGGTGGATATCAAAGGGGCTTACGGGGATTAGCCCCTCCAAAAGTCTGTCAAGCCGACAAGCCTCCCTCCTTAATTAGTTGTGTGGGATCGAAGCCCCCCCCACTCATATTTATGTTAATAATGTTAGCCCCCCTGAAATGTTAAAGGATTTCCGCCTATGCGGTTATATAATATGTCGTACACCCGATTATATAGTACCTACTACCTACTACTGTTTACATGTTACTGACTAGGTTAGGTTACTGGAACTTACTTGTTTGCTCGTAGCATTGGCCACATAAATTATGGTCAAGAATCTCATTCCATAAAATACATTCCATAAGATGGCTCGCATTAGTTCATCTTGTTCTCTTTGACCATTAGTGCCAATGACGTATCCAAACATAGAAAAATACAGATTGAACAATATTTTTAAAAAACATGCTGAAATGCATCCTAAAAGATGGAATTGATACGTAGAGTTTAATTGGCACACCATGTTGCAAAATTGTCCATAACAATATCTAAGAAAAAGAAATATTTTATTTGTCAGTAATTTTTATGAGAATTAAGAAACAAGAATATATAGGTAAATTAAACTTTATTATAGATATGAATTAAATTTATTGTTTGGTAGGAATTTAATATACCTAGTGATTTTTAAGCTGTCACTTTAAAACCCGTCACACAAAATGTTAAATGATATAGGTAATACCTAACTAACTGAATAACGCATGCAGAAACAAAGTTCCACCTTCCACGCGAAAATCCCGTTGGTAATTTTTGGAAGCTTTAAAACAAAAATATTCATTTATTTTAATTATTTTTTATTCTTCTCTGCTTGGCTAAAGTGTCTTTGTGTCCCACCATAATACTATCAGTACCTTTATATATTTTTATTTTTGTTTATATAATAATATTTAAGTACTCGTACAGTCGTACACATATATATTACTAGCTGATCCTGTGCACTTCGTTGCCCGTTAAATGTATACCAACTCTATATGGGTAACTCAAACTTTGTTCAATTCGTTATTTAATATTCGGTGTATGGTGTTCAAAATGTATTTTAACTTTTCTGTTGCCTGGAATAAAAATTCTGATTCGCAGCAGTATATTATCAGGTAGGAAATCTACGAATAGATCGCGGACCCAGTGCTATTTGAACGTAAGTGTATGATTTAACTCTAAAGTATCAAAGTTATACCAAGTTTATTTTGACATAATACGGTGGATCAATATAATCAATTAATACATAATCCTAACCTAACCTAACCGTACTAAAATCCGATGAATGGAAAAAACCAAATTTAACTCTTTTTAAATTAGCCTATTTTCTTCCCAGAGATCTGCACACAAACATTAATTTACATATAATATAGCTGATCCTGAGCACTTCGTGGGCCGTAAAAAATGACAAAAAAATTGTGATAGTTCAACTTCTTTTTGGTGTAACTCACTGCGCAATAAGTGCAACTCGCAGCCACCCTGGTAGGCAATGTGCCAAAATTCGATTTGATGCATAGTTGCATCTGATCTGCCCGATAAACTAATAGCAACCAATAATAAATAAATACTATTAATTATTAATTTATTTTATTTTATTAATTTAATTATTTCTCCTATAACCAATAGCAACCAATTATAGACAAATATTTCCATCGTAAATCTCAAAATCCCTGTCTGAGCACTTCTATTAATTGATCGTAGCGTGATGTTATATAGGTAGCCTATAGCCTTCCTCGATGAATGGACTATCCAACATAAAAATAATTTTTCAATTCGAACCAGTATAGTTCCTGAGATTAGAGCGCTCAAACAAACAAACAAACTCTTCAGCTTTATAATATTAGTATAGATGTGTATATCTGGTTTAACTAATTTGGCTAAATGGCCAAACAATTATAATATATAAATGATAAAAGTATTCGATACAATAACAATTATTTAACTGTGGTTGTCGTCGAGTCGACACTATATATAGTCATATTTCTCTATTCTGTGTAATCATCTTCCGCCTTCCAGGGGGAAAAAAATAATATGAATCTACTGAAAGAAGACAATAGTCGAAAAAACGGTCTGGCATTTACACAATAGATGGGTTCTATATGGTACCTACTAAGCACTGGAACATAGGTATTATTTATACAAGATTTTTTCCTTTATCTTAGGTACCTATTTTAAAATGTAATATTCTCCACTAAAAATATTCAAATAATGGCCATTTAATTAAAATATTTAGCTGACAACACTATTTTATGAGCCAACGTACGTGACCTTAATCCGGGATTTAATGAATTTATTATTAACATACACCGTACAAACTATGTATCAATTGTAAAAGGTAAACACAAATACTCACAGTCCACTGAATAGGTATTAAAGTAGGTACTGATATATTGAAAAGGCTAATACAGTAATACCTATCTATATATTTAAATACATTATTCTTGGCATAGATTTTACGCGTTTATTTTAGATTCTGAGCGGAGCAAGGAAGCTAGTGGTTTTACAATGGTGTTTATTTTTTTATTTTTATATCCTGTATACAAAATTTCTACCAGAAGGAGTGCTTTGATTTCAACATATAGTACCTTATCTTTTAGCAAATTGGACCAAGATGGTACTTTAGAGAGGTCATTTTTCGATTTTCTCAATAGTTATTTAATGCCACGGGAAAAAGTACTGAAAAACCGCTTAAAATGGGATTTTAATTTCTAACAATTTGTTTATCACCGTAGCAACGAATAAAAAAAAAATAGGTAGGTATTATCTATATAAATATTATAAATTATTAACATGTATCATTAACTTATGAGTCAGTACCGATTTATCATAGAACCGCCAACCGCGGGTGATTAGGTTCATGGTAGGAAATAGTATAAAATTAATCTCAGGAATAACGATTTTAATATTTTGTTGTAGTTTATAGTATTAAAACAACTTACATGTTATAATAATTAATGACAATATAAAATATACAGACTGACAAACCATCTCCGTTCAGAATCGTTTTTCTTATACAATGATATTATATCATTGAATTCAAGTTTAATACAATCCATTAAACAATGACCAACTTGTAACCTACTGTACAGCTGAGCGACATCCAATTACCTGCCTTTTTATAAATTATATCTATTAAATTACTAATATCCTATCCGCGTATGTAATTACCAATAGTATTTACTCTACATGTATATACTATTATTAATTATAAACTATTAATACGTAACTACCGTCACCAAAATTAATAATACGTAAAAATTATTACTTATAAAATAACTATCATGCACAAATAATCAAAAGAAATTACGTAAACGCGCGTCGTACGTTGGAAATGGATGAGTACCTATCTAATAAAACGTAAAACGCTCGATCGCCTATGCTACGCGTGTTAAATTTCGATACGGTTTATCCCCTCACCCGTTTTACTCTCACAGTTCCGCGATGTTTCATGCGTACGCGCTTGTACTACGCTCGAATATTATAAAAAAAGACAATCCCCGGTTAGCTACTCCGTAAATCCCTCTAATAATATTCGACTTTCTATCCCTTATTTTTCTTATTACTAATATATTTCTTTAAATGATAATATAATATAAAATATTATTATATAATATTATTCATATAGAGTTGGCATTTTTGATGGGCAATGAAGTGCACGGGATCAGCTACCCTAACAACACATGGACCTTCCCAGGAAGGTCTTAGGACTGATTTTTGAGACTCTGGGACTCTTCATAGGAAATACCTGTTTAAATCCCAGACCGGTCTGGGTAGGTCTTAGGCGGTCTGTAGGATTCCTAATGTCCGGGTTCAGACTTTCCACAAGACTGCCCGCCAGGAACCAACTGGCCGGTGATACAACATGGACCATTATGGTCTGTATACTTCCCATTATATTCCTGTTTGCAGTCTATTAAGGTCCTGGAAACTTCTTGAAAAGGTTATAAATATATCCCAATAAGGTCTCAATGGTTCCTGTATGAGTCTTATAAGGAATTCATTTTAGATCCAAAAAATCTACTGGAATAATATCCCTTATTTATGTCCTATTGAGGAGTCAACCTTACTTAAGTGTTGTAATTTGTAAAAAATGCATTTACATTTTAGATTCTGAGTGAAACGATGAATGTATTGATTTTACAATGATGTGTGTTTTTTTTTTAGATTCTGAGTGAAACGATGAATGTATTGATTTTACAATGATGTGTGTTTTTTTATTTTTTTATTTTTTTATTTTTTATTTTTTTTGTATCTGTGTACACGATAAGTAGTCGAAATAATGCTTCGATTTTCGACTTCAGTATCTTGTTCGATTGGAAAGTGAATATCGTTGGTGCATTGGGGAGGTCAAAATTTAAATTTCCCAGTAGTTTTCACAAGCGCCGGGAAAAACAACATACAAATTAAGGAAAAACGGGAATTTTTACGCAAAATTGATTTTCCAAAAAATCGATTTTGGTTATTGGTGTAACTCTAAAACAAATGAACGTATATACATGAAATTTTCACTGGTTGTTTATATTTGCATTTTCTATACACGATAACATTTTCAAAATATTTTGATTTATTTTGAACTGTTTAGGGACATTTTCATTTTCCATTTTTTTTTAGTTTTTTTTCTAAAAATTTCAATAAAATTTTATTTGTTGGTTGCGAAAGCTTGAAAATTTAATAGAAGGCTCCTAATATGTTGTTTCAAAGGCAGATGAAAAATATTAAAAATCCTTAGTCACAATTTTTTTTTATAAGCATTTAAAGTTCAAAAATTGACAAAATATGGAAAAATCACGAAAATTAGCAAATTATTTTGAGTTAAGAATTCGTAAAAATTTTTCTTTTTAAATCTAAGATTTGAAAATCTAATACAAGATTACTCATAAGATTGTCTACCTTTATCAATAAAAAAATTTCTACCGGAAAGTCAAATTAAATTTTTATGAGCGTTTGAAATTCAAATTTTTACAACATTGGATATTCACTCGATTTCTCATGTAGCGATTTCCTTATTTTGTTGTTATTCATAAACGAATAACTATAGATACATGAAAATTTCACTGAATGTTTATATTAGCATTTCCTATACACCATACAATTTTGAAAATATTTTGACTCTTTTTGAGCTGTTTACGGATATTTTCATTTTTCAATTTTTTTAGTTTTTTTTTCTATAAATATCAATTAAGTTTTATCTGTTGGGCCAAAAAGTGTAAAAATTTAATACAAGGCTCCTGATATATTGTTACAATATCAGTTGAAAAATATTAAAAATACATAGGCACAATTTTTTTTTATAAGCATTTTAACATCGAATTTTTATAGAATTTTTCAAAATCTCGAAAATTATTAATCATCGTAATTAATAAATTATAAAATGTTCAGTTTTTATAGCTAAGGATTGAAAATTTAAAACAAGATTCCACGTAAGTTGTTAATTCTCTTACCGAAAAATCTAAAAAATATACAATCACAGTTTACTTTTATAGTCATTTTATGTTCAAATTTGGACGAAATTACATATTAAAAAACCTAGTTATTTTGTTGTGATTATATAATATTATTCGTGGGTACCTACTTGAAACTTCTAAAGTGTACTATTATATATATATGATAGTATCAGGGTTTGTTGTTGCCTGTTGGTGTATAACGTGGTTTAAGTACCTAATGGATATTGTGATATGATTAATTTGGAATTTATTTTAGGTCAATTTTTTTTTTAATACCATAAATATGTATATAATTTGTCTTAAACCTAGACTGATATACCGTCTTCGCTCAGAATCGTTTTTCTTATACAATGATATTGAATCATTGAATTCAAATTTAATAGCATCCATTATACAGTGACCCACTTGTAACCTACTGTACAGCAGAGCGACATCCACTTACCCACCTTTTTTTTATTTTTTTTTGTATCTGTGTACACGATAAGTAGTCGAAATAATGCTTCGATTTTCGACTTCAGTATCTTGTTCGATTGGAAAGTGAATATCGTTGGTGCATTGGGGAGGTCAAAATTTAAAATTCCCAGTACTTTTCAATAGCGCCAAGAAAAACAAAAGAAAAATTAAGGAAAAACGGGAATTTTTACGCAAAATCGATTTTTCAGAAAATTGAATTTGGTTTTTGGTGTAACTTTAAAACAAATGCCCGTAGGTACATGCAATTTTCACTGGTTGTTTATATTTGCATCTTCTATACACGATAACATTTTCAAAATATTTTGATTTATTTTGAACAGTTTAGGGACATATTCATTTTTCGTTTTTTTTTAGTTTTTTTTCTAGAAATATCAATAAAATTTTGTTTGTTGGTTGCGAAAGCTTGAAAATTTAATAGAAGGCTCCTAATATATTGTTTCAAAGGCAGATGAAAAATATTAAAAATCCTTAGCCACAATTTTTTTTTATAAGCATTTAAAGTTCAAAAATTGACAAAATATGGAAAAATCACGAAAATTAGCAAATTATTTTGAGTTAAGAATTCGTAAAAATTTTTCCTTTTAAATCTAAGATTTGAAAATGTAATACAAGATTACTCATAAGTTTGTCTAACTGTATCAATAAAAAAATCTCTACCGGACAGTTAAATTAAATTTTTATGAGCGTTTGAAATTCAAATTTTTACAACATTGGTTATTCACTCGATTTCTCATGTAGCGATTTCCTTATTTTGTTGTAATTCAAAAACGAGTAACTGTAGATACATGAAAATTTCACTGAATGTTTATATTAGCATTTCCTATACACCATACGATTTTGAAAATATTTTGACTCTTTTTGAGCTGTTTACGGACATTTTCATTTTTCAATTTTTTTAGTTTTTTTTTCTATGAATATCAATAAAGTTTTATCTGTTGGGCCAAAAAGTGTAAAATTTTAATACAAGGCTCCTGACATATTGTTACAATATCAATTGAAAAATATTAAAAATACATAGGCACAATTTTTTTTATAAGCATTTAAACATCGAATTTTGACAGAATTTTTCAAAATCTCGAAAATTATTAATCATCGTAATTAATAAATTATAAAATGTTCAGTTTTTATAGCTAAGGATTGAAAATTTAAAACAAGATTCCACGTAAGTAGTTAATTCTCTTACCGAAAAATCTAAAAAATATACAATCACAGTTTATTTTTATAGTCATTTTATGTTCAAATTAGGACGAAATTACATATTAAAAAACCTAGTTATTTTGTTGTGATTATATAATATTATTCGTGGGTACCTACTTGAAACTTCTAAAGTGTACTATTATATATCTATGATAGTATCAGGGTTTGTTATTGATGTTGATGTATAACGTGTTATAAGTACCTAATGGATATTGTGATAATGTGATATGATTAATTTGGAATTTATTATAGGTCAATTTTTTTTTAATACCATAGATATGTATATAATTTGTCTTAAACCTAGACTGACATACCGTCTTCGCTCAGAATCGTTTTTCTTATACAATGATATTTTATCATTGAATTCAAATTTAAAAGCATCCATTATACAGTGACCCACTTGGAACCTACTGTACAGCAGAGCGACATCAACTTACCCACCTTTTTAATTATTTATAATTAGATGAGTAAAGCTTATTGTCAATAGGGATTTTAACATGACCCCATTCAATTATTTTAAGCTTTCATAAATTTTAAAAATTAACAACTATTTTTCTTTCCAAAGATTTTTAAACAAAACATAAAGGTAATTCATTTGTGGGAAAATCAATTCATTTTTAATATACAGATTTAAATTGTAGTAAATTGTAAATAATTTATTTTATTTTATTTTAATAACCAGGGCTCGTAACTTCATGCACTAAAAAATGCATAAATAAGCATGCATTCATGCACTAAAAATTGTCAAAATATGCATTAAAATATGCACTTAAAAGTTCGAAAATATTCATTTATATGCCTTCACATTTTTAAATTATAAACTCAAAATATGCATTATGTAAAAAAAACATGACCAAATTTTAAAGTTAGAATAAATCCATACATTTTAAAAGTATTTTATTCCTTTTTATTTTTATATATTTAACAGTCAAAATTAATAAAATAAAAAATAAAATTAATACTTGTGAAGTTCAAATAGCTTTGTTATCTTTATAAATTTTAATTAGGTAGTCATTTTTGTCTAATTTGTATACACCCTTATTCAGCACCAACAATGAAAACATTTGGAATTAAATATTAGATATTTCATTTTGAGATAATTTAGTAATATATATTTTATAAGTGTATTTTTTATGTTTTCCAACTTAACACATTCACTGCGTAAAATAATTAGTTGGGACATGTTATATGCGTTACAAAATACATCGATGTTCGCTAGGAGCGTGCCACCAATTTGGACATTTTAATTACTGTCGGAAAAATCAACAAAATAAGTTATTTATAAATGGATTGGACTGAAATAACAAGAAATTTCTATGCAGAGGCGTGTGTAAAAAAAAAACATTACTCTAGTGCGTCTCTATTTTATAGCACATTTAATTCAAAGGAACTTATGTCGGCTATATCCGACAGGCGCACCGCTCTTATACCTACAAGTCGGCTATATCCGACAGACGCACCGTGAAAAAACCGATCCGTCGGATATAGCCGACAAACGCAACGAATGTGTTAATTCAAGTAATACGGCTTATTGAAGTGGCTTACAGTAAAAATACCTATTATAAAAATTGTAGAGTAGAACTTTTTTTACAATCGTAAGAAGCCTGATTTTCGATATTTTTATTAATTAGCTAAATAATTAATCAATAAAAAATTTAAAAAACCGTTATAATTTACCATGCGATATTGGACGATTGGAACAAGATATCAAAAATCGGAAGAAACTTTTCAAATATTTGTCTTAAAAATATTTTTATGAAATAATATGCACTAACGACTGTAAAAAATCAACTATATGCCAAATATGACTTTACACCCAGAACATGCAAAAACATGCACTATCAAACTTCATATTATTATTACTATTGTTATGAAACGGATTTGTATCTCAGTTAGCATGTTTTCCTGTGTAGCAAAAAAAACATGCAGATGCATGAACTTACGAGCCCTGGTAATAACATATCAGCTAAAAAAAAACGGTATCATAATAATAAAATATTGTTATAATAATATATTATATTTTATTTTATAATTGTAAAATTATATTTTTAATCGAGTAAGCAAATAAAATATGAATGAAATAAAAAAAAAAACTTGTTTGAAGAAGTACTTATTCTTTATTACAAAAAAAAAAAACTAACTTTAAATAATGTTAGGTTATCAGTGATCACTAATGACCATTAAATAATTATTTCAATGACTAATTGCACTACGATGATTCTCTTCGTCCATTTCTTTCCTTGGCATGTTTTAACCACCCAGTAACCGCTTTATTAATACTAGTAATTGTTGAACCGGATACATTTTTCAATATTACCCCTGCATTTAAAATACAAATTTACATAAGAAAATGTAATTAGTTAAATCATAATTATTATCAAAATATTAGCATACTGTTAATCCAATACTTTCTTTCAAAAATATACACTTATCCAATTTGTTTTGATTAAATTAAAATATAAATAATATAGTGTTAATATAAAAAGTAAGTAGAAATTACAAAAAAAAATGAGATGAAAATGAAGTATCTGTGTTATTATAAATTATAATATACACTTCAAATGGAATTCCATCATATTATATTTTCATACAATTTTCAATTAATAACACTCATAAACATCAAATTCATTACTAACAAGTTAAATAATATGACAAGAAATAAAAACCATTATTAATCATTTCTAATTAAAAATGGGTGGGTAATCAATTACCCAATATAAAGTATTAACAGTAATAATAATGTGTTCTTAACAATATAAGTTAATAATATTATAATAAAAATTCAACTTACATGTTATCAATTTAAACATTGTTAATGAAATGAGTGACATCTTTTCATTCTTCTTATTATTCGTTCCACGTCCTGTCAAAGATATTTGCATCCCTAAATTATCAGTCATCAAGAAGTCCATAACGCATTTGGTCACCATATACACATTATTACCACCAAATTCTTTCAATCGTTTTACCTAGGGGAAAAAAATATATGATTTGTTTATAAATAATAGTAATTTAACATTTAATAAAAGCCTTACCAAACATTTGTAAAATAATGTATCTGACTTTAGTTTTCCATCTATTTCTTTTAAGGAATCTAAATTATGTAATGGGAATTCTTCTAAATCCGTGTTGTCATAAAAGCTCTCATCGTGCACTGTTTTATTTTGTAAAATTTTTTTTAGCAATTCTTCATGTTTGGACTGATTTAAAATAATTTTATTTAATTTTGTATTAAGCTGTGGTAATTTTGAGGTAATAAATTTTAAAATACAACCATGGTTAACTGAAAACATAAAATTAATATAATGCAATTGAAATTGATAAAATATACTTATATACCAAAACATATTTTATTTTTAAAATAGGTCAGGTGTATAATAATATTTATGATATTATTCTTTACCATTAGCTTCACTGTCTTTTGAGAATGTCTCAGACTGTGTTGTCGAAGACATTAGTTGACTGACTGCTACAGGTGTTACATTTTGATGAGCAGATTCTGGTGTGCTTTGAAAATGGCCTCTCAAACTTATAATTGGGCTATTATTCAATTTTGAAGGAGTTACCATCAGATAATTGTCTATAAAGTTTATTAATATAAGATTAAATAAATATGTAAGGGATAATTTAAAAATACAATTCTTTACCAATAGCTTCACTGTCTATTTTTGATGTATCGAAATTGTACTGTGTTGAAGGAAACAGTTTTCTCACAGCAACATTTTTTACCGGTTTTTGCGGTGTCATATCCAAAATACTTCTTTTTAGACCACTTTTAATTGGACTAAACATTGGAGGAGATGCCATCAGAAGATCATTTACTATAAATTTTTAATAAATATCAAGTTAAATAAATAGCAGAGTTTAGGTATAGCTATGGATTCTACTACTACTACTCTTAATATTTAGGTTTTTTGTTACCACTTGTCACTTGACAAAGTAGGCATACCAGCATTTTTGGTTTTAGGCGAGTATAATTTTAAATGATTTGTGTACAAATTGTTTTTGTTATTTGGAAATGAATTTTGGGTACTTGAAGAAGGAGAATTACCAATATTTTTATTCAGATTGTGCAATTAATTAAAAGCAAAAATTATGCATATTAACAGTTGTTTAGATTTTTAACTCTGTCTTTTATTAACTATTGTAATGCTTGTATTACCTTCAATAAATGTCCTATCAACCGACCAATCTTGTTGACTTGTAGAAGGGGAGTATAAATGTCCAATATTTTTTCTGCAAGATTCGTTATCTAGACAAATTTATAGGAACTAAATTATAGTAAAAATATAATTTTTTATGATATTTACTAAGACTATATTACTATATATTTTACCTCTAGTATTATTTCCAGCATTTTTGTGACTAGCCATTGACACTTCATCTAATTTTTTACAGTTTTTTTCTTTAGGTGAATGTTTAAACTTGTTAGACTGCAAATTACAGACTTTTCTTTTTTGTGTTATACAACTAAAAAAATATGATAGTTATATAAAAAACATAATTAAATTAAACAGGATAATGTAATTGTTCATAATACTTACGAGGTAATGACTTAAATGGATCTTTTGGAAGTGGTGGAATAGAAAAATTAGATAATTTTGAAGTTTGACTTTTTATCATTTTGGGCGATAATGTACTCTGTCTATTCACCCTTTTATTAGCAAGCTCTCTCCGTTTTTTTTTTTGCAGGCACTTCATCGATCTCAGAATTTAAGTCTTCAGCTTCAGATAATTGCAAAGCAATTTTTAACTTTTGTTTTGCCCTAATAAAGTTATCTACCTAAATAATAATAAAAACAACAATTCATTATTTGTATAATGGACAATAATATAATTTTTAATACCAGAAGAACCCCAAATTTTTTTTATAGAAAATGTTTTCCATGAAGACTCATATGGAACGGTATTAAGGACCAGTTTGTCATATTTCTTCGAGTTTATATTTTCTGGGTAAAATGTTTCTGTCTGGTTAGATGATATCCAATTGTGTGGAACTAGTTGAACACCATCAACAAATTCAACAATCACGTAATTCCTAGAAATATTAATCTTAATTAATTTAATGTCTTTTATAAAAACATTTTTCTAAAGATTAAAAGTTGTATAATAGTAAATAATTAATAAATAAATAATGTTAAATAGGTAGTGTTAAAACATTCTAACCTCATGAATTAAGCTTTTGTTAGTAATTTAAATTTCATAAGCTTGGTCTTTCATCATTAACAATATGTAAAAGTGGAAAGGCAGCAAAACATTCCAAATTAATTTCACACAAAAAGTATTTTGTGTTAACATTATTTAAGGGCCATATTTTTCTCATAGAAAGATTTGAAACCATAAAAATACCCAAATGAGAAGATACACAAGGTTCAGTATACAATGGTTTCATTTCCAAAAATTCTTTACCGATTATGTAACTTTCGTTATTTACTTTGGAGCATATTATATTCTCAATGATAACTATTTTTCCTGAAGTAAGACCACAAATATTATTTGCTTTTGTTTGAATTTTAAATATCATATTTTTAAATAATAAAGTTGAAAATTGAAAATCTGGACAACTATTTAAAAGAGGACCATTAGTATGAGGGTTTTTAAAACTTATGTTATCATTATATAAAAAAGACATAGTTTCTTCTTCGCGAAAACATGTGATCTCATAAATCCTTCGAGCAATTTGTTGTAGAGGCTTGTCATCTTTCCGTAAAAGTTTTTTTTATTTTTTGCATAAAATTTTCAAATTTGAAAGTACTAAACATATCCAATGATCCAAAGTTTCTTACATCTTGGACTATATGAAGTAGACCATGAACATTATGTGAGATATGGTGATGTCCATAAATAGTCTTAAAAGATGTAACAAAATGTTGAAGTAGCTGGTGAGCATACAGTAAATTTGGCGCTTCCTTGCATAAATTGTTTGAACTTTTGAAGAAAGAATAGTGATTGCATCATGTAAAGTCATAAAATGATTGTATACTTCATCAGACAGAACATTTTTTAAGACGACTGGGCCACTGTACAGCAAAAACTGTCTAAACTCGGTTCCTTTCCAAAGCTTATAACACTCTAATGCTCTAGGTTTCCTTTGAAATTCTAAAGGCACATATGGGTGTATATTGTTTTTTAATAAATTTGAAATTATTTTAATTTTTCGGAATTGCAATCTCACTTTAAGGCTATCACAAAACCATAAATTTATTAGCTTTTTAACAACACCTAAGCAAATCAAATGCAAATAGTCTAAAGGTACATTGGTAACAAGGCCTAATAATGGAATTTCATCAAGAGCGCTAGCACCTAAATGGTAATTTTCATCAGTCTTTAAAAAAAATTCCTGATCGGTTCTTTCTTTTCCTGCCTTATCTGAAAAACAAATTCTTCGTTCACAATATTCACCTTCATCCCAGCATTTTGTACAACTTGAGTACCCAGTATGTCCTTTGACATTTAAAATGAACGATTTTGCTGGTGCATCTGCACAAATGAGTTTTAACATACAAGGTAACTTTTTGTTATTAAAAAGTATACCATTTTCTATGACATGTTTGGATTCTACCACCAATCTTTCTAAAAACAAATGAGCACTTTCAGGTTTTTTAGAATTAGGTACCATGGTAGATTCCAATAATAAAAATATCTTTAAAACCAAAAACTGATCCTAGAATTGGCCATAGTTGACTGCCTGAGGATTTGGTAATTGGAAGCCCATCAATATTGATAACTAATTCAATAGTTCCATTTATTAGATGACCTTTAGTTTTCAAAAATTCTTGTATTCCATTTTCCAAACTATTATGCCAATAGTAACCAGGATAAACTTCTTTTATAACTGTAGTTCTAGGCGTATTTAATAGAGATCGACTGTCGGATGGTAAATCACTATGACAAGAATGAGTCTTTAAAATTTGAAGTAATTTATTTAAAGATTTATGAGTTATCTGTTCTGTAACAGCCCAGGTTGTTATTTTATTCCTAAAATAATTTTCATTTTTTTCAGACAAAATATCATTTTGATTAGATGTAGTTGGCACAGGAAAAATACTATTTGGTTTTAACAACTCATTACTATTTGTACTACAATTTGGGAGTTCTTCTGAAGAAAAACTTTTCTCTAAATCGTTGTTCAAGTCTTGCAATGAATCAGGAACAATATATTGGTCACAATTAAGAGAAAGAGTTGTTACAGAAGACTTAATTGTACAAACATCTGGACACAATTTTTTTGTTAGAAGTTGTGTATCATTGAAAATCCTTCGCCTTAATTGTCTGGCTGATATTTCATTATCTGGTCTTCTAATTCTATGCAAAAATTGATGTTATTTATAGTATACAAGTGTGTAACTAACAAATTAAACAATAAAACATATTGTTTTAGTCTAAATTTTAAATATTACCTATGCCTGGAAGTTACAATTTATTTTATGATTATATTGACATATTTATTCGTTTATTTATTTTGTAATTAAAGTTGTGAAATTAGAAAAACTATTTTAGAATTTTTATAATATCATCAATTTAATTAAATTACTTACCTATATTAACTGTGCAGATACAAAATAATTTTAGTTTTCATATATCTGCACATAATACAGTAGGACATTCAATCGTTTTCACTAGGTATATTGTTTTTTCAGTTACCTAACACATGTGCAGACATAGACGTGCGCACGGGGCAACCCAGGCTTGACCGGAGATTTTTCAGAGGCAGAGTAAATTGTAGATACCTAATATATATCCGTATTTTATAAAATTATGTTTGTGAAGATCATGCACATTCTATTTGTCCTGATAGCTAATAAAATTAAACCAACTCAACTAACAAAAGCATTGTGAACAATAACCATAGTTATTGTGTAACAATGTTTATTAGGTATAGATTGTTCTGACCTATACATTTATAATAAATATTATTGAAATAAATACCTTAATTCCATGATTCCAACATCTTCTTCACTACTACTTAAATCTGACATGGTTTTTATCTTAACTATATACCTACCTAAATGTAAAATAAATAAAATAGGTATAAGTACTTAAGTTTGTAAATAATAAAAATGTCTCTAAACTCTAGTCAACTTTAACCATAAATATTTAATACATTGTATTCTTCGGTATTTTATTTTAAACAATAATAGTTTTTACTTTAATGCATTTAATATACTTAGGTACCTAATATAAAATGTAATTCTCAATCAATATTGTTATTTAGTTTACATTGTGAGAGCTAATATTTATTATTTATAAAGAATTAAATTAGGTAATTGATAAGTGATAACTCAAATACAATCATTATTCAAATTTTCAAAACCACTATGCATCTAGGCTCTTTTAATAGTTTTAGCAAACTAGGAAAAGTTTTGGATGTAATTGAGCATATTATTAATTTATGCCTAATTCAAGTTGGTTATCAATTAAAAAGTCGAATGTTTCAACTTCTTCAAAAAATCTTCTACGCTTAGTAGATTTACTAATATTATGGTTATACTTACAAACAAAATGTTCTAAATAATTATAAATGTAGATATAACTTTGTACTTACTTTTATCACGCAAGACGCAATGGCGGAACGTGGAAACCTCAACGGAAAGTACGATCAACGAAATTTGACACACGTTCAGTAGTTTAGCGAAGTAAAATAAATCCGCAAACTAAACGGAAAACGTTATACGCATGGCTAAATATATATATATATATATATATTTAGCCATGGTTATACGTAGATACAAAAAACAACACTATAGGTATATACGGAAATGCAAGACACAATGGCGGAACGCTGAAACAGTGAAACATTCAAACCAAACATCAACGGCAACAATCAACAACAAATCCAGAACGCACGAAACGAACCACGAGGCAAAAAAAATGATTTTTCGTAACCGTGGAATATGGATAGGTACCTATATAGTGGAGCGTGGAGCGTCGCAGTGAAGCACTAAAATATCCTAATCTTATACTATAAAACGTGAACCCGAGGGCGCAGCTTGTGGAGTAAATCGGAACTGCTTAGTGAACCCGCCAATGAGAAAATTACATTTCTAACCGCGGGCGGTCTCCCGGAGCCGTCGCTGCGTTATCACTCTTTCTTATCACTTTTTGCCGTTTTTTTCGAAAATCAAAGAAATTTCGAAAAAAAACGAGTTTTACCCCCCCGGGGGGCCTCGGGGGGCCCCGTTCGGACCTTATTCGCGTTCCTCGGTAAATTTATAGTCGGCGCGCGGCCTTACTTTTTTCCCGGCGGGCCCAAGGCGGCCGATGTCGCGTGAGATACGAGCGCCGCCGTCGCGCGCGTTTTTTGCATTTTTTTTCGAAAATTCGAGTTTTAGGCGTTTTAGAACGTATCGACCTCCCCGTTTGGATCTTATTCGCGTTCCCCGCTAAATTTAACGTCGAAACGTGGCCCTACTTTTTCAAAAACGAGTGCCCCGGCGGACGTATCGATCGCCGAGGGCGCCGCGTCGTCGCCGTTTCGACGGTTTTCTCGACTTTTTCGACTAGAGTCGCGTTTAGCACCTCTACGAGACGTCCGACCTCCCCGCCGGCGACGTATTCGAGTTCCGCGCTAAATTTATAGCCGGCGAGGGTACCTACTTTTTCAAAAACGAGTCCCGGGGAGGAGCGACGTCGCTTAAACGAGAGTAGGTACCGATGGGGTATCGAGTAGGTACCGCTATATACGGGCATAAATACGTGCGTCTCGAGGTTCGATTTTTTTCGCGACGCTCGCGTATTATACGTCCGAGGGCGGCGGAGCCGGTCGTCCGCTCGCCGACGCTGTCGGATCGCCCGCTCAAACGCCCTTTGACGGCCGTCCAAACGGCGTTCGCCTTTCGCGAGCACGGCGACGCGGCTTAAGAGTCATAGAATTGACTCGGGTTTTCATCTGAGTAGGTGGCTAGGTTGGTTAGGCGTTAGGATAGGTGACTCGAGGGTCGTGGGTTCGAACCCGGCCTCAGGGATTTTCGATAATTTGCGGCACCCGTGATATTTCGGATTTCTTTTTTTTGCGTTTTTTTTTTTTTTGGTCACATTAATCATTTTTAACGAAAGTGTTCATTTTTTTTTTTAATTTGCATTATTATATTATTATATATATTATTATTATTCGTTTGACGATATTTATTGGGCAAAAAAATTATTATAATTAACATTTACCGACCCACCTACATGTTTCTTTTATAAATACATTACAATTTAACTAACCTATACGTGTAGTACCTACTTGATATATTACAGTTTTTACGTGATTCCGATTTGGTTAAATACCGCTATAGATTATAAATACTATATTAAAAAATAGTAATGACTGCTTCTTTTGCCGTTTTTTTCGAAAATTCGAGTCCCGGGGTGGAAACGAGAGTAGGTACCGTGTAGGTATCGCTATATACATACATATAATATATATACATGCGCCTAAAGGTTCGATTTTTTTTGCAAATCTCGCGTTTTGAACGTCCGAAGGCGGTGGACACGGTCCTCCGCTCAAACGCCCTTTGACGGACGCGCAACCCGCAACTCGCAACCCGCAACTCGATAAATTGATTTTTTTTTCGTCGTTTCGCTATCACTTCCGTCTTATCATTTTTTTGTTCCGATTTTTTTCAAAATTCGAGTTTTAACGCCTCTTCTGACTTCGGACCTCCCCGTTTGAATCTTATTCGGGTTCCCTGCTAAATTTATAGCAGGTGCGCGGCCCTACTTTTTCACAGACGAGTCCCGGGAAAGAGCGGCGTCAGGGAAAAGGGAGTAGGTACCGTGTAAGTATCGCTATATACTGCAATAAATACATGCGTCGCGTCGTTTTTTGCGTTTTTTTTTCTAAAATTCGAAAATATGCGACAAAAAGTTCGATTTTTTCATACACACTTTCATACACATAATACATAAGTCATAAGTCATAACACAGTGATGCACCATTATAATTATGCAATTATAATTACTAAATAATTTAAAACATCATAAATATCATATGACATTAAATAAATTGGTAGGTAGGTACATAATATATTATATACAGTCGTACAATAAAACAGCAAAATATTATGATAGTAGGTACTTACGAAGATAAGTGATAAAAAATTGTATAGTGTATTCATTTATACATTCCTACGTTTAATAGGATATTATTACATTTCAATAAAATTTGTTATTCACCAATATAATTATCTATTTGTTAATTTGATTTAATTCGCATAATTAAATAAATATACATGGTAGGTATATTTTAGAAAATATTCGAAAATATCAGAAAATTAGATTTTGTCGACTTATTTGTTATAACCGCGAAAACATAACAATGATTACATTGATTATAAATACAACATAAAACACCTGATAACTGTTCTCTATAATTATCAAAAAATACAATTTTATTAACTCCTGTATGCTTTTTCATATTTGAACGGCCGTTTCGAGCACTTTTCGCTCTAGGCTGATTGTCCGTTCGGGAATCGGATTTCACCCGAGATGACTGATAACTAGACACTCAAACTCAGAATCCGAATTTCCGATTTCAACACGCATACGAGAACCGGACACACACGCCCGGTGCATGGTCTGCGATCCGACGTAGTCGGATTGCCTACCTGACTAGCTACTTGCATATGAGCGACTTACACCCCCACTGCATCCGACACTCGGGAATCGACTTTTACCCGAGATGACTGATAGCTAGACACTCAAACTCAGAATCCGATTTTCCGATTTCAACACACACACTCCAGAACCGGACATCCACGCCCGGTGCATGGTCTGCGATCCGACGTAGTCGGATTGCCTACCTGACTAGCTACTTGCATACGAGCGACTTACACCCCCACTGCATCTGACACTCGGGAATCGACTTTCACCCGAGTTGACTGATAGCTAGATACTCAAAATCAGAACCCGAATTTCCGATTTCAACACACATACGAGAACCGGACATACACGCCCAGTGCATGGTCTGCGATCCGACGTAGTCGGATTGCCTACCTGACTAGCTACTTGCATACGAGGGACATACACCCCCACTGCATACGACTTTCGCCCGAGATGACTGATAGCTAGACACTTCAACTCAGAATCCGAACACTCTTCTGAGTTCAAAAATTACCGCTTAACCAGTGCTGCCAACACGACAAAACACAATACCCGACGACCCCCCCCCCCCTTCCCGCCACAGGCCCGGATCAAAAAACCCAGCATCGCCGACAAAGATGCACCACCGCCCACACAGTCTTTCCGCCGTAGGCGGGATGACAAACACCGGAATCTAGTCTTATACTATAAAACGTGAACCCGAGGGCGCAGCTTGTGGAGTAAATCCGAACTGCTTAGTGAACTCTCCAATCGGAAAATTACATTTCTAACCGCGGGCGGTCTCCCGGAGCCGTCGCTGCGTTATCACTCCTCTTATCACTTTTTGCCGTTTTTTTCAAAAATCAAAGGAATTTTGAAAGAAATCGAGTTTTACCCCCCCGGGGGGCCTCGGGCGGCCCCGTTCGGACCTTATTCGCGTTCCTCGGTAGATTTATAGTCGGCGCGCGGCCCTACTTTTTTCCCGGCGGGCCCGCGGCGGCGGATGTCGCGTGCGATATGAGCGCCGCCGTCGCGCGCGTTTTTTGCATTTTTTTTCGAAAATTCGAGTTTTAGGCGTTTTAGGGCGCATCGACCTCCCCGTTTGGATCTTATTCGCGTTCCCCGCTAAATTTAACGTCGAAACGTGGCCCTACTTTTTCGAAAACGAGTCCCCCGGCGGACGAGGCGATCGCCGAGAGCGCCGCGTCGTCGCCGTTTCGACGGTTTTCTCGACTTTTTCGACTAGAGTCGCGTTTAGCACCTCTACGAGACGTCCGACCTCCCCGCCGGCGACGTATTCGAGTTCCGCGCTAAATTTATAGCCGGCGAGGGTACCTACTTTTTCAAAAACGAGTCCCGGGGAGGAGCGACGTCGCTTAAACGAGAGTAGGTACCGATGGGGTATCGAGTGGGTACCGCTATATACGGGCATAAATACGTGCGTCTCGAGGTTCGATTTTTTTCGCGACGCTCGCGTATTATACGTCCGAGGGCGGCGGAGCCGGTCGTCCGCTCGCCGACGCTGTCGGATCGCCCGCTCAAACGCCCTTTGACGGCCTTACAAACGGCGTTCGCCTTTCGCGAGCACGGCGACGCGGCTTAAGAGTCTTAGAATTGACTCCGGTTTTCATCTGAGTAGGTGGCTAGGTTGGTTAGGCGTTAGGATAGGTGACTCGAGGGTCGTGGGTTCGAACCCGGCCGCCGGGATTTTCGATAATTTGCGGCGCCCGTGATATTTCGGATTTCTTTTTTTTGCGTTTTTTTTTTTTTGGTCACATTAATCATTTTTAACGAGTGTTCCGATTTTTTTCAAAATTCGCGTTATTATATTATATATATCGGTATTTATATATATTATTATTCGTTTGACTATATTTATTTTGCAAAAAAATAATAATTAACATTTAATTAATACTTGATTTTACCGTGACCAACCTACAATATAATTATAATGTAGTACCTACTTGATATATTAAATACTGCTACAGATTATAAATACTGTTTAATACAATATTAATAAACTATATTAAAAAATAGTACTACTATATGACTGCTCCATTTGCCGTTTTTTTCGAAAATTCGAGTTTCAGCCCCTTTCGGTCGTATCACCCTCCCCGTCGACGACTTATTCGAGTTCCCCGCTAAATTTATAGCCGGCGCGCGGCCCTACTTTTTCAAAAACGAGGAGCGGCGTCGCTTAAACGAGAGCGGGTACCGTGTATTGTATTGTATATATTATGCGTCGCGTCGTTTTTTGCGGAGCCGTCGCTGCGTTATCTTTTATCCTTATCACTTTTCACGGTTTTGACCATTTTTCACAATTTTTTTTCAACATTTTTGAGGTTTACCCCCCTCGGGTGCCTCGGTAGGGCCCGTTTGGACCTTATTCGCGTTCCCCGCTAAATTTATAGACGGTGCGTGGCCCTACTTTTTCACAGACGAGTCCCGGGAAGGAGTGGCGTCGCGGAAAAGGGAGTAGGTACCGTGTAAGTATCGCTATATACAGCAATAAATACATGCCTCGCCTTGCCTTTTTTGCTGTTTTTTTCTAAAATTCGTTTCTTGGACCGTTTTAGTGGTATTACCCTGCCTGTTTGGATATTATTGGCATTCCCCGCTAAATTTATAAGCCACCGTCGTCAGTACTTCGCTCGAGTCGAGTTCCGCGGAGGAGATCGGGGAGCGGACAGTGTTGTTATTACTTTATACGGAAATGAAAATATGCGACAAAAAGTTTGATTTTTTCATACACACTTTCATACACATAATACATAAGTCATAACACAGTGATGCACCATTATAATTAAGCAATTATAATTACTAAATAATTTAAAACATCATAAATATCAAATGACATTTAATAAATTGGTAGGTAGGTACATCATATATTATATACAGTCATACAATATAACAGCAAAATATTATGATAGTAGGTACTTACGAAGATAAGTGCCAAAAAATTGTATAGTGTATTCATTTATACATACCTACGTTTAATAGGATAGTATTACATTTCAATAAATTTTGTTATTCACCAATATAATTATCTATTTGTTAATTTGATTTAATTCTCATAATTAAATAAATATACATGGTAGGTATATTTTAGAAAATATCCAATCAGAAAATTAGATTTTTTCGACTTATTAGTTATTTGTTATAACCGCGAAAACATAACAATGATTACATTGATTACAATGAAGCCTAACATAAAACACCTGATAACTGTTCTCTATAATTATAAAAAAAATACAATTTTGTTACCTCCTGTATGCTTTATCAGATTTGAACGGCCGTTTCGAGCACTTTTCGCTGTAGGCGGATTGTCCGTTCGGGAATCGACTTTCACCCGAGATGACTGATAGACGATAGCTAGACACTCAAACTCAGAATCCGAATTTCCGATTTCAACACACACACTCCAGAACCGGACATACACGCCCGGTGCATGGTCTACGATCCGACGTAGTCGGATTGTCTACCTGACTAGCTACTTACATACGAGCGACTTACACCCCCACTGCATCCGACACTCGGGAATCGACTCTCACCCGAGATGACTGATTTCAACAGCCGATTTGAACACCCATACGAGAACCGGACACACACGCCCGGTGCATGGTCTGCGATCCGACGTAGTCGGATTGTCTACCTGACTAGCTACTTGCATACGAGCGACTTACACCCCCACTGCATCCGATCCGCCGCAGGTGGATTGTCCGTTCGGGAATCGACTTTCACCCGAGATGACTGATAGCTAGACACTCAAACTCAGAATCCGAATTTCCGATTTCAACACACATACGAGAACCGGACATACACACCCGGTGCATGGTCTGCGATCCGACGTAGTCGGATTGTCTACCTGACTAGCTACTTGCATACGAGCGACTTACACCCCCACTGCATCCGATCCGCCGCAGGTGGATTGTCCGTTCGGGAATCGACTTTCACCCGAGATGACTGATAGCTAGACACTCAAACTCAGAATCCGAATTTCCGATTTCAACACACATACGAGAACCGGACATACACACCCGGTGCATGGTCTGCGATCCGACGTAGTCGGATTGTCTACCTGACTAGCTACTTACATACGAGCGACTTACACCCCCACTGCATCCGACACTCGGGAATCGACTTTCACCCGAGATGACTGATTTCAACAGCCGATTTGAACACCCATACGAGAACCGGACACACACGCCCGGTGCATGGTCTGCGATCCGACGTAGTCGGATTGCCTACCTGACTAGCTACTTGCATACGAGCGACTTACACCCCCACTGCATCCGACACTCGGGAATCGACTTTTACCCGAGATGACTGATAGCTAGACACTCAAAATCAGAATCCGAATTTCCGATTTCAACACACATACGAGAACCGGACATACACGCCCGGTGCATGGTCTGCGATCCGACGTAGTCGGATTGCCTACCTGACTAGCTACTTGCATACGAGCGACATACACCCCCACTGCATACAAGCCGCAGGTGGATTGTCCGTTCGGGAATCGACTTTCACCCGAGATGACTGATAGCTAGACACTCCAACTCAGAATCCGAATTTCCGATTTCAACACACATACGACTAGACACTCTTCCGAGTTTAAAAATTACCGCTTAACCAGTGCTGCCAACACGACAAAACACAATACCCGACGACCCCCCCCTTCCCGCCACAGGCCGTATAAAAAAACCCAGCATCGCCGACAAAGATGCACCACCGCCCACACAGTCTTTCCGCCGTAGGCGGGATGACAAACACCGGAATCTAGTCTCTATACTATAAAGCAAGAAACCGAGGGCGCCCCCTATGCGTTAATCTCTATACTATAAAGCAAGAAACCGAGGGCGCCCCCTATGCGTTAAATCCGAACTGCTATAGACGAAAATGGAGGGAATCTCTATACTATAAAGCATGAACACGTGTGGCGCCGCCTATGCGTTAAATCCGAACTGCTTAGTGGACAATGGAGGGAAATCGCGTTATCACTCCTCCTTATCGCTTTTTTAAGTCCACTTGGAAGACCCCCCACGGTCCCCACGGTTTTTCGGCCGTAACTCCCCAACGGTTGCTCCTAGAGCTCCGGGAAAAAAGTTTTGCCCCCTTGACGCAACCCTAGCGGCTCTCGAGGGCGCCGACCAGCCCCCGCAAACCCGGACCCCCTATCCCCCCCAGGGGAGGAGTTCGGGTCCCCCGATAGGGACAGTAAAATCCACACCGATAGGGACAGTAAAGGAACGAATGGCGGGAAATCGCGGCTATCACTCCTCCTTATCGCTTTTCGCGGTTTTTACCGTTTTCCACGATTTTTTTTCAAAATGTTCGAGTTTTACCCCCCTCGGGGGCCCCGGAAGGTCCCGTTCGGACCTTATTCGCGTTCCTCGGTAAATTTATAGTCGGCGCGCGGCCCTACTTTTCGCCCGGCGGGCCCGCGGCTGCGGAATTCGCGTGCGATACGAGCGTCGCCGTCGCGCGCGTTTTTTGCCGTTTTTTTCGAAAATTCGAGTTTCAGACGTTTTAGGGCGTATCGACCTCCCCGTTTCGATCTTATTCGCGTTCCCCGCTAAATTTTTATTCGGCGCGCGGCCCTTCTTTTTTATAATCCAGTCCCCCGGCGGACCAGTCGATCGCAGAGAGCGCGGCGTCCTACGAGACGTCCGACCTCCCCGTCGGAGACGTACTCGCGTTCCCCGCTAAATTTATAGCCGGCGCGAGGCCCTACTTTTTCAAAAACGAGTCCAGGGGAGGTTAAACGTGAACGGAAACGAGAGTAGGTACCGTGTATGTATCGCTATATACAGGCATAAATACATGCGTCGCGTCGTTTTTTGCGGCGCCGTCGCGGTCGCTGCGTTATCACTCCTCCTTATCACTTTTCACGATTTTTTTTCAAAATTTTCGACTTTTACTCCCCTCGGGTCCTCGGGCGGCCCCGTTTGGACCTTATTCGCATTCCTCGCTAAATTTACTATTATAAGTCCGCCGTACTTTTTTCTCTGCGGGCCCTCCTCGGCGGATATCACGTGCGAACCGAGCGCCGCCGTCGAACGCGTTTTTTGCCGTTTTTTTCGAAAATTCGAGTTTTAGGCGTTTTGGGACGTATCGACCTCCCCGTTTGGACCTTATTCGCGTTCCTCGGTAAATTTACAGTCGGCGCGCGGCCATACTTTTTTCCCGGGGGGCACAACGCGGCCGATGTGAAGTGCAATACGAGCGTCGCCGTCGCGCGCGTTTTTTGCCGTTTTTTTCGAAATATCGAGTTTTACCCCCCTCGGGGGCCCCGGGCGTCCCCGTTCGCGTTATATTCGCGCTCCTCGCTATATTTGTAGCCGGCGCGCTATCCTACTTTTTCAAAAATGAGTCCCCTCATCCGACTAGACGGTCGCCGACGCCGCGGCGTCGTCACGATTTCGACGGTTTTTCCGACTTTTTCCAACAGAGTCGCGTTTCGCTTCGTTTGTAGACTTTTCACCTCCCCGCCGAAGACGTATTCGAGTTCCCCGCTAAATTTATAGCCGGCCCGCAGTCCTACTTTTTCAAAAACGAGTCCCGGGGAGGAGCGGCGACGCGCAAACGAGAGTAGGTACCGAGTGGGTACGTCGTGTGTGTGCTATATACAGGCATAAATACATGCGTCTCGACGTCCGATTTTTTTCGCGAATCCCACCGAATCTCGAATTGTACCCCCCTCGGTGGCCTCGGGTCTCCCCGTTTGCGTCTTATTCGCGTTCCTCGTTAAATTTGTAGTCGGCGAGCTGTCCTACTTTTTCAAAAACGAGTCCCGGGGAGGAGCGGCGTCGCGGAAACGAGAGTAGGTACCGAGTAGGTACATTTTGGGTATCGCTATATACAGGCATAAATACATGCGTCCCGACGATCGATTTTTTTCGCGAATCTCACCGAATCGAACTTCCGAAGCCGGTCGAGACGGTCGTCCCCTTACCGACGCGTTCGACCCCCCCGCTCGGACGCCATTTGACGGACGTGGACTCCGCTTTCCAGTTTCGGGTGCCCGGCGACGCGGCTTAATAGTCATAGATTTGACACGATATTTCATCTGAGTAGGTAGTCGGTAGGTTAGGGCGCTAGGACATGTAACTAGGAGTCGTGGGTTCGATACCGTCCCCCGGCGATATCGAAGATTTGCGGCGGCCGTGATAATCTTGAGTTTTTTTTCGCGTTTTTTTTTTTCGTCTTTTCTCCATCAGTTCCGTATTATCATATTTAAATAGTCCCCCCTCATAGTCGGGGTACTTTTGACCCCCCCCAATCAAATTTTTTTTGGCCGAGCATAACTTAGCCGGGGATCGTCGTAGCCGTATTTTGTAAACGGCTATGGGTTGTGGGTGACCACGTGCATACCATATCAAAAATTACCCCCCCCCCTCCTTTTTTTGATTTAAGTATATCTCTGTCACGTTTCGACTTGGGTCCCCCGTTTTACCACCAAAACCTCCCCCCATAGTCGGGGTACTTTTGACCCCCTCTCAAATTTTTCGGTGACAGTTATGAACGCCGTCCGCGATTCGACGCGATAATAATAACTGACTTACATGTATGCTTTGTCGTAGGTACCTATTAAATATATCACAGTTTGGTTGAGGTTGAGTTGTTGGTAATATTATGAATAACATATTGATATATATATATATATATATTATGTGCTATTTATTATATACATGTATCTTTATACCTATTGATATATTTATATAATAACATTTTATAAAAATATATATATATTATACTATGTAGTAGGTACTTAATGTATTACAGTTTTTAGGTGAGTCAAATTATGTATATTAAAAATATAATCTAATGTGTTTAATTAAATTATATGACTATGCTATAACTATTTAATAAATAATAATAATAATAAATATTTAGTTAACACTACTACAGATTATAAATACTATTTGATATAATATTTATAAACTAATAGATCTAATTGAAATGATTAAATTCTGGTAGTTAAATTGTACAATTATTATAATATACCTAACTACTCTCTTTGATATTATTTATATGGATAGGTTTGATCGTTTGATGTAGTAGATATTTAATATATAACTTAACGTATTTAAATATTACTATACTTATTAAACTATTTAATAAATAATAATAATAAATATTTAATTTACACTTGATTTTATCCAACGCACATATATGTTTCCTTTATACTTCAATAAACAATAGTGCAAGTACAATTTAACTACTAACCTAGGTACATGTATACTTTGTAGTAGGTACCTACTTAATATATCACAGTTTGGTTGAGGTACGATACAAATACTGCTGCAGATAGTATATAATACTCTGATAGTTAAATTGTATTTGACATAATTTGTTATTGCTCAAAATATAGGTAGGTCTATTGTGTATATTAATTTAATTATGAGTTTCAAATTAATAAATTATGAATAACAAATTGATATATATATACATTATGTACTATTTATTATATAGATGTATGTTTATACCTAATGATATATTTATATAATTTAAGCATAATATTATGTATGTACAAAGTGTAATCAGTACATATTTTGGTCCATTGGTCTAAAAGTTTAAATGAAGTACTATTTACTATTAATTATATCATTGGTATTGGTTGGTATTGGTTGGTATATAAAATATGTCTTTTTCTAATAGTTTGCATTGTGTGTTAAACGGTATAGTGTTATAATATATGAACTGGGCATATTGTAATATGTAAAAATTTAATTAGAAGAAGTAATAGTGAAATTGGTAAATAAGGTAGTTGGTCATAGGTTAGTACTCCATGAGTAGGTACCTACATAACATTGATGGACTAATAGAGAGTAACTAAGTATTGGAAACAGAGGATTTAACTTCTAAGTATATAATAACAAATTATAAATATATATATATATATATATAATATACTATGTAGTAGGTACTAAATTTTTAGGTGATATTAAAAATATGAATTATATGAATTTAGTCATATCATATGACTATACTATAAGTATTTAATAAATATTTATTTATAATAAGTATTTAGTTAATACTTGACACATTTACCATGAACAACGCACCTATATTTTTCAAATAGTATATAATACTCTGATGGTTCAATTGTATAATGATATGACATAATTTGATATTACTCAATATAATATAGGTCTATGGTCTATCACGTATATTTATTTATTTAATATCAAATGTAATAATTTATGAATAATAAATTGATATATATATATTATGTACCTACATAATATGACTAATGTATTTTATAGATGTACCTATGTATATACATAATAGTATAGTTATATAATTTAAGCATATTATATGTATGTACATGAATTAATAGTGATATTAATATACATTTTCGTTCATTGGGCCAAAAATATAAATAAAGTACCTACACATAATATTATAAAAATTATTTCAGTTAACATATTATTGGTACCTATATAGTAAGTAGATGAATTGATAGTGAAATAAAATTAGTAAATAAAGTAGTTGGGCACAGGTACTCCAATGGTATATAATATACTATGTAGTAGGTACTTAATGTATTACAGTTTTTAGGTGAGTCAAATTATGTAGGTATATCAATAAACAAAATATAACTTAATGTATTTAATTAAATTCTGGCAGGTAAATTGTATAATGATATGACTAAACTATACGATACTGTCTACATAATATGCCCGTTAATATACGCGACATTATGCGAGTGGGCCTTGGAGTGGGATGGAGTGAGTGCGGGGGGGGGAAACTTTGTCGACGCGAAGCGCGCCCGTTTCGACCTGCCTCTTGTGATCGGCGCTCGTACAACGCACATCGACTCTCACGGAAAAGCCAAATACGTTTCGTGTTATTTAACATTCAGTGTTTTTCTTTGAGTTTTGTTGTCTTTTGGGCGCTTTTCACATACCCGGTGAGTACAACTTCTATAATAATATCTACTACTATATAATATTCAGATAAACTACTGATTCTATATGTTTGCACCAGCTACAGACATCATGGCGCGTTTCGTGTTTTTTTCGTACACCGCAAATGTACTTTGAATACCTATAACTTTTTTATATCCGCATTCGTATTAGTTGTGTATTATCCAGTCGCTGTAGTCGATGTTTAAGTCCGTTGGCTGTTTCTTCGCGTTACCATTGCGGTACCTACGTGTTTTATCGCTTTACATTTTGCGTTAACACTTAACAGTTAATTGTACAATTACGAGCTGGGTATGTCATTTTTCGTATTTTTCTATTTTTTATGTACATCACGTAAGCCGGTGTGTACCTATTAATTCTAAAAATAACACGCGAGTCTCATACCTCACCGCTGATAACAATAACTGATACCTACAACAGACAACAGTCGTTGTATTCGATTGCAACGTTTTTTTTTTATGACGAGTTTTTCATATTTAGTATTCACTTTTTACTTATTATTACTATAACCTGTTCGTGATGCTTTTAGGCTATTCAAAATGGTCAAACGATGTGTGTTATGCGGAATTGTGGAGAACATTATCGATGTTTCCGTACACAAGTAATTCACCCAACACGTACCAATACCTACTTATCAATATATTATAATAAATTATGTGTCGCCTTAGATTTCCAACTGCCGTATACCGTATACAGTTACTGTTGGCGCGACTTTTAACAAACGTTTACATAATACGGGAGACATTGGTTCTAACACCATGTTGGTGCGTGGAAACAAAACCACAACCAGCTGACCGAGTTCCGTTTCCATATCGTTGCGCCTTCGGCAATGCAACGCTGAAATTCTTGATGGAAATACAGTATGCTATTATTTCAGGACACCTTCATTTATTCGTAAGTGATTACGGGCCTTATCAGTAATTTTTGGGCACGGTAAAAATACTATTTTCATTTTCGACCCGGCTTCGGAGTGGTGGATCTTTTATCTGACGTTTAGTCGGATTGCTTACGCATTTAACGATGTTATCATCAATCAAGGTGGTGACTGACTTGCTAGACACTCAACAGATCACGGCGGCACGATTCCCTCGAACCGGCCGTCACACATCGTCAAGTTGTCTACCCGGGTGACTACGACCAACATCAAGTCGATCGACACCGCGGAGAACGCCGCCGTCGTGCGTCGTGTCGCTTTTACTATAACATACAGGATTCAATACAGCCCCCCCCCCAAATGATTTTAATTTTTTTTCACGTAATTTCTTCTTTATTTTTGCGTTTTCGGTAACAGTAATGAACGTGCCCCCGCCTTCGCACATTGTCCGCTATCCGACGGGGTCGGATTGACTACCGGATAACATAGATGACTGACCTGCTAGACACCCAAAAAAAGGCGGTGGCTATATGATATGCATGGACGCCCGAAATATTTCTTCTTTATTTTTGCGTTTTCGGTAACAGTAATGAACGTGATGACGTTCATCAGCCGTCGCACATTATCCGCTATCCGACGAAGTCGGATTGCCTACCAGGGTGACTACGACCTACGTAGAGGAAGGTGACTGACCTGCTAGACTCCAAAACATATTTTCACGTAAATTATACACCCAATCCTCGAACCGGCCGTCACACGTCGTCACGTTGTCTACCAGGTGACTACGTCACACATCGAGTCGGATTGCCTACCAGGGTGACTACGACCTACGTAGAGGAAGGTGACTGACCTGCTAGACCCCAAAACATATTTTCACGTGAATTATACACCCAATACAATCGAACCGGCCGTCACACGTCGTCACGTTGTCTACCGTGACTACGTCTCACATCGAGTCGGATTGCCTACCCGGATAACAATTTTTTTTCACGTAATTTATTCTTTAATTTTGCATTTTCGTTAACAGTAATGGACGCTGTGATACTTGATGACGTTCATCAGCAATCGCATATTTACCAAGGTGACTACGACCAACGTAGAGGAAGGTGACTGACCTGCTAGACCCCAAAACATGTTTTCACATAAATTATATAACCGATGAATCGAATCGGTTGTCACGTTGTCTACCCGGGTGACTACGTCCAACATCGAGGAAGGTGACTGACATGCTGGACCCCCAAGAAAAGACTTTGACAGGTATCCGGTTTACTAATCCACTATCCTTATCACGAATCCTCCATCCTTATCACACATCCACTTTTCTTATCACAAATCAAATATCCTTATCATAAATTGTTATCACAAATCCACCATGCTTATCACTTATCTACAATCCTTATCAATAATCCACTATCCTTATCACAAATCCAGTTTCCTCATCACTAATTTATACCACAAATCCTTATCACTAGACCTTCATACCACCCATTAACCGTCCAGCTCGAGACTGGCGACTGGCGACTGGCGACGGCGGCTATATGATTTGCATGGACGTCCGAAATTTTTTAAATACTTTTCAAGTAATTTATTACTTTTTTTGCTTTTTCGGTAACAGTAATGAACGTCGTCCGCGATTCGACGCAGTCGGATTGCATACGTGATGACGTTCCCCAGCCGTCGAGTATTGTCGGATTGCCTTCCAGGGTGACTACGACCAAAGTCGAGGAAGGTGACTGACCCGCTAGACCCCAAATACTATTACTACGGCGAACGTCATTCGAGGTGACTGACCTGCTAGACACCCACAAAAATACAACGACGATTTATAATTTTTTTACGGAATTTTGAATTTCCGGCGGCAGTAAAGAACGTTGTCGTCGAACGTTGTTGCTTACCGGGGGGGCTACCACGCCAAACCACGGTGGACCTAACCTTATCAGAGTTCCTTATCACACACCGACCAGCTCGAGACTGACGACCAGACCAACAGACCACTGCATCTTCCGAAATCGAAAACACTCATGACCGACACCCGGGGGTCTGGGGGTATCCCCCAGCGACGCTCGGAGAGCTAGTCTTATACTATAAAACGTGAACCCGAGGGCGCAGCTTGTGGAGTAAATCCGAACTGCTATAGACGAAAATGGAGCGAAAACGCGGCGGCGGAGCGTTATCACTCCTCCTTATCGCTTTTCGCGGTTTCGACCTGTTTACACGATTTTTTTTCAAACTTTTCGAGTTTTACCCACCTCCGGGGCCTCGGGGGGCACCGTTCGGACCTTATTCGCCTTCCCCGCTAGATTTATAGTCGGCCCGCGGCCCTACTTTTTTCCCGGCGGGCCCCCCGCGGCGGATATCGCGTGCGAACCGAGCGCCGCCGTCGCGCGCGTTTTTTGCATTTTTTTTCGAAAAATCGAGTTTTAGGCGTTTTGGGGCGTATCGACCTCCCCGTTTGCATCTTATTCGCGTTCCCCGCTAAATTTAACGTCGAAACGTGGCCCTACTTTTTCAAAAACGAGTGCCCCGGCTGACGTATCGATCGCCGAGGGCGCCGCGTCGTCGCCGTTTCTACGGTTTTCTCGACTTTTTCGACTAGAGTCGCGTGTAGCAACTCTACGAGACGTCCGACCTCCCCGCCGGCGACGTATTCGAGTTCCACGCTAAATTTATAGCCGGCGAGGGTACCTACTTTTTCAAAAACGAGTCCCGGGGAGGAGCGACGTCGCTTAAACGAGAGTAGGTACCGATTGGGTATCGAGTAGGTACCGCTATATACAGGCTTAAATACGTGCGTCTCGAGGTTCGATTTTTTTCGCAAAGCTCGGGTATTATACGTCCGAGGGCGGCGGAGCCGGTCGTCCGCTCGCCGACGCGGTCGGATCGCCCGCTCAAACGCCCTTTGACGGCCGTCCAAACGGCGTTCGCCTTTCGCGATCACGGCGACGCGGCTTAAGAGTCATAGAATTGACTCGGATTTTCATCTGAGTAGGTGGCTAGGTTGGTTAGGCGTTAGGACAGGTGACTCGAGGGTCGTGGGTTCGAACCCGGCCCTTCGGATTTTCGATAATTTGCGCCATCCGTGATAATTTGAAAGTTTTTTTTTCGAGTTTTTTTTTTTTGTCACATTTATCATTTTTAACGAAAGTGTTAATTTTTTTTTAAATTTGCATTATTATATTATATATATTATTATTATTCGTTTGACGATATTTATTGGGCAAAAAAATTATTATAATTAACATTTACCGACGCACCTACATGTTTTTTTTAAATTTGCATTATTATATTATATATATTATTATTATTCGTTTGACGATATTTATTGGGCAAAAAAATAATTAAAATTAACATTTAATTAATACTTGATTTTAGCGACCCACCTACATGTTTCTTTTATTAACACATTATAATAACGTATAACTAACCTACGTGTAATACCTACTTGATATATTACAGTTTTTACGTGATTCCGATTTGGTTAAATACTGCTACAGATTATAAATACTATATTAAAAAATAGTACGACTATATTTGCCGTTTATTTCGAAAATTCGAGTCCCGGGGTGGAGTAGTGTGTCGGAAACGAGAGTAGGTACCGTGTAGGTATCGCTATATACAGGCATATATACATGCGCCTCGAGGTTCGATTTTTTTCGCAAATCTCGCGTCTTGAACGTCCGAAGATTGCGGACATGGTGGTCCGCTCAAACGCCCTTAAGAGTCATAGATTTGGCTCCTAATTTCATCTCGGTAGGTGGCTAGGTAGGTTAGGCGTTAAAACGGGTGATTCGACGGTCGTGGTTTCGAACGCTGGCGGGGCCGTGTTAAATCGAATTTCTTTTTTTTGCGTTTTTTTTTTTCGTCACATTTATCATTTTTAACGAAAGTGTTAATTTTTTTTTTTAATTTGCATTATTATATTATATATATTATTATTATTCGTTTGACGATATTTATTGGGCAAAAAAATTATTATAATTAACATTTACCGACGCACCTACATGTTTCTTTTAATAATACATTATAATATAACTAACCTACGTGTAGTACCTACTTGATATATTACAGTTTTTACGTGATTCCGATTTGGTTAAATACTGCTACAGATTATAAATACTATATTAAAAAATAGTACGAATGTAATATGACTGCTTCATTTGCCGTTTTTTTCGAAAATTCGAGTCCCGGGGTGGAGTAGTGTGTCGGAAACGAGAGTATGTATAGTGTATTCATTTATAGATACCTACGTTTAATAGGATAGTATTACATTTCAATAAAATTTGTTATTCAAAAATATAATTATCTATTTGTTAATTTGACTTAATTCTCATAATTAAATAAATATACATGGTAGGTATATTTTAGAAAATATCCAATCAGAAAATTAGATTTTGTCGACTTATTTGTTATAACCGCGAAAACATAACAATGATAACATTGATTACAGTGAAGCCTAACATAAAACACCTGATAACTGTTCTCTATAATTATCAACAAATACAATTTTATTACCTCCTGTATACTTTTTCATATTTGAACGGCCGTTTCGAGCACTTTTCGCTGTAGGCGGATTGTCCGTTCGGGAATCGGATTTCACCCGAGATGACTGATAACTAGACACTCAAACTCAGAATCCAAATTTCCGATTTCAAAACACACACTCCAGAACCGGACATACACGCCCGGTGCATGGTCTGCGATCCGACGTAGTCGGATTGCCTACCTGACTAGCTACTTGCATACGAGCGACTTACACCCCCACTGCATCCGATCCGCCGCAGGTGGATTGTCCGTTCGGGAATCGACTTTCACCCGAGATGACTGATAGCTAGACACTCAAACTCAGAATCCGAATTTCCGATTTCAACACACATACGAGAACCGGACACACACGCCCGGTGCATGGTCTGCGATCCGACGTAGTCGGATTGCCTACCTGACTAGCTACTTGCATACGAGCGACTTACACCCCCACTGCATCTGACACTCGGGAATCGACTTTCACCCGAGATGACTGATAGCTAGACACTCGAACTCAGAATCCGAATTTCCGATTTCAACACACATACGAGAACCGGACACACACGCCCGGTGCATGGTCTGCGATCCGACGTAGTCGGATTGCCTACCTGACTAGCTACTTGCATACGAGCGACTTACACCCCCACTGCATCCGATCCGCCGCAGGTGGATTGTCCGTTCGGGAATCGACTTTCACCCGAGATGACTGATAGCTAGACACTCAAACTCAGAATCCGAATTTCCGATTTCAACACACATACGAGAACCGGACACACACGCCCGGTGCATGGTCTGCGATCCGACGTAGTCGGATTGCCTACCTGACTAGCTACTTGCATACGAGCGACTTACACCCCCACTGCATCTGACACTCGGGAATCGACTTTCACCCGAGATGACTGATAGCTAGACACTCGAACTCAGAATCCTAATTTCCGATTTCAACACACATACGAGAACCGGACACACACGCCCGGTGCATGGTCTGCGATCCGACGTAGTCGGAATGCCTACCTGACTAGCTACTTACATACGAGCGACTTACACCCCCACTGCATCTGACACTCGGGAATCGACTTTCACCCGAGATGACTGATAGCTAGATACTCAAATTCAGAATCCGAATTTCCGATTTCAACACACATACGAGAACCGGACATACACGCCCGGTGCATGGTCTGCGATCCGACGTAGTCGGAATGCCTACCTGACTAGCTACTTGCATACGAGCGACTTACAACCCCACTGAATCTGACACTCGGGAATCGACTTTTACCCGAGATGACTGATAGCTAGACACTCAAACCCAGAATCCGAATTTCCGATTTCAACACACACACACCAGAACCGGACATACCCGACCGGTGCATGGTCTGCGATCCGACGTAGTCGGATTGCCTACCTGGCTGGCTGTGTCGTACGATCGACTTGAATCGCGTGACTTACGACTATACACTCTTCCGAGTTCAAAAATTACCGCTTAACCAGTGCTGCCAACACGACAAAGCACAATAACCGACGACCCCCCATTCCCGCCGCAGGCTGGATCAAAAAACCCAGCATCGCCGACAAAGATGCACCACCGCCCACACAGTCTTTCCGCCGTAGGCGGGATGACAAACACCGGAATCTAGTCTCTTCTCTATACTATAAAGCAAGAAACCGAGGGCGCCCCCTATGCGTTAAATCCGAACTGCTATAGACGAAAATGGAGGGAAATCGCGTTATCACTCCTCCTTATCGCTTTTTAAAGTCCAGCCAGAAGACCCCCTACGGTAACCACGGTTTTTCGGCCGTAACTCCGCAACGGTTGCTCCTAGAGGTCCGGGAAAAAAGTTTTGCCCCCTTGACGCAACCCTAGCGGCTCTCGAGGGCGCCGACCAGCCCCCGCCAACCCGGACCCCCTATCCCCCCCAGGGGAGGAGTTCGGGTCCCCCGATAGGGACAGTAAAATTCGAAAAT
Source organism: Macrosiphum euphorbiae (assembly GCA_949089665.1). NCBI lineage: Eukaryota > Metazoa > Arthropoda > Insecta > Hemiptera > Aphididae > Macrosiphum > Macrosiphum euphorbiae. The sequence continues at coordinate 22,548,923 of CARXXK010000002.1, forward strand.
TCGAGTTTTAGGCGTTTTTGGGCGTATCGACCTCCCCGTTTGGATCTCATTCGCGTTCCCCGCTAAATTTGTATTCGGCGCGCGGTCCTTCTTTTTTATAATCCAGTCCCCCGGCGGACCAGTCGATCGCAGAGAGCGCGGCGTCGTCGCGATTTCGACGGTTTTTCCGACTTTTTATACTAGAGTCGCGTTTAGCACCTCTACGAGACGTCCGACCTCCCCGTCGGAGACGTATTCGCGTTCCCCGCTAAATTTATAGCCGGCGCGCGGCCCTACTTTTTCAAAAACGAGTCCAGGGGTGGTTAAACGTGAGCGGAAACGAGAGTAGGTACCGTGTATGTATCGCTATATACAGGCATAAATACATGCGTCGCGTCGTTTTTTGCGGAGCCGTCGCGGTCGCTGCGTTATCACTCCTCCTTATCACTTTTCACGATTTTTTTTCAAAATTTTCGACTTTTACTCCCCTCGGGTCCTCGGGCGGCCCCGTTTGGACCTTATTCGCATTCCTCGCTAAATTTACTATTATAAGTCCGCCGTACTTTTTTCTCTGCGGGCCCTCCGCGGCGGATATCACGTGCGAACCGAGCGCCGCCGTCGCCCGCGTTTTTTGCCGTTTTTTTCGAAAATTCGAGTTTTAGGCGTTTTGGGACGTTTCGGGTACCTCCCCGTTTGGATCTTATTCGAGTTCCCCGCTAAATTTATAGCCGGCGCGCTGCCCTACTTTTTCAAAAACGAGTCCCGGGGAGGACCGGCGTCGCTTAAACGAGAGTAGGTACCGATTGGGTATCGAGTAGGTACCGCTATATACAGGCATAAATAAGTGAGTCTCGAAGTTCGAATTTTTCGCAAAGCTCGGGTATTATACGTCCGAGGGCGGCGGAGCCGGTCGTCTGCTCGCCGACGCGGTCGGATCGCCCGCTCAAACGCCCTTTGCCGGCCGTCCAGACGGCGTTCGCTTTTCGCGAGCACGGCGCCGCGGCTTAAGAGTCATACATTTGACTAAGAATTTCATCTCAGTAGGTGGCTAGGTTGGTTAGGCGTTAGGATAGGTGACTCGAGGGTCGTGGTTTCGAACCCGCCGCCCGAAAATCGATAATTTGCGGCGGCCGTGATAAATGTAATTTTTTTTTTCGCGTTTTTTTTTTCGTCACATTTTTTTTCAAAATTCGCGTTATTATATTAAACATATCGGTATTTGTATATATTATAATTCGCTTAACTATATTTATTTTATAATTAGCATTTAATTAATACTTGATTTTACCGTGACCAACGCACCTATATGTAAATAAGTTTCTTTTATAAATACAATATAATATAACTAACCTATATGACATATATTGTAGTACCTACTTGATATATTACGGTTTTAAAGTGATTCCGATTTGGTTAAATCTTGTTTAATACGATATTAATAAACTAATAGATCTATAAGAACTGATTAAACTCTGGCAGTTAAGTAGTACGACTATATTATGACTGCTCTTTTTGCCGTTTTTTCGAAAATTCGAGTTTTAGCCCCGTCGACGACTTATTCGCGTTCCCCGCTAAATTTATAACCAGCGCGCGGCCCTACTTCTTCAAAAACGAGTCCCGGGTTGGAGCGGCGTCGCGGAAAAGAGAGTAGGTACCGATTACGTATCGCTATATACAGGCATAAATACATGCGTCTCGAGGTTCGATTTTTTTTTGCAATTCTCGCGTTTTATACATCCTAGGGCCGCGGAGCCGGTAGTCCGCTTCCCGACGCGGTCGGATCGCCCGCTACGACACTCTTTGACGGCCTTCCAAACGGCGTTCGCCTTTCGCGGCTTAAGAGTCATATATTTGACTCTGGTTTTCATCTCAATAGGTGGCTAGGTTGGTTAGGCGTTAGGACAGGTGACTCGAGGGTCGTGGTTTCGAACCCGCCGCCCGAAAATCTATAATGTGCGGCGGCCGTGATAAATTGAATTTTTTTTTTCGTCGTTTCGCTATCACTTCCGTCTTATCATTTTTAACGTAAATGTTCCGATTTTTTTCAAAATTCGAGTCTTAACGCCACTACTGACTTCGTACCTCCCCGTTGAAGACTTATTCGCGTTCCCTGTCAAATGATTTAGCAGAGCGGACAGTGTCTTTATTACTATACATGGGCGTGAATATAATATGCGACGAAGAGTTTGATTTCTCTTTTTTTTTTTTGTTTTTTTTTCAAAAATTCGAGTTTTAGCTCCTTTTGGTCGTATTACCCTCCCCGTTTGAATCTTATTCGCGTTCCCCGCTAAATTTATAGCCGGTGCGTGGCCCTACTTTTTCACAGACGAGTCTGTACGAGTAGGTACCGTGTAAGTATCGCTATATACAACAATAAATACATGCGTCGCGTCGTTTTTTGCCGTTTATTTCTAAAATTCGTTTCTTGGCCCGTTTTAGTGGTATTACCCTTCCTGTTTGGATGTTATTGGCGTTCCCCACTAAATTTATAAGCCGCCCGCGTCAGTACTTCGCTCGAGTCGAGTTCCGCGGAGGAGATCTCGCAGCGGACAGTGTTGTTATTACTATAAACGGAAATGAAAATATGCGACGAAAAGTTCGATTTTTTGATTCAAGAAACTGCGTTATTATGTTATATTTTACTGCTTACACGATCTACCCACAGAGTCGGTCTGTAGGTACCTGGTACATGCATATTATAATATATAAATGTATATTTATCAAGAGTTGATACACGGTGGCTGGGTTGGTTTAGTTAAATTATATACTTTATAAAATATTATCCCAGCTCGAGTCGACGATGGATGTCACAGAAACAATAATATAAAATAATTATATATTAGGTATTATTAATTTGAGTATACAATAGGTAGGTTTAATCAAATTAATAAATAGATAATTGATAAATAACAATATTTAGATAATTGACAACCACAGCTAGGTATTGCTTTTATTATCTACATTTGTGAGCAACGCACCTAAATCGTTTGACATGGGCTCGATTAAATATAAATATATAATATACTATGTAGTAGGTACTTGATACAGCTATTACAGTTTTTAGGTTAGTAAGATTTGGTTTGATTATAATACTGCTACAGATACAAATAATAGTTAATACTATATTAATAAACAAAATAGAACTTTATGTAAGTACCTCTTTATTTTAAGTCTGGCAATTAGATTGTATAATGATATGACTATATACTATTTGATATAACTTATATAAGTAGGTTTAAATATGAGTATTATATGAAATAAACTATTTGTTATTATAACGACTATGGTTATCTTATACTTACTTGAATAGACAATAGTAATAATAACCAACATACTTGTAGGTATACTAGGTACTACTTAATATATTACAGTTTTTAGGTGAGTCAAATTATGTATATTAGTACACAAAAAATTACTAACTATATTATGTATTTAATTAAATTCTGGCAGTTATGTTGTATAATGATAAGACATAATTTGATATTACTCAAAATATGTGTAGGTCTATCATGTTTATTTATGTACATGAGTTTCAAATCAATAAAAGAAAAACATAATTAATAAATGATGAATATCAAATTGATATTATATATTATGTACTTACCATATGACCTATATGCATTATAATATATATGTATTACTATTATACCCATAGATGTATTAAGTATATACAATATAAACTACATTCATACACACTTGCATTACACATAACAGATAAGTCATAACACAATGATGCACCATTATAAATGTGCAATTATAATTACTAAATAATTTAAACTATCATGAATATCATATGACATTAAATAAATTGGTAGGTAGGTACATAATATATTATATACAGTCATACAATATAACAGAAAAATATTATGATAGTAGACCTACTCAGTAAGATAAATGCCAAAAAATACAAACTATATACATTGTATAGTGTATACATTTATACATACCTACGTTTAAGGTCAATCAAATTTGCTATTCATCAATAAAATGATCTATTTATTAATTTGATTTAATTCTCATAATTAAATAAATATACAAGGTAGGTACAGCTATATATGTAAGTAATATCAAATAGTATAGAAAATATTATACAATTATTAAATAACTTTACTACCCACAAACTTTACTTAAATATATAAAGATCTTTTTATTTATTAATATAATATTATATATTATATAGAAACAGTATTTGTATGCTACATTAAATTATTAATTACCAAACTAAGAAAGTGGCTATTTGATGACCTCAACCAATTAACTTAAATGACAACTGTAATATTATATTGATAAGTATGCATTTATTAGTTCATAACAAGGATTGGAACCGTAACTTTTTGAAAATCTTAGGACCGGAACAATTAAATACATTTTTTTAAGAAAAGAAACCGAAACCTATATTTTGATGTAGAGGTTTTTTCGGTTTTTTTTGGTTCCAAAATTCAATAGATATTTCATCTGTGGTGTAAGTAGGTAATAACTAATTATTACTAATAATAAATAAATAATTATAAAATCGTAGACCTAAATTTTGGCGTAATGACGTCGAGGAAGGTGACTCGCGGTAGTCGGATTGCTTTGAATTTTTTTTCACATAATTCATAACTTTATTTTGCGTTGTCGGTGACTGTAATGGACGCTGTCCCGGCCGCACGTTGCCTACCCGGATAACATAGATGGGTGACCTGCTAGACACCAAAATCAGACGGTGGCTATATGATTTGCACGGACGCCCGAAATATTTTGAATTTTCTTCACGAAATGTATTCTTTAATTTTGCGTTTTCGGTAACAGTAATGAACGTCGTTCAACGCAGTCGTATCGCATACGTGATGACGTGCTCCAGCCGTCGAATATTGTCGGATTGCCTTCCAGGGTGACTACGACCAAAGTCGAGAAACGTGACTGACCTGCAGCTAGACCCCAAATACTATAACTATACGCCGAACGTCATTCGAGGTGACTGACCGGCAAGACACCCACAAAAATACAACGACTATATTATTTTTTATATATTTTACTATATTAGATTTTCATAATCATGTGTAGGTTCTGCGTTATGATTCATGTCCTATGTGTAGTAACACCCAAACAAAAAGCTGGCTATAAAACTCGGCCGTCGCACATTGTCGGATATCCTAGCCGTATTACTAAGGAGGACGTCGCTTCAGCTATATGATTTCTTTACGGGATTTTGAATTTCCAGCGGCATTTAAGAACGTTGTAGGCTAACATTGTTGCTTATACGGGCTACCACGTCGAACCGCGGTGATCCTAACCCTTATCACACACGGACCTGCTCGAGAACAACGACCAGATCAGATATTTAGTTAATTTTGCGTTTTCGGTGACAGTAATGAACGGTGTCCGCGATTCGACGCAGTCGGATCGCATACCTGATGACGTGACCCGCGGCCGTCACACATTGTCCGCTATTACTACGGCGAACATCATTTCGAGGTGACTGACCTGCTAGACACCCACGAAAATACGACCAACTTCGAGGAGGTGACTGACCTGCTAGACCCCAAAAGATATATTCACGTAAATTATATAGCTGATGTACCGGTTCGTGTACCGGTCGTCACGTTGTCTACCCGGGTGACTACGTCCAACATCGAGTCGGAATGCCTACCTGGATAACATAGATGTGTGACCTGCTAGACACCAAAAAAACAGACGGTTGCTATAAGACTTTTATGGACGCCAGAAATATTTAGAATTTTCTTCACGTAATTTATTCTTTAATTTTGCGTTTTCGGTAACAGTAATGAACGTCGTCCGCGATTCGACGCAGTCGGATAGCATACGTGATGACGTGCCCCAGCGGTCGTATATTGTCGGATTGGCTGTAAGGGTGACTACGACCAAAGTCGAGGAACGTGACTGACCTGCTATACCCTAAAAAAATCGCAGCGGCTATGTGATATTTGAATTTTTTTACGTGATTAACATAAGTAAAAAATTTTGACAGCTATCCGGTTAACTTATCCTCCATCTAACATCCTTATCACAAATCCACTACCCTTATCACTAATCCACTATCCCTATCACAAATCCAATATCCTTATCACTACTTTTTTTATCACAAAACCACTATCCTTATCATAAATCCAATATCATTATCACTATTTTTTATCACAAATCCAATGTCCTTATCACCAGATCTCCACATCACCCATACACCGCGTCGGCTGAGATCCACGAGCACACCACGAGACCACCGCTGCTTCCGAAATCGACAACACTAATGACCAACTGTCGGGGGTCTGGGGGTGTCCCCCAGCGACGCTCGGAGAGCTAGTATCTCTATACTATAAAGCATGAACACGTGTGGCGCCGCCTATGTGTTAAATCTCAACTGCTTAGTGGACAATGGCGGGAAAACGCGGCGGCGGAGCCGTCGCTGCGTTATCACTCCTCCTTATCGCTTTTCGCGGTTTTTACCGTTTTTCACGATTTTTTCGAGATTTGTTCGAGTTTTACCCCCCTCGGGGGCCCCGGAAGGTCCCGTTCGGACCTTATTCGCGTTCCTCGGTAAATTTATAGTCGGCGCGCGGCCCTACTTTTGGCCCGGCGGGCCCGCGGCGGCAGACGTCGAGTGCCAACGGAGCGCCGCCGTCGCGCGCGTTTTTTGCCGTTTTTTTCGAAAATTCGAGTTTTAGGCGTTTTAGGGCGTATCGACCTCCCCGTTTGTATCTCATTCGCGTTCCCCGCTAAATTTGTAATCGGCGCGCGGCCCTACTTTTTTTATATTCCAGTCCCCCGGCGGACCAGTCGATCGCAGAGAGCGCGGCGTCGTCGCGATTTTGACGGTTTTTTCCGACTTTTTCGACTAGAGTCGCGTTTAGCACCTCTACGAGACGTCCGACCTCCCCGTCGGAGACGTATTCGCGTTCCCCGCTAAATTTATAACCGGCGCGCGGCCCTACTTTTTCAAAAACGAGCCCCGGGGAGGAGCGGCGTCGCGGAAACGAGAGTAGGTACCCATTACGTATCGCTATATACAGGCATAAATACATGCGTCTCGAGGTTCGATTTTTTTCACAAATCTCGCGTTTTATACGTCAGAGGGCGGCGGATCCGGAGGTCCGCTCGCCGAAGCGGTCGGATAGCCCGCTCAAACGCCTTTTGACGGCCGTCCAAACGGCGTTCGCCTTTCGCGTGCACGGCGACGTGGCTTAAGAGTCATACAATTGACTGTGAATTTCATCTCAGTAGGTGGCTAGGTTGGTTAGGCGTTAGGACAGGTGACTCGAGGGTCGTGGTTTCGAACCCGCCGCCCTAAAATCGATAATTTGCGGCGGCCGTGTTAAATCTAAATTTTTTTTTAATTTTTTTTTTTTTCGTCGTTTCGCTATCACTTCCGTCTTATCGTATTTAACGAAAATGTTCGATTTTTGTTCAAAATTCGAGTTTTACCGCCTCTACGGACTTAGGACCTCCCCATCGAAGACTTATTCGCGTTCCCCGTCAAAGCAGTCCTTGATACTATTTATTACTATACACGGGCGTGAATAGGTATGTGCGTCAAAAACTTCGATTTTATTTTTTTTGCAGTTTTTTTCAAAAATTCGAGTTTTAGCCCGTTTCTGTCGTATCGCCCTCCCCGTTTGGATCTTATTCGCGTTCCCCGCTAAATTTACAGCCGGCACGTGGCCGTACTTTTGCAGATACGAGTCCCGGGGCGGAAACGAGAGTAGGTAACGCTAAATATATGCGTCGCGTCGTTTTTTGCCGTTTTTTTCTAAAAATCCAGTTTTAGCCCTTTTCGACACTTCTGCAATCCCAGTTGATGACTTATTCGCGTTCCCCTCTACATTTACTCGACCACCGTCGAGTAGGTGTTACTATATACAGGCATCGAAATGCATACGTCGAAGGTTCCTTTTTTTTTCTCGAATATAGCGTTCTGAACTCAGTAGGTAGGTAGATATTTAGCACGGCCGCCGGAATTTTTTTTTCACTTTTTTCTTTATTATTACTTTTCGATTTCACTTCAGCCTTATCATATTATAACGAACATTTTACGATTTTTTCGAGTTTCACCGTAGAAGGCTCATACGCGATCCCCGCAAAATGTATAAGTCAGTACTTCGCTCGAGTCGAGTGCCGCGGAGGAGATCGGAGAGCGGACAGTGTCGTTATTACTATATACGGAAATGAAAATATGCGACGAAAAATTCGATTGATTCGATGATTAACGGAAACGTTTCCGTGTTTTTCGGAGGATCATGGGGAAACAAAATCCCAATCAGCTTATCGAGTTTCGCTTCTAAACCGCTCTACTACCTACTATAAACGACAAAAACTATTAAACGTGGTCGCCCGACTTGCTAGACACTCAACAAATCACGTCGACTATATTAGGACTAGCACGGGCGCCCGAAATGTTATTATTTATAGGCTGTAATACGATTGAGAACGTTCGACCTTTTTTAGCGTACGATTGAGATCACTCGAAATGGAACAATGAAATAACCGCTGACCCAATAAAACAGTACTATTGAGAACGAAATTAAGTGCAACGTTGCCGAACTATATTCAAGTCAAAATAAAAATGAAATAAAACATTGAATAAAATAATTAAAAATTATAAATTTTAAAAATGTCATAATTTTTAAAAAAATTTGTATTATTGGTAGGTACCAATAATACAAACATTTAAAAATAATTTACAATTTAATTTCCCTATATAAATTTCCCATATGTGTTAAATATTTTACTAATCAGAAGATTTTTTTTGACAGTAGTTAATATAAGACTGTATTGTTTTTGAAATTTTTTCTTCATCTGCTTTTGATGCCTTTTGAACAGTACCCTGTTGAATAGTATTGAGGTTTAAAGACGTTTATTCCTGCTACATAGTGTGTGAGCAGTGCTAAGAGTCACATATATTTATATAGGCTATAGCCATAGCCGATTATTATATGGCAAAGTTTGGCAACGTTGGGCGGAAAAATAAAAACTGAGCGTTCTCAATCGTAATAGTCAAAAGGGTCTAAGAAAGGTATCGCCAATAATGACCGTTCTCAATCGTATTCCTGCCTATTTATATACATTTGATTTACGTAATTTGGCGTTTTCATGCCTTGACCCGGACGTCGCACTATCCGACGAAATCAGATTGCCTACCAGGGTTGTTACGTCCAACGTCGAGGGAGGTGACTGACCTGCTAGACACCAAAACATATACCAATTTTTTGCACGTGACCTATTACTTAATTTTGCGTCAGAAGTCACACGTTGTCCGCTATCCGACGCTAGACCCTAGATCCTGCTAGACCCCAAAACATATTTTCGCGTAATTACGACGAGGAAGGCGACTCGGTAGTCGGATTGCTTGCGAAATGTTTTCAATTTTTTTTCACGTATTTCATTACTTAATTTTGCGTTGTCGGTGACTGCAATGGATGCTGTCCCGGCCGCACATTGCCTACCCGGATAACATAGATGACTGACCTGCTAGACACCAAAAAATCAGACGGTGGCTATATGATTTGAATGGACAAGCGAAATATTTTGAATTTTCTTCACGTAATTTATTCTTTAATTTTGCGTTTTCGGTAACAGTAATGAACGTCGTCCGCCATTCGACGCAGTCGGATTGCATACGTGATGACGTGAACCGGCCTATTATTATAGCAAATGTCATTCGAGGTGACTGACCTGCTAGACACCCTAAAAAATACTGCGGCTATATGATTTGCATGGACGTCCAACATTTTTAAATACTTTTCAAGTAATTTATTACTTTTTTGGTTTTTCGGTAACAGTAATGAACGTCGTCCGCGATTCGACTCAGTCGGATTGCATACGTGATGACGTGCCCCAGCCGTCGAATATTGTCGGATTGCCTTCCAGGGTGACTACGACCGAAGTCGAGGAAGTTGACCGACCCGCTAGACCCCAAACGCTATTACTACGGCGAACGTCATTCTAGGTGTCCGAACTGCTAGAAATCCACAAAAATACGACGACTATATTATTTTTTATACTACATTTTACTATATTAGATTTTCGTAATCGTGTGTAGGTTCTGCGTTATGATTCATGTCCTATGTGCAGTGACGTCGAGGAAGGCGACTGACCTGCTAGACACCCCCACAAAAAAGCGGCTATAAAACTCGGCCGTCGCACGAAGTCGCGGATAGCCCACCCGTATTACTACGGCGAACGTTATTCGAGGTGACTGACACCTGCTAGACACTCACAAAAATTACTATAGTATTTTTTTACCAAATTTCGAATTTCCGGCGGCGTCGTCGAAAAGACTCTGTCAAAGACTCTGCCATGGCTACCACGGGCTACCACGTCGAACCGCAGTGGTCCTAGCCTTATCACACATCCTTATCGGCATACCACCTGTTCGCCGATATACCGTATCGGCTCGAGACCCACGACCCCACCACGAGACCACCGCTGCTTCCGAAATCGACAACACTCGGGGTCCGGTCACGGGGGTCTGGGGGTGTCCCCCAGCGACGCTCGGAGAGCTAGTCTCTATACTATAAAGCAAGAAACCGAGGGCGCCGCCTATGTGTTAAATCTCAACTGCTTAGTGGACAATGGCGGGAAAACGCGGCGGCGGAGCCGTCGCTGCGTTATCACTCCTCCTTATCGCTTTTCGCGGTTTTTACCGTTTTTCACGATTTTTTCGAGATTTGTTCGAGTTTTACCCCCCTCGGGGGCCCCGGAAGGTCCCGTTCGGACCTTATTCGCGTTCCCCGGTAAATTTATAGTCGGCGCGCGGCCCTACTTTTGGCCCGGCGGGCCCGCGGCGGCGGACGTCGAGTGCCAACGGAGCGCCGCCGTCGCGAGCGTTTTTTGCCGTTTTTTTCGAAAATTCGAGTTTTAGGCGTTTCGGGGCGTATCGACCTCCCCGTTTGGATGTTATTCGCGTTCCCCGCTAAATTTATAGTCTGCGCGCGGCCCTACTTTTTTATAATCCAGTCCCCCGGCGGACCAGTCGATCGCAGAGAGCGCGGCGTCATCGCTATTTCGACGGTTTTTCCGACTTTTTCGACTAGAGTCGCGTTTAGCACCTCTACGAGACGTCCGACCTCCCCGTCGGAGACGTATTCGCGTTCCCCACTAAATTTATAGCCGGCGCGCGGCCCTACTTTTTCAAAAACGAGTCCAGGGGAGGTTAAACGTGAGCGGAAACGAGAGTAGGTACCGTGTATGTATCGCTATATACAGGCATAAATACATGCGTCGCGTCGTTTTTTGCGGAGCCGTCGCGGTCGCTGCGTTATCACTCCTCCTTATCACTTTTCACGATTTTTTTTCAAAATTTTCGACTTTTACTCCCCTCGGGTCCTCGGGCGGCCCCGTTTGGACCTTATTCGCATTCCTCGCTAAATTTACTATTATAAGTCCGCCGTACTTTTTTCTCTGCGGGCCCTCCGCGGCGGATATCACGTGCGAACCGAGCGCCGCCGTCGCCCGCGTTTTTTGCCGTTTTTTTTCGAAAATTCGAGTTTTAGGCGTTTTGGGACGTATCGACCTCCCCGTTTGGATCTTATTCGAGTTCCCCGCTAAATTTATAGCCGGCGCGCTGACCTACTTTTTCAAAATCGAGTCCCGGGGAGGACCGGCGTCGCTTAAACGAGAGTAGGTACCGATTGGGTATCGAGTAGGTACCGCTATATACAGGCATAAATAAGTGAGTCTCGAAGTTCGATTTTTTTCGCAAAGCTCGGGTATTATACGTCCGAGGGCGGCGGAGGCGGTCGTCTGCTCGCCGACGCGGTCGGATCGCCCGCTCAAACGCCCTTTGCCGGCCGTCCAGACGGCGTTCGCTTTTCGCGAGCACAGCGACGCGGCTTAAGAGTCATACATTTGACTAAGATTTTCATCTCAGTAGGTGGCTAGGTTGGTTAGACGTTAGGATAGGTGACTCGAGGGTCGTGGTTTCGAACCCGCCGCCCGAAAATCGATAATTTGCGGCGGCCGTGATAAATGTAATTTTTTTTCTCGCGTTTTTTTCTTCGTCACATTTTTTTTCAAAATTCGCGTTATTATATTAAACATATCGGTATTTGTATATATTATAATTCGCTTAACTATATTTATTTTATAATTAGCATTTAATTAATACTTGATTTTACCGTGACCAACGCACCTATATGTAAATAAGTTTCTTTTATAAATACAATATAATATAACTAACCTATATGACATATATTGTAGTACCTACTTGATATATTACGGTTTTTAAGTGATTCTGATTTGGTTAAATATTGTTTAATAAGATATTAATAAACTAATAGATCTAAAAGAACTGATTAAACTCTGGCAGTTAAGTAGTACCTACGACTATATTATGACTGCTCTTTTTGCCGTTTTTTCGAAAATTCGAGTTTTAGCCCCGTCGACGACTTATTCGCGTTCCCCGCTAAATTTATAACCAGCGCGCGGCCCCACTTCTTCAAAAACGAGTCCCGGGTTGGAGCGGCGTCGCGGAAAAGAGAGTAGGTACCGATTACGTATCGCTATATACAGGCATAAATACATGCGTCTCGAGGTTCGATTTTTTTTTGCAATTCTCGCGTTTTATACGTCCTAGGGCCGCGGAGCTGGTAGACCGCTTCCCGACGCGGTCGGATGGCCCGCAACGACGCCCTTTGACTGACGACCAAACGGCGTTCGCCTTTCGCGGGGACGGCAACGCGGCTTAAGAGTCATAGATTTGACTCTGATTTTCATCTCAGTAGGTGGCTAGGTTGGTTAGGCGCTAGGGCAGGTGACTCGAGGGTCGTGGTTTCGAACCCGCCGCCCGAAAATCGATAATATTTGCGACGGCCGTGATAAATTGAATTTTTTTTTCGTCGTTTCGCTATCACTTTCGTCTTATCATTTTTAACGTAAATGTTCCGATTTTTTTCAAAATTCGAGTCTTAACGCCTCTACTGACTTCGGATCTCCCCGTTGAAGACTTATTCGCGTTCCCTGTCAAATGATTTAGCAGAGCGGACAGTGTCTTTATTACTATACATGGGCGTGAATATAATATGCGACGAAGAGTTTGATTTCTCTTTTTTTTTTTTTTTTTTTTTCAAAAATTCGAGTTTTAGCTCCTTTTGGTCGTATTACCCTCCCCGTTTGAATCTTATTCGCGTTCCCCGCTAAATTTATAGCCGGTGGGTGGCCCTACTTTTTCGCAGACGAGTCCCGGGAAAGAGCGGCGTCGTGGAAAAGGGAGTAGGTACCGTGTAAGTATCGCTATATACAACAATAAATACATGCGTCGCGTCGTTTTTTGCCGTTTTTTTCTAAAATTCGTTTCTTGGCCCGTTTTAGTGGTATTACCATTCCTGTTTGGATGTTATTGGCGTTCCCCGCTAAATTTATAAGCCGCCCGCGTCAGTACTTCACTCGAGTCGTGTTCCGCGGAGGAGATCTCGCAGCGGACATTGTTGTTATTACTATAAACGGAAATGAAAGTATGCGACGAAAAGTTCGATTTTTTGATTCAAGAAACTGCGTTATTATGTTATATTTTACTGCTTACACGATCTACCCACAGAGTCGGTCTGTAGGTACCTGGTACATGCACATTATAATATATAAATGTATATTTATCAAGAGTTGATACACGGTGGCTGGGTTGGTTTAGTTAAATTATATACTTTATAAAATATTATCCCAGCTCGAGTCGAAGATGGATGTCACAGAAACAATAATATAAAATAATTATATATTAGGTATTATTAATTTAAGTATACAATAGGTAGGTTTAATCAAATTAATAAATATATAATTGATAAATAACAATATTTAGATAATTGACAACCACAGCTAGGTATTGCTTTTATTATCTACATTTGTGAGCAACGCACCTAAATCGTTTGACATGGGCTCGATTAAATATAAATATATAAAATACTATGTAGTAGGTACTTGATACAGCTATTACAGTTTTTAGGTCAGTAAGATTTGGTTTGATTATAATACTGCTACAGATACAAATAATAGTTAATACTATATTAATAAACAAAATAGAACTTTATGTAAGTACCTCTTTATTTTAAGTCTGGCAATTAGATTGTATAATGATATGACTATATACTACCTATTTGATATAACTTATATAAGTAGGTTTAAATATGAGTATTATATGAAATAAACTATATGTTATTATAACGACTATGGTTATCTTATACTTACTTGAATAGAAAATAGTAATAATAACCAACATACTTGTAGGTATACTAGGTACTACTTAATATACTATATACTATATAGTACAATTACTCCACCAAAATTTACGTTTCAAGACCCTCTAAATAGTCCCCCCATAGTCGGGGTACTTTTGACCCCCTCTCAAATTTTTCGGTGACAGTTATGAACGCCGTCCGCGATTCGACGCGATAATAATAACTAACTTACATGTATGCTTTGTCGTAGGTACCTATTAAATATATCACAGTTTGGTTGAGGTTGAGTTGTTGGTAATATTATGAATAACATATTGATATATATATATATATATTATGTGCTATTTATTATATACATGTATCTTTATACCTATTGATATATTTATATAATAACATTTTATAAAAATATATATATATTATACTATGTAGTAGGTACTTAATGTATTACAGTTTTTAGGTGAGTCAAATTATGTATATTAAAAATATAATCTAATGTGTTTAATTAAATTATATGACTATGCTATAACTATTTAATAAATAATAATAATAATAAATATTTAGTTAACACTGCTACAGATTATAAATACTATTTGATATAATAATATTTATAAACTAATAGATCTAATTGAAATGATTAAATTCTGGTAGTTAAATTGTACAATTATTATAATATACCTAACTACTCTCTTTGATATTATTTATATGGATAGGTTTGATCGTTTGATGTAGTAGCTATTTAATATATAACTTAACGTATTTAAATATTACTATACTTATTAAACTATTTAATAAATAATAATAATAATAAATATTTAATTTACACTTGATTTTATCAAACGCACATATATGTTTCCTTTATACTTCAATAAACAATAGTGCAAGTACAATATAACTACTAACCTAGGTACATGTATACTTTGTAGTAGGTACCTACTTAATATATCACAGTTTGGTTGAGGTACGATACAAATACTGCTGCAGATAGTATATAATACTCTGATAGTTAAATTGTATTTGACATAATTTGTTATTGCTCAAAATATAGGTAGGTCTATAGTGTATATTAATTTAATTATGAGTTTCAAATTAATAAATTATGAATAACAAATTGATATATATATACATTATGTACTATTTATTATATAGATGTATGTTTATACCTAATGATATATTTATATAATTTAAGCATAATATTATGTATGTACAAAGTGAAATCAGTACATATTTTGGTCCATTGGTCTAAAAGTTTAAATGAAGTACTATTTACTATTAATTATATCATTGGTATTGGTTGGTATATAAAATATGTCTTTTTCTAATAGTTTGCATTGTGTGTTAAACGGTATAGTGTTATAATATATGAACTGGGCATATTGTAATATGTAAAAATTTAATTAGAAGAAGTAACAGTGAAATTGGTAAATAAGGTAGTTGGTCATAGGTTAGTACTCCATGAGTAGGTACATAACATTGATGGACTAATAGAGAGTAACTAAGTATTGGAAACAGAGGATTTCACTTCTAAGTATATAATAACAAATTATAAATATATATAATATATATATATATATAATATACTATGTAGTAGGTACTAAATTTTTAAGTGATATTAAAATTATGAATTATATGAATTTAGTCATATCATATGACTATACTATAAGTATTTAATAAATATTTATTTATAATAAGTATTTAGTTAATACTTGACACATTTACCATGAACAACGCACCTATATTTTTCAAATAGTATATAATACTCTGATGGTTCAATTGTATAATGATATGACATAATTTGATATTACTCAATATAATATAGGTCTATGGTCTATCACGTATATTTATTTATTTATTTAATATCAAATGTAATAATTTATGAATAATAAATTGATATATATATTATGTACCTACATAATATGACTAATGTATTTTATAGATGTACCTATGTATATACATAATAGTATAGTTATATAATTTAAACATATTATATGTATGTACATGAATTAATAGTGATATTAGTATACATTTTCGTTCATTGGGCCAAAAATATAAATAAAGTACCTACACATAATATTATAAAAATTATTTCAGTTAACATATTATTGGTACCTATATAGTAAGTAGATTAATTGATAGTGAAATAAAATTAGTAAATAAAGTAGTTGGGCACAGGTACTCCAATGGTATATAATATACTATGTAGTAGGTACTTAATGTATTACAGTTTTTAGGTGAGTCAAATTATGTAGGTATATCAATAAACAAAATATAACTTAATGTATTTAATTAAATTCTGGCAGGTAAATTGTATAATGATATGACTAAACTATACGATACTGTCTACATAATATGCCCGTTAATATACGCGACATTATGCGAGTGGGCCGCGGAGTGGGATGGTGAGAGTGCGGGGGGGGGAAACTTTGTCGACGCGAAGCGCGCCCGTTTCGACCTGCCTCTTGTGATCGGCGCTCGTACAACGCACATCGACTCTCACGGAAAAGCCAAATACGTTTCGTGTTATTTAACATTCAGTGTTTTTCTTTGAGTTTTGTTGTCTTTTGGGCGCTTTTCACATACCCGGTGAGTACAACTTCTATAATAATATCTACTACTATATAATATTCAGATAAACTACTGATTCTATATGTTTGCACCAGCTACAGACATCATGGCGGGTTTCGTGTTTTTTTCGTACACCGCAAATGTACTTTGAATACCTATAACTTTTTTATATCCGCATTCGTATTAGTTGTGTATTATCCAGTCGCTGTAGTCGATGTTTAAGTCCGTTGGCTGTTTCTTCGCGTTACCATTGCGGTACCTACGTGTTTTATCGCTTTACATTTTGCGTTAACACTTAACAGTTAATTGTGCAATTACGAGCTGGGTATGTCATTTTTCGTATTTTTCTATTTTTTATGTACATCACGTAAGCCGGTGTGTACCTATTAATTCTAAAAATAACACGCGAGTCTCATACCTCACCGCTGATAACAATAACTGATACCTACAACAGACAACAGTCGTTGTATTCGATTGCAACGTTTTTTTTTTATGACGAGTTTTTCATATTTAGTATTCACTTTTTACTTATTATTACTATAACCTGTTCGTGATGCTTTTAGGCTATTCAAAATGGTCAAACGATGTGTGCTATGCGGAATTGTGGAGAAAACATTATCGATGTTTCCGTACACAAGTAATTCACCCAACACGTACCAATACCTACTTATCAATATATTATAATAAATTATGTGTCGCCTTAGATTTCCAACTGCCGTATACCGTATACAGTTACTGTTGGCGCGACTTTTAACAAACGTTTACATAATACGGGAGACATTGGTTCTAACACCATGTTGGTGCGTGGAAACAAAACCACAACCAGCTGACCGAGTTCCGTTTCCATATCGTTGCGCCTTCGGCAATGCAACGCTGAAATTCTTGATGGAAATACAGTATGCTATTATTTCAGGACACCTTCATTTATTCGTAAGTGATTACGGGCCTTATCAGTAATTTTTGGGCACGGTAAAAATACTATTTTCATTTTCGACCCGGCTTCGGAGTGGTGGATCTTTTATCTGACGTTTAGTCGGATTGCTTACGCATTTAACGATGTTATCATCAATCAAGGTGGTGACTGACTTGCTAGACACTCAACAGATCACGGCGGCACGATTCCCTCGAACCGGCCGTCACACATCGTCAAGTTGTCTACCCGGGTGACTACGACCAACATCAAGTCGATCGACACCGCGGAGAACGCCGCCGTCGTGTCGCTTTTACTATAACATACAGGCTTCAATACAGCCCCCCCCAAATGATTTAAATTTTTTTTCACGTAATTTCTTCTTTATTTTTGCGTTTTCGGTAACAGTAATGAACGTGCCCCAGCCTTCGCACATTGTCCGCTATCCGACGGGGTCGGATTGACTACCGGATAACATAGATGACTGACCTGCTAGACACCCAAAAAAAGGCGGTGGCTATATGATATGCATGGACGCCCGAAATATTTCTTCTTTATTTTTGCGTTTTCGGTAACAGTAATGAACGTGATGACGTTCATCAGCCGTCGCACATTATATGCTATCCGACGAAGTCGGATTGCCTACCAGGGTGACTACGACCTACGTAGAGGAAGGTGACTGACCTGCTAGACTCCAAAACATATTTTCACGTAAATTATACACCCAATCCTCGAACCGGCCGTCACACGTCGTCACGTTGTCTACCAGGTGACTACGTCTCACATCGATTCGGATTGCCTACCAGGGTGACTACGACATACGTAGAGGAAGGTGACTGACCTGCTAGACTCCAAAACATATTTTCACGTAAATTATACACCCAATCCTCGAACCGGCCGTCACACGTCGTCACGTTGTCTACCAGGTGACTACGTCTCACATCGATGCGGATTGCCTACCAGGGTGAATACGACATACGTAGAGGAAGGTGACTGACCTGCTAGACTCCAAAACATATTTTCACGTAAATTATACACCCAATCCTCGAACCGGCCGTCACACGTCGTCACGTTGTCTACCAGGTGACTACGTCTCACATCGATTCGGATTGCCTACCAGGGTGACTACGACCTACGTAGAGAAAGGTGACTGACCTGCTAGACCCCAAAACATATTTTCACGTGAATTATACACCCAATACAATCGAACCGGCAGTCACACGTCGTCACGTTGTCTACCGTGACTACGTCTCACATCGAGTCGGATTGCCTACCCGGATAACAATTTTTTTTCACGTAATTTATTCTTTAATTTTGCATTTTCGTTAACAGTAATGGACGCTGTGATACTTGATGACGTTCATCAGCAATCGCATATTTACCAAGGTGACTACGACCAACGTAGAGGAAGGTGACTGACCTGCTAGACCCCAAAACATGTTTTCACATAAATTATATAACCGATGCATCGAATCGGTTGTCACGTTGTCTACCCGGGTGACTACGTCCAACATCGAGGAAGGCGACTGACCTGCTAGACACCCCCACAAAAAGGCAGCTATAAAACTCGGCCGTCGCACGAAGTCGGATAGCCCACCCGTATTACTACGGCGAACGTCATTCTAGGTGACCGAACTGCTAGACACATACAAAAATTACTATATTATTTTTTTACCAAATTTCGAATTTCTGGCGGCGTTGTCGAAAAGACTCTGCCCTGGCTACCACGGGCTACCACGTCGAACCATAGTGGTCCTAGCCTTATCACACATCCTTATCACCATACCTCCTCATCACCCATACACCGTGTCGGCTGAGACCCACGACCGCACCAAGAGACCACCGCTGCTTCCGAAATCGACAACACTCGGGGCCCGGTCACGGGGGTCTGGGGGTGTCCCCCAGCGACGCTCGGAGAGCTAGTCTCTATACTATAAAGCATGAACACGTGTGGCGCCGCCTATGCGTTAAATCTCAACTGCTTAGTGGACAATGGCGGGAAAACGCGGCGGCGGAGCCGTCGCTGCGTTATCACTCCTCCTTATCGCTTTTCGCGGTTTTTACCGTCTTTCACGATTTTTTTTCAAAATTTTCGAGTTTTACCCCCCTCGGGGGCCTCGGAAGGTCCCGCTGTGACCTTATTCGCGTTCCCCGCTAGATTTACAGGCCGCGCGCGGCCGTATTTTCTTCCCGGCGGGCCCGCGGCGGCCGATCTCGCGCGCGATACGAGCGCCGCCGTCGCGCGCGTTTTTCGCCGTGTTTTTCGAAATATCGAGTTTTACCCCCCTCGGGGGCCCCGGGCGTCCCCGTTTGCGTTATATTCGCGCTCCTCGCTATATTTGTAGCCGTCGCGCTATCCTACTTTTTCAAAAATGAGTCCCCTCATCCGACTAGACAGTCGCCGACGCCGCGGCGTCGTCACGATTTCGACGGTTTTTTCCGACTTTTTCCAACAGAGTCGCGTTTCGCTTCGTTTGTAGACTTTTCACCTCCCCGCCGAAGACGTATTCGAGTTCCCCGCTAAATTTATAGCCGGCCCGCAGTCCTACTTTTTCAAAAACGAGTCCCGGGGAGGAGCGGCGACGCGCAAACGAGAGTAGGTACCGAGTGGGTACGTCGTGTGTGTGCTATATACAGGCATAAATACATGCGTCTCGACGTCCGATTTTTTTCGCGAATCCCACCGAATCTCGAATTTTACCCCCCTCGGGGGCCTCGGGTCTCCCCGTTTGCGTCTTATTCGCGTTCCTCGCTAAATTTGTAGTCGGCGAGCTGTCCTACTTTTTCAAAAACGAGTCCCGGGGAGGAGCGGCGTCGCGGAAACGAGAGTAGGTACCGAGTAGGTACATTTTGGGTATCGCTATATACAGGCATAAATACATGCGTCCCGACGATCGATTTTTTTCGCGAATCTCACCGAATCGAACTTCCGAAGCCGGTCGAGACGGTCGTCCCCTTACCGACGCGTTCGACCCCCCCGCTCGGACGCCATTTGACGGACGTGGACTCCGCTTTCCAGTTTCGGGTGCACGGCGACGCGGCTTAATAGTCATAGATTTGACACGATATTTCATCTGAGTAGGTAGTCGGTAGGTTAGGGCGCTAGGACATGTAACTAGGAGTCGTGGGTTCGATACCGTCCCCCGGCGATATCGAAGATTTGCGGCGGCCGTGATAATCTTGAGTTTTTTTTCGCGTTTTTTTTTTTCGTCTTTTCTCCATCAGTTCCGTATTATCATATTTAAATAGTCCCCCCTCATAGTCGGGGTACTTTTGACCCCCCCCCCCAATCAAATTTTGTTTGGCCGAACATAACTTAGCCGGGGATCGTCGTAGCCGTATTTTGTAAACGGCTATGGGTTGTGGGTGACCACGTGCATACCATATCAAAAATTACCCCCCCCTCCTTTTTTTGATTTAAGTATATCTCTGTCACGTTTCGACTTGGGTCCCCCGTTTTACCACCAAAATTTACGTTTCAAGACCCTCTAAATAGTCCCCCCATAGTCGGGGTACTTTTGACCCCCTCTCAAATTTTTCGGTGACAGTTATGAACGCCGTCCGCGATTCGACGCGATAATAATAACTAACTTACATGTATGCTTTGTCGTAGGTACCTATTAAATATATCACAGTTTGGTTGAGGTTGAGTTGTTGGTAATATTATGAATAACATATTGATATATATATATATATATATATATATTATGTGCTATTTATTATATACATGTATCTTTATACCTATTGATATATTTATATAATAACATTTTATAAAAATATATATATATTATACTATGTAGTAGGTACTTAATGTATTACAGTTTTTAGGTGAGTCAAATTATGTATATTAAAAATATAATCTAATGTGTTTAATTAAATTATATGACTATGCTATAACTATTTAATAAATAATAATAATAATAAATATTTAGTTAACACTACTACAGATTATAAATACTATTTGATATAATATTTATAAACTAATAGATCTAATTGAAATGATTAAATTCTGGTAGTTAAATTGTACAATTATTATAATATACCTAACTACTCTCTTTGATATTATTTATATGGATAGGTTTGATCGTTTGATGTAGTAGATATTTAATATATAACTTAACGTATTTAAATATTACTATACTTATTAAACTATTTAATAAATAATAATAATAAATATTTAATTTACACTTGATTTTATCCAACGCACATATATGTTTCCTTTATACTTCAATAAACAATAGTGCAAGTACAATATAACTACTAACCTAGGTACATGTATAATTTGTAGTAGGTACCTACTTAATATATCACAGTTTGGTTGAGGTACGATACAAATACTGCTGCACATAGTATATAATACTCTGATAGTTAAATTGTATTTGACATAATTTGTTATTGCTCAAAATATAGGTAGGTCTATAGTGTATA
Organism: Macrosiphum euphorbiae; assembly: GCA_949089665.1. Classification (NCBI taxonomy): domain Eukaryota; kingdom Metazoa; phylum Arthropoda; class Insecta; order Hemiptera; family Aphididae; genus Macrosiphum; species Macrosiphum euphorbiae. The sequence goes on from CARXXK010000002.1 coordinate 22,570,961, forward strand.
TTAATTTAATTATGAGTTTCAAATTAATAAATTATGAATAACAAATTGATATATATATACATTATGTACTATTTATTATATAGATGTATGTTTATACCTAATGATATATTTATATAATTTAAGCATAATATTATGTATGTACAAAGTGTAATCAGTACATATTTTGGTCCATTGGTCTAAAAGTTTAAATGAAGTACTATTTACTATTAATTATATCATTGGTATTGGTTGGTATTGGTTGGTATATAAAATATGTCTTTTTCTAATAGTTTGCATTGTGTGTTAAACGGTATAGTGTTATAATATATGAACTGGGCATATTGTAATATTTAAAAATTTAATTAGAAGAAGTAATAGTGAAATTGGTAAATAAGGTAGTTGGTCATAGGTTAGTACTCCATGAGTAGGTACATAACATTGATGGACTAATAGAGAGTAACTAAGTATTGGAAACAGAGGATTTCACTTCTAAGTATATAATAACAAATTATAAATATATATAATATACTATGTAGTAGGTACTAAATTTTTAGGTGATATTAAAAATATGAATTATATGAATTTAGTCATATCATATGACTATACTATAAGTATTTAATAAATATTTATTTATAATAAGTATTTAGTTAATACTTGACACATTTACCATGAACAACGCACCTATATTTTTCAAATAGTATATAATACTCTGATGGTTCAATTGTATAATGATATGACATAATTTGATATTACTCAATATAATATAGGTCTATGGTCTATCACGTATATTTATTTATTTATTTAATATCAAATGTAATAATTTATGAATAATAAATTGATATATATATTATGTACCTACATAATATGACTAATGTATTTTATAGATGTACCTATGTATATACATAATAGTATAGTTATATAATTTAAGCATATTATATGTATGTACATGAATTAATAGTGATATTAGTATACATTTTCGTTCATTGGGCCAAAAATATAAATAAAGTACCTACACATAATATTATAAAAATTATTTCAGTTAACATATTATTGGTACCTATATAGTAAGTAGATGAATTGATAGTGAAATAAAATTAGTAAATAAAGTAGTTGGGCACAGGTACTCCAATGGTATATAATATACTATGTAGTAGGTACTTTTACAGTTTTTAGGTGAGTCAAATTATGTAGGTATATCAATAAACAAAATATTTAATTAAATTCTGGCAGGTAAATTGTATAATCATATGACTACAGACTAACTATACGATACTGTCTACATAATATGCCCGTTAATATACGCGACATTATGCGAGTGGGCCGTGGAGTGGGATGGAGTGAATGCGGGGGGGAAACTTTGTCGACGCGAAGCGCGCCCGTTTCGACCTGCCTCTTGTGATCGGCGCTCGTACAACGCACATCGACTCTCACGGAAAAGCCAAATACGTTTCGTGTTATTTAACATTCAGTGTTTTTCTTTGAGTTTTGTTGTCTTTTGGGCGCTTTTCACATACCCGGTGAGTACAACTTCTATAATAATATCTACTACTATATAATATTCAGATAAACTACTGATTCTATATGTTTGCACCAGCTACAGACATCATGGCGCGTTTCGTGTTTTTTTCGTACACCGCAAATGTACTTTGAATACCTATAACTTTTTTATATCCGCATTCGTATTAGTTGTGTATTATCCAGTCGCTGTAGTCGATGTTTAAGTCCGTTGGCTGTTTCTTCGCGTTACCATTGCGGTACCTACGTGTTTTATCGCTTTACATTTTGCGTTAACACTTAACAGTTAATTGTGCAATTACGAGCTGGGTATGTTATTTTTCGTATTTTTCTATTTTTTATGTACATCACGTAAGCCGGTGTGTACCTATTAATTCTAAAAATAACACGCGAGTCTCATACCTCACCGCTGATAACAATAACTGATACCTACAACAGACAACAGTCGTTGTATTCGATTGCAACGTTTTTTTTTTATGACGAGTTTTTCATATTTAGTATTCACTTTTTACTTATTATTACTATAACCTGTTCGTGATGCTTTTAGGCTATTCAAAATGGTCAAACGATGTGTGCTATGCGGAATTGTGGAGAAAACATTATCGATGTTTCCGTACACAAGTAATTCACCCAACACGTACCAATACCTACTTATCAATATATTATAATAAATTATGTGTCGCCTTAGATTTCCAACTGCCGTATACCGTATACAGTTACTGTTGGTGCGACTTTTAACAAACGTTTACATAATACGGGAGACATTGGTTCTAAAACCATGTTGGTGCGTGGAAACAAAACCACAACCGTTTAGTCGGATTGCTTACGCATTTAACGATGTTATCATCAATCAAGGTGGTGACTGACTTGCTAGACACTCAACAGATCACGGCGGCACGATTCCCTCGAACCGGCCGTCACACATCGTCAAGTTGTCTACCCGGGTGACTACGACCAACATCAAGTCGATCGACACCGCGGAGAACGCCGCCGTCGTGCGTCGTGTCGCTTTTACTATAACATACAGGCTTCAATACAGCCCCCCCTCCAAATGATTTTAATTTTTTTTCACGTAATTTCTTCTTTATTTTTCCGTTTTCGGTAACAGTAATGAACGTGCCAACGCCTTCGCACATTGTCCGCTATCCGACTGGGTCGGATTGACTACCGGATAACATAGATGACTGACCTGCTAGACACCCAAAAAAAGGCGGTGGCTATATGATATGCATGGACGCCCGAAATATTTCTTCTTTATTTTTGCGTTTTCGGTAACAGTAATGAACGTGATGACGTTCATCAGCCGTCGCACATTATCCGCTATCCGACGAAGTCGCATTGCCTACCAGGGTGACTACGACCTACGTAGAGGAAGGTGACTGACCTGCTAGACTCCAAAACATATTTTCACGTAAATTATACACCCAATCCTCGAACCGGCCGTCACACGTCGTTACGTTGTCTACCAGGTGACTACGTCTCACATCGATTCGGATTGCCTACCAGGCTGACTACGACCTACGTAGAGGAAGGTGACTGACCTGCTAGACTCCAAAACATATTTTCACGTAAATTATACACCCAATCCTCGAACCGGCCGTCACACGTCGTCACGTTGTCTACCAGGTGACTACGTCTCACATCGATTCGGATTGCCTACCAGGGTGACTACGACATACGTAGAGGAAGGTGACTGACCTGCTAGACTCCAAAACATATTTTCACGTAAATTATACACCCAATCCTCGAACCGGCCGTCACACGTCGTCACGTTGTCTACCAGGTGACTACGTCTCACATCGAGTCGGATTGCCTACCAGGGTGACTACGACCTACGTAGAGGAAGGTGACTGACCTGCTAGACCCCAAAACATATTTTCACGTGAATTATACACCCAATACAATCGAACCGGCCGTCACACGTCGTCACGTTGTCTACCAGGTGACTACGTCTCACATCGATTCGGATTGCCTACCAGGCTGACTACGACCTACGTAGAGGAAGGTGACTGACCTGCTAGACCCCAAAACATGTTTTCACATAAATTATATAACCGATGCATCGAATCGGTTGTCACGTTGTCTACCCGGGTGACTACGTCCAACATCGAGGAAGGTGACTGACATGCTAGACCCCCAAGAAAAGACTTTGACAGGTATCCGGTTAACTGAACCACTATCCTTATCACGAATCCTCCATCCTTATCACACATCCACTTTTCTTATCACAAATCCAATATCCTTATCATAAATTGTTATCACAAATCAACCATGCTTATCACTTATCTACAATCCTTATCAATAATCCACTATCCTTATCACAAATCCAGTTTCCTCATCACTCATTTATACCACAAATCCTTATCACTAGACCTTCATACCACCCATTAACCGTCCAGCTCGAGACTGGCGACTGGCGACGGCGGCTATATGATTTGCATGGACGTCCGAAATTTTTTAAATACTTTTCAAGTAATTTATTACTTTTTTTGCTTTTTCGGTAACAGTAATGAACGTCGTCCGCGATTCGACGCAGTCGGATTGCATACGTGATGACGTTCCCCAGCCGTCGAGTATTGTCGGATTGCCTTCCAGGGTGACTACGACCAAAGTCGAGGAAGGTGACTGACCCGCTAGACCCCAAATACTATTACTACGGCGAACGTCATTCGAGGTGACTGACCTGCTAGACACCCACAAAAATACAACGACGATTTATAATTTTTTTACGGAATTTTGAATTTCCGGCGGCAGTAAAGAACGTTGTCGTCGAACGTTGTTGCTTACCGGGGGGGCTACCACGCCAAACCACGGTGGACCTAACCTTATCAGAGTTCCTTATCACACACCGACCAGCTCGAGACTGACGACCAGACCAACAGACCACTGCATCTTCCGAAATCGAAAACACTCATGACCGACACCCGGGGGTCTGGGGGTATCCCCCAGCGACGCTCGGAGAGCTAGTCTTATACTATAAAGCGTGAACCCGAGGGCGCAGCTTGTGGAGTAAATCCGAACTGCTATAGACGAAAATGGAGCGAAAACGCGGCGGCGGAGCGTTATCACTCATCCTTATCGCTTTTCGCGGTTTCGACCTGTTTACACGATTTTTTTTCAAACTTTTCGAGTTTTACCCACCTCTGGGGCCTCGGGGGGCACCGTTCGGACCTTATTCGCCTTCCCCGCTAGATTTATAGTCGGCCCGCGGCCCTACTTTTTTCCCGGCGGGCCCCCCGCGGCGGATATCGCGTGCGAACCGAGCGCCGCCGTCGCGCGCGTTTTTTGCATTTTTTTTCGAAAAATCGAGTTTTAGGCGTTTTGGGGCGTATCGACCTCCCCGTTTGCATCTTATTCGCGTTCCCCGCTAAATTTAACGTCGAAACGTGGCCCTACTTTTTCAAAAACGAGTCCCCCGGCGGACGATTCGATCGCCGAGGGCGCCGCGTCGTCGCCGTTTCGACGGTTTTCTCGACTTTTTCGACTAGAGTCGCGTTTAGCACCTCTACGAGACGTCCGACCTCCCCGTCGTCGACGTATTCGAGTTCCACGCTAAATTTATAGCCGGCTCGCTTACCTACTTTTTCAAAAACGAGTCCCGGGGAGGAGCGACGTCGCTTAAACGAGAGTAGGTACCGATTGGGTATCGAGTAGGTACCGCTATATACGGGCATAAATACGTGCGTCTCGAGGTTCGATTTTTTTCGCAAAGCTCGGGTATTATACGTCCGAGGGCGGCGGAGCCGGTCGTCCGCTCGCCGACGCTGTCGGATCGCCCGCTCAAACGCCCTTTGACGGCCGTCCAAACGGCGTTCGCCTTTCGCGGGGACGGCGACGCGGCTTAAGAGTCATAGATTTGACTCCGGTTTTCATCTGAGTAGGTGGCTAGGTTGGTTAGGCGTTAGGATAGGTGACTCGAGGGTCGTGGGTTCGAACCCGGCCGCCGGGATTTTCGATAATTTGCGGCGCCCGTGATATTTCGGATTTCTTTTTTTTGCGTTTTTTTTTTTTTGGTCACATTAATCATTTTTAACGAAAGTGTTCATTTTTTTTTTTAATTTGCATTATTATATTATTATATATATTATTATTATTCGTTTGACGATATTTATTGGGCAAAAAAATTATTATAATTAACATTTACCGACCCACCTACATGTTTCTTTTATAAATACATTACAATTTAACTAACCTATACGTGTAGTACCTACTTGATATATTACAGTTTTTACGTGATTCCGATTTGGTTAAATACCGCTATAGATTATAAATACTATATTAAAAAATAGTAATGACTGCTTCATTTGCCGTTTTTTTCGAAAATTCGAGTCCCGGGGTGGAAACGAGAGTAGGTACCGTGTAGGTATCGCTATATACATACATATAATATATATACATGCGCCTCAAGGTTCGATTTTTTTCGCAAATCTCGCGTTTTGAACGTCCGAAGACGGCGGACACGGTCCTCCGCTCAAACGCCCTTTGACGGACGCGCAACCCGCAACTCGCAACCCGCAACTCGATAAATTGATTTTTTTTTCGTCGTTTCGCTATCACTTCCGTCTTATCATTTTTTTGTTCCGATTTTTTTCAAAATTCGAGTTTTAACGCCTCTTCTGACTTCGGACCTCCCCGTTTGAATCTTATTCGGGTTCCCTGCTAAATTTATAGCAGGTGCGCGGCCCTACTTTTTCACAGACGAGTCCCGGGAAAGAGCGGCGTCAGGGAAAAGGGAGTAGGTACCGTGTAAGTATCACTATATACAGCAATAAATACATGCGTCGCGTCGTTTTTTGCGTTTTTTTTCTAAAATTCGAAAATATGCGACAAAAAGTTCGATTTTTTCACACACACTTTCATACACATAATACATAAGTCATAAGTCATAACACAGTGATGCACCATTATAATTATGCAATTATAATTACTAAATAATTTAAAACATCATAAATATCATATGACATTAAATAAATTAGTAGGTAGGTACATAATATATTATATACAGTCGTACAATAAAACAGCAAAATATTATGATAGTAGGTACTTACGAAGATAAGTGATAAAAAATTGTATAGTGTATTCATTTATACATTCCTACGTTTAATAGGATATTATTACATTTCAATAAAATTTGTTATTCACCAATATAATTATCTATTTGTTAATTTGATTTAATTCGCATAATTAAATAAATATACATGGTAGGTATATTTTAGAAAATATTCGAAAATATCAGAAAATTAGATTTTGTCGACTTATTTGTTATAACCGCGAAAACATAACAATGATTACATTGATTATAAATACAACATAAAACACCTGATAACTGTTCTCTATAATTATCAAAAAATACAATTTTATTAACTCCTGTATGCTTTTTCATATTTGAACGGCCGTTTCGAGCACTTTTCGCTCTAGGCTGATTGTCCGTTCGGGAATCGGATTTCACCCGAGATGACTGATAACTAGACACTCAAACTCAGAATCCGAATTTCCGATTTCAACACACACACTCCAGAACCGGACATACACGCCCGGTGCATGGTCTGCGATCCGACGTAGTCGGATTGCCTACCTGATTAGCTACTTGCATACGAGCGATTTACGCCCCCACTGCATCAGACACTCGGGAATCGACTTTCACCCCAGATGACTGATAGCTAGACACTCAAACTCAGAACCTGAATTTCCGATTTCAACACACATACGAGAACCGGGCATACACACCCGGTGCATGGTCTGCGATCCGACGTAGTCGGATTGCCTACCTGACTAGCTACTTGCATACGAGCGACTTACACCCCCACTGCATCTGACACTCGGGAATCGACTTTCACCCGAGTTGACTGATAGCTAGATACTCAAAATCAGAATCCGAATTTCCGATTTCAACACACATACGAGAACCGGACATACACGCCCGGTGCATGGTCTGCGATCCGACGTAGTCGGATTGCCTACCTGACTAGCTACTTGCATACGAGCGACATACACCCCCACTGCATACGATCCGCCGCAGGTGGATTGTCCGTTCGGGAATCGACTTTCAGCCGAGATGACTGATAGCTAGACACTCCAACTCAGAATCCGAATTTCCGATTTCAACACACATACGACTAGACACTCTTCTGAGTTCAAAAATTACCGCTTAACCAGTGCTGCCAACACGACAAAACACAATACCCGACGACCCCCCCCCCTTCCCGCCGCAGGCTGGATCAAAAAACCCAGCATCGCCGACAAAGATTCACCACCGCCCACACAGTCTTTCCGCCGTAGGCGGGATGACAAACACCGGAATCTAGTCTTATACTATAAAACGTGAACCCGAGGGCGCAGCTTGTGGAGTAAATCCGAACTGCTATAGACGAAAATGGAGCGAAAACTCGGCGGCGGAGCGTTATCACTCTTCCTTATCGCTTTTCGCGGTTTCGACCTGTTTACACGATTTTTTTTCAAACTTTTCGAGTTTTACCCACCTCCGGGGCCTCGGGGGGCACCGTTCGGACCTTATTCGCGTTCCACGGTAAATTTATAGTCGGCGAGCGGCCCTACTTTTTTCCCGGCGGGCCCGCGGCGGCGGATGTCGAGTGCGATACGAGCGCCGCCGTCGCGCGCGTTTTTTGCATTTTTTTTCGAAAATTCGAGTTTTAGGCGTTTTGGGGCGTATCGACCTCCCCGTTTGGATCTTATTCGCGTTCCCCGCTAAATTTAACGTCGGAACGTGGCCCTACTTTTTCAAAAACGAGTGCCCCGGCGGACGTATCGATCGCCGAGGGCGCCGCGTCGTCGCCGTTTCGACGGTTTTCTCGACTTTTTCGACTAGAGTCGCGTGTAGCAACTCTACGAGACGTCCGACCTCCCCGCCGGCGACGTATTCGAGTTCCACGCTAAATTTATAGCCGGCGAGGGTACCTACTTTTTCAAAAACGAGTCCCGGGGAGGAGCGACGTCGCTTAAACGAGAGTAGGTACCGATGGGGTATCGAGTAGGTACCGCTATATACGGGCATAAATACGTGCGTCTCGACGTTCGATTTTTTTCGCAAAGCTCGGGTATTATACGTCCGTGGGCGGCGGAGCCGGTCGTCCGCTCGCCGACGCTGTCGGATCGCCCGCTCAAACGCCCTTTGACGGCCGTCCAAACGGCGTTCGCCTTTCGCGGGGACGGCGACGCGGCTTAAGAGTCGTAGAATTGACTCGGGTTTTCATCTGAGTAGGTGGCTAGGTTGGTTAGGCGTTAGGATAGGTGACTCGAGGGTCGTGGGTTCGAACCCGGCCGCCGGGATTTTCGATAATTAGCGGCGGTTCTGAGAAATGGGAATTTTTTTTCACGTTTTTTTTTTTCGTCATAAATAATACGTTTAACGGAAATGTTCGTTTTTTTTTTTTAATGTTTTAGGATTTCGCCCGTTATTCCCGTAATAGATATATATTTCATCCGATTTTTAATAGATTAATATTTATTACATTTTCATAATGATGTGTAGGTACTGCGTTATGATACATGTCCTATGTGCACACATGTTATATTATAAGTATATTGTTGTGTTATTGTGTAAGTAGGTATGTGTTTATGCATGCGTGTGTAATATTAATTGTCAATTATTACGATTTAGGAGTGACACTGCCCGCGATACTGTCTACGTACGACCGTTACTATACATTTATACGCTACGGCTACATTATACGCGCGGGTTTGATGGAGTGGTGCTTCCGTCGAGTAGGTACTAGGTATCTGCTATCTACTATTTACAGTCATAAATACATGCGTATCGACGCGGTAGGATCGAAATACATGAAAACGGTTCCACGCACCAACATGATGTTAGACCCGTGGTTACCAATATTAAGATAACGGTTCCAAGACTATGGTGGGATATGCTACGCGGGGTCGGCTTACATGCTAACCGTGGTGGAGTGGAGCCTCGGGGGGAGAACTTTGTCGACGCGAAACGCACAACCTGCGTCCTGCCGCAACTCGCGACCGGCGCTCTAGCAACGCACATCAACTCTCTTGGAAAAGCCTAATACGTTCTATTATTCACTATTCGGTGCTAAGTGCTTTTCTTTGAGATTTGTTGCCCTGCATTGGGCGCTTTTCGCATACCGGTGAGTACAACTTTTATATCTCCTACTATATAATATAATATTCATGGCAGCGCGTATCGCGAACGAACACATTTTCACCACCTACACACGTTTTTCGTTTTTCGTCATTCGTTTTCCACGCGTTTCGTGTTTTTTCGGACACCTCAAAATGTACTTTAAATACCTATAACGGTTTTTGTATCCGCATTCACATTAGCTGTGAGAGGTGTAAGTCCGTTAGCCGTTTCGTCGCGTTACCATTGCGGTACACGTGTTTTATCGCTTGGAATTTTGCGTTAACAGTTAATAAAAATCTGGTACCTATGTCATTTTTCGTATTTTTTTATTTTGTATGTACATCATGTAAGCCGGTGTGTACCTATTAGTTCTAAAAATAACACACGAGTCGCCCAAGTTTCCCGACACATCACCGCTGATAACGAACTGACACCGTCGTCCGTCCGTCATTATAATATTCGATTCTAACGAGTTTTTCATATTATTTAGTTATTACTTTTTACTTATTATTATTCTTATATAATATAGACTATTCAAAATGGTCAAACGCTGCGTGATATGCGGAATTGTGGACAACGTCGATGGCGTTTCAGTACACGGGTATTTACAATTATTTTATATTGAATGATGTTATATTGAATGTTGATGCATAGCAATGTAATAATATGTCACCTTTAGATTTCCAACAAACGACGTGCGTCGTGTTCAGTGGACGGCCTTTGTGGTGAACTGCGGTTTTGGTGTGACCAACACATCGACGCTGTGTTCGAGGCATTTCGTTCCCGGTGTTGACTACTTTGCAGGAAATGCACAACGCCGACGTCTGCGGCACACAGCAGTGCCGTCTTTGGTGAGTGTATAGAAATCATAATATGTTCAATAAATATCATTTCATTGCAGTAAACCGTGACAGTTACACTTTGTCACTAATACTTTTGTGTACTCCGTGAGTTTAATGTACCTACTGTGTATGTTAGCAACCTAACTTAATTTAATAACTCAACTCTATGACATTCAACGTTTTTGTTGCAACATAATACATATAAGCTCACAAAAAGTACCTACTGTTTACACGATAAACAATACAAGTGAATTACATATAAATACAAAAGTCATGATATTACAATGATGTACAACACATTTTACAATATGGGAATTACTTAATATAGTGTTTTTTCAGATAGTGCAGCCCACTTTTTAATTCTCATTCGACAAAAATGTCTGCAGTGCTAATTTAATTTCATTTGTTTACTTTTATTCCATAGTATGTAATTATCAAAGAGTAGTGTAACATACGGTTTAAATTCCTTACATGCTCACTGTGCTCTTAGATACATATTATATACATTGTTTCTGTACATAACTCTTTGTGAATTGTATACTGGATAAGTATTTTGTCTTATTGTTAGCAATTTATACAACTAACTCTGTTTGTACTACAGTGTAACATATTTACTACTATATTCTTCTTTTTATTGTTGGAAGTTAAAATTCTGTATTAAATTACACTTTATTTTTATTCATTTTGTTAAAATGATAAACTGTATATCCACTCCTACGAAATAGGTAGTGTTAACTCTCTGTTGGGTATTTACAACCAACGAACAAAATAATACTACTACTACTACTACTACTGACCTAGGTATACTGTCCTTTATTTGTAAGTTGTGTACTATATAGCCATTTTAAACCCATTTAACATGTGGTACTCTTAGAAATGTTTATATTATTTCAAAAGTTAATACAAAAGATTTGTTTACGTTTATTCCGTGTTAATATTCACTGTGATCTTAGATACATATTATATAAATTGTTTCTGTACATAACTGAGGGTACTCTACTATACCTACTTATACTTAACTATACTTTACTGGCTCGGTATAACATTCTTGAAAACTAAATGTCTATTTTATCACAAGAATTCCATTCAACTTATTATATTATAATTGTATGTATAGAAAGCAAACTGTAGAATAACTTGAACGACATTCAATTGTGTTACTGCTGTTTCAGATTTCAATTGCATATCAAACACTGGGTCGAGCTTATTTTCATACTTTAATATATCAACTTTTACTATATTGACCTAAACGGAACACTTGACACATTTTCTTAATGTTATACTACACAAAGTAGGTATTACCTCTCCTTTTTTTTGTGAATTGTTAACTGGATAAGTGTTTTCTCATTTAGATCATTTCAGTAGGTACTTTGTTTACTTTATTTATACAACTAACTTTGTTTGTACTGCAGTGTTACTTATTTGATAAATATAGGTGCACTTGATTTTATTACACACCATGTATGATATTTTAATGTAACATAAACTTTACATTCAACTTATCATATAATGCAATTCTCATAGAAATGCACTTATTGCATTTGAGTACCTACACTTAGTGTTATAGAGTGCAATACAATTGTTATTGTTATGGTTATACATATAAGCACATTAAACAGATAAGTTTTTTATCATTTCACATGTAGTACTCTTAGAAATGTTTATATTATTTTAATACACATTCAATTAAACATTATTTTGTACAGCTCTTTGAAAAGTGATTTGAACTACAACATGTATCATATTATGATTTCACTATAACACTTACTGTTACACAGTGCAATACGTTTTTTACAATGTTTCAAATTTATTGTTGTTAGAAAGAATATAAATATGTATAAATGCTCAACCAATTAAACATTCTTCTGTGAATTTCTTTGTATTTTGATTGGTACTTGATTTTAAAGTTAAAATTTATTTATTTAACTATAACAAAAGTCAGTATACATATTTTATTATCTCAACAATAAACCTGCTTACTACAATGACATTTTTAGATTATTCTACGACAGGAAGGTACTTATATTAAGTCATTATTATTGTAAAAGATTGTATTACTGAATGCGGCAGTGTATGTTCATTATTAAGTACACATCACTGAGTATTATTAACGAAATAAGGTTTTTTAGTATTATTAAAACTTCACTTACATATTATGAGCGATATTTTCTTTACATTGTGTGTACATTTGTAGAATTAATACAATCTATACTGTCCCATGCTTAATTCATACTGACATATATTTTTAAGACCAAAAATTATGATAAATGCATTTGACTTGACTATTAAAACTGTTCTATTGCCATTTAATAATTTGAAATTAACCTAACCTGTACATTCAATTTTACGATTCCAATAACTGTTAATTACTACTTATGAACTATTATTAAATATTTATTATAACCTATTCATTGCCTTAAATTAATATTTTGTCTTACTAACGAATGTTTAATTAATGTGGACATATGCATACATACATACATACATGCATATACATACATAATACACTTAAATATAATACTAATGTACTTATATATATCATATATATATATATGATGAGAGTAACTGTGTACTATAACTAATAGTTTTTTTTTATACTTTCACCTACACACTGTGTTCTGTTAGTGAACTAATTAAAAAAACTTTACCTCAACAGAACAATTTTATTTTACTTATTAGTTTTCCCTTTTGTCATTTGACTTAACTATTTAATGTGTAATCAAATTTGACAACTGCTTCAGAACCATTCATATGCTATGAGATAATTTAAACTAAGCTCTGTGCTTTAACCACTTACTCTGTGTTACTAGGTACTTAAATAAGTTTTATTACATTTATAGTAGTTATAAGTATATAGGTAAGAAAAATATTTTTTAGGGTTAGGTTAGGATATTTAAAGCACGACTACATTATACTAATATACACATACACACTGTAGTTAACTACATTATTACATAAATACGTTTGTTCCTTTACTTTTGATTTGCTCATTGTTTATTGTTTTTATTATATATTGTATATATAACTATCCATATTTCACATATTTAATGTGTAACTGTTAATTATATATTACTACTTATGAACGGTATTAGAGTTAAAGTTTAAACGTAAATTTTAAATGTTAAACTTATGTATTAAGCTTAAAGATATTCAAGTATGATTGCCTTAAACTAATATTTTGTTTTACTTTAACGTACAGACTGTGTTCTGTGAGTTAACTATAGCATTACATGTATTACAATTTTACTGCTTCAGTACCATTAATTTACTACTCAACATTAAAGACATGTACTTTACTTTTTGTTTTAATTATTACTTTAATACACTGGCTAACTCTTAGTTACAACTTATTTTATTACTATCATTATTGTTCATGATTATGTTTACTTCTTAAGTATAACATTAGAAGCATTATGTCAATGAATGTTATGTCAGTTACATACATACCAATATACATACTATAACTATACAATACATAATAACTAATATTGTTTTTTTACTATCACGTACACATTTAATTCTATTACCTTGATTTACACGTGCTCAAACCTAAACTAACTAAACAGTTAGGCATTTGTTCATTTGATTATTATTTTTGTTGAGGATCATGACGTATACCTAATACCTCAACAGAACACTTTTATTTTTACTTAACTATTTAATGTGTAACTGTTTATTACTACTTATGGACTATGATTATGTACCTATTCATTGATTATGGCTCGACATAGAGTCAGACTTTAAACGTTAAACTTCTATGTTATGATTTTTAATGATTGCCTTAAACTAATATTTTGTTTTACTTTCACTTACAAACAAATGTTTGATATAAGTGTACATGTCTCTCTACACAACACTTTTATTTCACTTATTAATTTTCCCTTTTGTCATTTGACTTAACTGTTTAATTGTATAACTGTTGATCACTGCTTCAGAACCATTCTTTTGCTATGGCTAAACATATTTTAAACTGCGCTCCTATTGTTTTAACTAATATCTGTTTGACAAATATGCTTACAATATAGTTAATTAAACAATTGACATTAAATATACAACTGTACTTTTTGATTTAATTATTACTTTATTACTAAAGTTATTATTACTATTACTTTATTATTAAATTATTACTTTAAAGTTGTATACTTAAATAAGTTTTATTACAATTAGCAATAAAAACATAAATCAGAATATATATCACATAATATATCAAAATGTAAAACATAAATAATATAAAATAAAAAGATATAAAAATTTTAGAACTATGAAGTAACGCTAAAACATTTTTACTCTGCCATTAATACAATTAATTAATTGATAAATAAATATGTGATTTAAAATTGAATTACACTAACCGCCTATTAATTTATAGGTAGTCGGACGGCAACTGGTGCCAGGCGTGGCTGAAGAGCCTGAAGGTGGAGACCCCGTGCAAGTTGCACCTAACCTTGTGGACGAAAACGCCATGATGGACGACCACATTGAAGTTGTGATGGAAGACGGCGTTATGGACGGAGACAATGTGGAAGAACATGAAGACGTGGAGAACATGGAAGTCGTGATGGAAGACGAAGACAATGTGGACTACATCATTGAAGTTGTTATGGACGAAGACAATGTGGAAATTGTCGACGTGGACAACATGGAAGTCCAGATGGACGACGAAGTTTTGCCGGCAGACGTCGAGATAGTCGATGTCCTGCCCGGTGAACTCGAGTTCATGGACATTTTCGAAGACTTCAACCCTGAAGTTGCTGTTGAACTACCAAGAGTTCATGCGCCACGAGTAGACAGGCCAGCCAGCGTTCGACACCCACTTCCGGATCGGCACGACATCGGGCCGTTGAATGAAGTCTGCAGGCACTGTGAGGCCCGTCACTTCAACTGTGAACGCACTTTGAGGGGTCATTTCACATTGTGTTGCAACAACAATCAGATGGTGATTCCTGAAGGACCCCGTCGGTTGCAACAAGCACCTGAATTGCTACAGAGTTTGTTGGTAGACGACTCACGGATAGCAACCCAGTTCCGTAGAAACATAAGACGGTACAACAACACTCTTGCGTTTGCCGCCTTCTCCACTGACCTCAATCAGAGAAGATTGCCTGGTCGCGGACCGAGAGTGTTCACTGTACACGGGCAGGTGTATCGAAGGATCACCAACGACGTCGTCAGAAACGACGACAGACCCCCAAGTTACTGTGAGCTCTATTTCATTGAATCTGGGGAAGCAAACCGGGTTCGCATGAACCAGAACCACCAGGGTGAGCTGAACGAGACTGTGCTTACAGACTTGGACACGATGCTGAGGCAAACCAATCCATTTGCCATGGCGTTCAGCAACATGAGAGCAGTTTGGCTGGAGGAACAGAGAATTGCCAACGCCGATCCTCTGGTGGAACCCAGGAGAGTCACCATGCACTTGGTGGCTGACCCAAACAGTGACCCAAGGCGGTACAATCTACCGCCAAATCAAGTCAACGAAGTTTCGGTCGTGTTTGCTGGAAACAATGGCCAACCGCCGAGAAACCTCGACCTGGTGGTGTTCGACTCGAATCCAGTGAACCCACAACACAGGATGCAAAACTTATCATACGGCTCCCAGCACGCAGATCCAATGCTATACCCCCTGTTGTTCCCACACGGTGAACTGGGTTGGCATTTCGAACTGCGACAAGATGATGGTGGCCGGCAAAATGCAGTGCGCACACGCAACACTATCAGAGAATTTGTGTGTTACCGTCTGGCCATTCGTTACGAAGGAACTAACGACCACAGGCATCAAAAATTCAGTCTGGTACACCGTGCTGGTTATCTGTTTCAACAGTACGTCTGTGAACAATACGTACGAATGGAAACAAACAACATACGGTTCATTGAACGCAATCAGGGAGCCCTGTTTGCCGAAGCGTATCAGGGCCTGGTGGATCACATCAACCAGCAGTTGCACATCGAAGAACCTGCCCCGGTTGGACGCAGAATGATTTTGCCGTCGACCTTCACTGGAGGTCCGCGTTACATGAAACAGAGCTACCAGGATGCAATGACCATAGTGCGCAAGTACGGCAAACCCGACCTGTTCATTACCTTCACTTGCAATCCTGGGTGGCCTGAGATCGCCAGCAACAAAGGAAATCATACAGTTGCAGGTGACAGACCCGAACTGGAGGCAAGAGTGTTTCACGCCAAACTCAAGCAGCTCATGTCAGACATAACTGAGAACAGAGTGTTTGGTAACGTAGACGCATATGTTTACACTGTTGAGTTTCAAAAACGCGGTCTGCCACACGCACACATACTCATCATCCTTAGCGATGGCAACAAGCTGCTCACAGCCGAGGATGTAGACGATGTCGTGTGCGCTGAACTGCCAGACCCAGCAGACGAGAACAATCAGAGACTGTTCACAGCTGTGACGAGTCACATGATACACGGACCATGTGGGCAACTGAACCGCGACAGTCCGTGTATGGCTGAAGGGATATGTCTAAAGAAATATCCAAAGGCATATAGTGCAGAGACAGTTTACGTTTCTGACGGCGGGTACCCAACGTACCGTCGACGAGACAACGGGATCGAGGCCCTCGTGAGGGGACACCAGGTCAGCAACGAGTTTGTAGTTGCCTACAACCCGTACCTGCTGGCCAAGTACGATGCACACATCAACGTAGAGGTGTGTTCTACTGTGAAGAGCGTAAAGTATTTATACAAATACGTCTTCAAAGGCCACGACATGGCTACAGTAGAAGTCCAAGACAGAAATGAAATTGAAAAGTAAGCATCTGTTAATTTATTTCTTCATATACTATAACTGTTTTAACTCATAAGTAATTCGACTAAATAAAATAAAAAAGTTATTTTAAAAATGTGGCATACTTGGACAACGAAACAAAAGTTCTTTATTAACTTTGATGTATAACTCCTTAAATATTGTTACTATGATTTAAAAAAAAAACACTTATACTCAACTTATATTTTTAAATATTTATTTCTTTGTTGTTTTTATATGCAAATTAACAATATACTATAAAATAATGGTTACTTTTCGATTACTATGTTTTTGATATTAATGTTACATAATTAATTCATACAGTAGTACACTGACCTTAAAAAATTATTTTATTTAATTTTTAAATTTTATTATTTTTATAAGTTGACATTGTAAATTTTTTACATAATATAATTATCTATATGGATGTAATATAAATAACTATATTTAATTGACATCCACAGCTATTGAGCAACGCACCTAAGTTAGACATAGGCTCGATTATGTGGTTAAATAGTAAATATATAACATACTATGTAGTATTTACTTGATTATGACAGTTTTTAGGTGAGTCGTTTATATAAATTTAGTGTAGCATACAAATACTGCTACAGATTCTAAATAATACAATATTAATAAACAAAATAGAACTTTATGTACCTATTTAATGAAAGTCTGAAAATTAAATTGTATAATGTTATGTGACAATATACTATTTGATATAACTTATATAGGTAGAGTATTATATGGAATAAACTATTTATTTTAAATAATAAATTAGGTAACACTTGATTTTGTTATCTCCAAATATATTGTTTAACATGGGCTGGATTATATGGGATAGTCCTATAATATATACTTGAATAGACAATAGTAATATAACAAACCTACAAGTATACTCTATGTAGTACTAAATATATTACAGTTTTTAGGTGAGTCGATTGTTTGAGGTAATGTAATTTGGTAATTATAAATTTTATGTATGAAGCAAAACTGCTGCAGATACTATATAATACAATGATTTATTATAAACTAATAGATCTTCATGTATTTAATTAAATTCTGGCAGTTAAATTTTATAATGATATGGCTATACTATTTGATATTACTTATGTAACTAGGTTTATGGAGGATATTACAATATATAATTATTGATCGATATGACTACTATAGGTAGGTTTATTCATGAGCATAAAATCAAGTTAATTAATAGACAATTGATAAATAACTATATATAATTGACATCCACAGCTATTTATCAATACATCTGAGTTAGACAAGGGCTCGATTATGTGGTTAGATAGTAAATATATAACATACTATGTAGTAGGTACTTGATATATTACAGTTTATATAAATTTAGTGTAGCATACAAATACTGCTACAGATTCTAAATAATACAATATTAATAAACAAAATAGAACTTTATGTACCTATTTAATTAAAGTCTGAAAATTAAATTGTATAATGATATGACTATATACTATTTAATAAAACTTATATAGATAGAGTATTATATAAAATAAACTAACTAATAGATCTAATAGAACTAATCAAATTCTGGCAGTTAAATTGTATAATATAAATTTTATTTTTGTTATTTATTAAAATGTATTATTATTATTATTATCACTACTCATAACATTATTGTGTATTAATCGAACGAATTTTGTTTGTTTCAGTTACATCAATGCTCGGTACGTCAGTCCGCCAGAAGCAGTTTGGCGACTGTTTTCGTACGAGTTGCATAAGCCGAGTCACAGGGTGATCAGGCTTCCAGTCCATCTGGAAGACTACCACACGGTGTACTTCGCTCCGGGACAAGAACTGGAGCGTGTGCAAAACGCAGCGCTGGCCCGAACAAGACTCACGGCGTTCTTCTCGCTCAACGAGACGGACCCCGAGGCCAGACAGTATCTCTACCATGAGATACCGATGCATTACACCTGGGTGGAAAGAGACAGGAGGTGGAATCGGCGCCAAAGGGTAATGGCCAACGAGACGTTGTCTCGGATGTACGCGGTCAACCCCCTAGATCGAGAGCGATTCCTCTTGCGACTGCTGCTGCTGCACAGGAGAGGTCCTCAGTCGTTCAGAGACATGAGGACCGTCGACGGGGTCGTGTATCCGACCTACGCGGCGGCGGCGGTGGCGCTTGGACTCCTGGAGGATGACCAAGCCCTGCTGGCGTGCATGACAGAGTCCGCGGCCGTGGACACTCCCGCACAGCTGCGTTACCTACTGGTGACGATCCTGCTGTACTGCGAGGCCGCGGATCCGCTGGCGTTATACATGGCAAGCGAGGAAGACCTGAGGCAAGACTTCTTCCACAGACTGAGAGACGAGGACCGCGCGAGAGCCGCGTGCCTGGACGCCATCGGGCGGCTGCTGCGGGGTCACGGTAAAACGCTGGCCGACTACGGGTTGCCGAATCCGGACGTCGCGCTGCTCGAAGAGGACGCGGGAGGAGACGTCTACGCCTTCGTCGACGCAGTGGTGCGTTGGACTCTGCAGTTGGACAACCTCAACGACGAACAGCGGGCGGTTTACGACCGCGTGATGGCGGCCGTCGACGACAACCGCGACGTCCCGAAAATGTTCTACGTCGACGGGCCCGGTGGTACTGGGAAAACGACGCTTTACGGCTGCCTAATATGGTCGCTCCGCAACATGGGCAGATCCGTGTTGTCTGTGGCGTTCACGGGAATAGCGGCGACGCTCATGGACGGTGGTATGACCGTTCACTCGACGTTCGGTTTGCCCTTCGGTACACTCAACGAAGATTCGACGTCGTCCATCGCCATGCAGTCTCTGCGCGCGCATAGGATACGGGAGGCGGCACTCATCGTCTGGGACGAAGCGCCCATGTCTCCGGGGCTCCAACTGACGGTGGTCGACCGGTTGCTAAAGGACATAATGCAATCGGAACTACCGTTCGGTGGTAAGACGGTTCTATTCGCAGGTGACTTCAGACAGATACTGCCGGTGGTCCGCAGGGGGACGAGGGCCGCGATCGTGGCGGCTTCAATCAGGCACCACCATCTGTGGGACGTCTTCGAGCGTTTCAGCCTGACGCAGAACATGCGGGCCAACAACGACGCGGACTTTGCCGCCTGGTTGCTTCAACTCGGCAACGGCCAGCTGCCCGCGGTCGACGGAAATGTGAACACCGTCGAAATCCCCAGGAATATGGTATGTGACATAGCTAATTTGATTGATTTTGTTTACCCGCAGCAAATGTCGTTGGCTAACGTCGACGACTTTGCTCGGAAAATTATTCTCTGTCCCCGGAACGAGGATTGTAGACAGGTCAATCGCACGGTGCTGCAACGCGTCACGGGTGCCGCGAGAACCTACACCGCCATAGACACGGTGGTGGCGGACGACGTGGACGAGATTGCCAATTACCCGACCGAGTTTTTGAACTCGCTGGAGCCCGACGGACTTCCTCCGTACAGGCTGACGCTGGTGGTCGGTTCCGTGGTCATGCTGCTGCGGAACCTCGATCCGAAAATCAGACTGTGCAACGGAACAAGGTTAGTGGTTACGGAACTGAGGCGCAACAACTTCAAAGCGAGGTTGTTGGCGGACGCGGGGGAAGGGCAGGACGACATCGTCATCCCCAGGATACCGCTGTCGTCCAGCGGAGACGACGACCTGCCCTTCACCATGCGTCGGGTTCAGTTCCCGGTGAGACTTTCGTTTGCGATGACGATCAACAAGTCTCAGGGTCAAACTTTTGACAGAGTTGGTTTGTTTCTGCCGTCCCCGGTGTTTACGCACGGACAACTGTACGTTGCGTTCTCACGAGTGCGGGACTCGGAATCAATAAAAGTTGGTATGTACGGTGGCGACGACGGTCGATTTATCACAAGGAATATAGTGTATTCAGACGTGTTGTGATCGGCCGTTTTTGTTCAACCTTAACTTGAGCAGTGCAATTACACTTAATACTTATTAGTTATTGCAGTCTAAATCACTTATGCCGATAATTTTTAATTATTTGCTATAAGTTTAGCCGTCGCTATATGCGACAGCGGGTACCTGTGTGGTCCGACCTGTGTGGTCCGACCTGTGTGGTCCGACCTTTGTGGTCCTGTGGAGAGAAAGTTTGACAACCTCCCCGTGGTTCTCTCTGGATGCTTATTCACTGCAAAGTGAATTCGTAACTAATGTCAAACGTTTTGAAATTAAATTAATTAACTGGTTTTCAGCATACTTATAGAATTAACATTTTCAGGCTGTTGAAAAATGGTGAACAACTGTGTTTGGTGTGGAAACATTGATGCCGCCATGGAGTTTCTATACACAAGTAAGTATGAACCATTTACGTCCCAATGAACATGACCGTTACACTCACATTCACATTTATATTTAGGTTTCGACGGATATGGACGCAGTTAGTGCAACACCATGGGTCACAAGTCTATCAAGCTGTGTTCGAGGTTTTTTGTTTCTGGAGACTTCTCGACACAACACTGAGGTTATTATGAATATTTGCATTAGTATTTGTTCATTTCCCACACATATCAAAACCACCAAAATGTGTTTCATTTGTATTAATCACAACTTAATACTCTTATAACAATTTACTTTCATTGACCAAATGCTTTTAATGTTTATATTTTATTGTAAAACCTTATATTCATGAGTATACTTCGATATTCTTCATTATAAAGGTTAATGCATTTGATTTTCTGTGATCACTGTTAACTATTACTTGAGAACTATTATATGTTGTATGTGTTATTCTTATTCACTATTCACTATACAATTTAATATTTTTGTCATGTTCTCAGGTTAATTTATTATCAGAAATATTTCATTGACTTTTATTTTTAATGTTTAACTACCCCGTGTTCAAGATATACTGACGTTGTGCTTAAAGTATCTTTACCATACAAAATGACAAATTTGATTCTGCCTCACTCTTTTAAGAACTACATTATACTATAAGCTTATTCATTAAATTCATTAACTGGTATATTGTATTTTTAGGCTGTTTTGTGTGGAAACATTGAGATACAAACCACAACATGCCAGGCCAACACAGCACTGCACTGCTACCTTCGACAGTGATATTATTGGTTCAGTTCCCACTCTGTGTTTCATTTATGTTAACCACAACTGAAAACCCTTAGAAACATTTTTGAAATGACACCCAACAAAATGACAAATGCTTTTAATGTATAAACTAATGTATGTATTTGTTTTACTTCTTATTGTTAAACCTTATATCATCAAAAAAGACAAATTTAATTCTGTGATCACTGTAAATATTGTCGCTGTATTTAACTTAAAAGATTAATTATGTTATTGGATAACCTTATATTCGTACTTTAATGTCTATGGACGACTGTCGAAGTACTATATAATAGAAATTGCTATATTTTGTAACATGCTGTATCATTACCTATTTGTTCAATCGCAATTGTAATTACCTTATAACTATGTAACATTGTGTTCAAACTGTAAAATACCTACAACACGTTGAATTTTTAATTTTTTAATGTCTTTACCGTGCGTAGGTAAATTGTTTTATGTACTTATCAAACATCTATCTGGTTATTGTATAACCTTAGATCCGTACTTCAATGTCTATGGACGACGGTCAATGTTTTATATTATAACAGTATGATTTTCCTTTGTATTTTGTTTCTTAAGTATCAGTATTAAAATTAGTCAAATTAAATTAACCTCAACTTTTTGTAACATGTCGTATCACTATCTATTTGTTCAATCGCAATTGTAATTACCTTTTAACTATGTAACATTGTGTTCGTACTGTAAAATACCTACAATACATTGAAGTTTTATTTTTTACTGTCGATACCGTGTGTAGGTAAATACACTTTTGTTGTATGTGCTTATGATATGATGGTTGGTTAACTGTGACTGTAGTATTTCAATTATTATACATATTATTACGTTTGATTATACTTATTGTATTATACTTATTATTATTATACTTATTGTGTATTACTTTTATTATTATATATTACTGTCTATAGATGATAATACACATATATTTAATATTATATAGTTGTTAGGTCTTTATCTCTGAATATGATCAATTATTGGTTTAAATCCATAACTAAAATATTAGTGTCGGCACGCCGTTTGTCGATCAACTATTGATGTAGACTATTCCAACTAACACTATAGATAACAGTCATACCTTAATTGTTCATCTATGTAGCACGTAGCTAATAGCTTGGAACACATCTTATCATAAGAAAAAAAAATATTTATTAATACTCTCATGTATAGTAACATTTATCACACTACTATTATTTTTATTAATATGTTGCTGCTAATATTAAAAAATTTGGAAAGTCATTACACTAATTGGTACTGAAAAACAGATTTATGGTTTAATTATTGCAATTAGTCTAATGACCGTTGCCAAGCTATTTGAATAGCACCTACATATTATAATCATTGATTATAAATACTTATATTATTTATATATATATATATATATATGTATAAATATATTTATAATCAATGATATAATATACTAATTGTCACAGATAACACTTAACTACTTTATATTCTCAACAACAATATTATTAATTATTTTATATTATCAATTACTTTTTAGTGTTTACATTATTTTATGTAACAATACGATTATTTATCAGTCCATATTAACAACAATGTACGCTATACAAATATTTTCAATTGATTACAACACTTGCCCGACAATGTCATTACAATGTGGGATTTATAAAACTACGAATTTAAACACCAGTGGGCTACAGGTATAATGATCAATTATCTTTAGCACATTTGTGAAGTAAACTCTATTCTGATGAATAAAATCAAGATAAGGTTTTCAACACTTACATTTCAAACCAGCAACACACATCACTTACCTATTTTATTATTACTAACTAATAATATATTACTGTTGTTAACCAACTACTAAAATATTTAATGACACACCTCACATACAATTGTCAATTGACAAACGTTACAGTTACAGTTCATAAAACAATATTGGGAACAAGGAAATAATAAATAACAATAAAAGTTACATGAAATGGTGCTTTATTTCATGCTGAAAAATATTTAAAAAAATACAATTGTTAAATAAATATGAAGTAGACAAAATCGTCCAATTGAAACTTACCATTCTCCATGACCACCCACCTCCCACTTCCTTCCGACCCGATCACACTGAAAATGATGTATATAATTATATTTTTTTTAATATTTTTATTTATATAATATTGACTATTCTTACGTGGGAGTTACAGGTGTTGAGGAGGCGGTCGTGAACCCCACCTCCTCACCCGTCGATATTGGGGTCGACGCTGCGGCCGGCTCCTCCACCGCCCTCGGCGTTTGACCGACAAAACTACTGAAAACAATACATTTTATGTTTTTGATGATGATTGACATATTTTGGTATTTGCGATCTTACCTTAACTCACGGCCCCGCCTCCTCGACCCCCGCTGCTGCGGTTTGCCGCTGCGTTGCGGTTGCCGCTCCTGCCGAAGTTGCTGCTGCTGTTGGTTCTGCTGCTGCTGTTGGTTTTGCTGCTGCGGCCCCGACGAGGAGGCGCCCGGCGATGCCGCAGGTACCACGCAGGGGGAGTCTGATAAAATTTACAAAAGCTTAGCACGTGAAAAAATAAATAATAGGACAAACTTACCGCAATTTCTCGCCAGGTGACCCACCTGTTGGCACCTGTAACATCCTGAAACGTACAAATCATGTTTAGTGTTATACTTGGCTTATGCAATACGCATGTGCTTTTTTTCTATTAGATACTTACGTCGGGCGTTTCCTCCCGGACGCCGCACGGGGGCAGCATTGTGGTATACGGGTGCATTGTACACCCGCATACCACGGCCACTGTAATTATGACTGACACGACCTGTATCTTTCGGCATGCTAGATTTCAAAAAAAAAAAAATCATTTTATTCAAATACGTATGAAATTGTTCGATACATAATCTAAGAAATATTATTTTATTAATACTATAACCGACGTGTACTCACTTCAAAGATGTTTTGAGAAATGATTGATAAAAACCAAACAACATGCAGCTAGCAATGCATTAGATGTCTCTTGACGCCGTAAAAATAGCAGCCAATCAGAAAATTAGATTTTGTCGACTAATTTGTTATAACCGCGAAAACATAACAATGATTACATTGATTACAGTGAAGCCTACACCAGCAGCTGATAACTGTTCTCTATAATTATCAAAAAATACAATTTTGTTACCTCCTATATGCTTCTTCAGATTTGAACGGCCGTTTCGAGCACTTTTCGCTGTAGGCGGATTGTCCGTTCGGGAATCGACTTTCACCCGAGATGACTGATAGCTAGACACTCAAACTCAGAATCCGAATTTCCGATTTCAACACACATACGAGAACCGGACATACACGCACAGGGCATGCCTACCTGACTAGCTACTTACATACGAGCGACTTACACCCCCACTGCATCTGACACTCGGGAATCGACTTTCACCCGAGATGACTGATAGCTAGATACTCAAACTCAGAATCCGAATTTCCGATTTCAACACACATACGAGAACCGGACATACACGCCCGGTGCATGGTCTGCGATCCGACGTAGTCGGATTGCCTACCTGACTAGCTACTTGCATACGAGCGACTTACACCCCCAGTGTCCCCCACTGCATCCGACACTCGGGAATCGACTTTTACCCGAGATGACTGATAGCTAGACACTCAAACCCAGAATCCGAATTTCCGATTTCAACACACACACTCAAGAACCGGCATACACGAATGGGGCATGGTCTGCGATCCGACGTAGTCGGATTGCCTACCTGGCTGGCTGTGTCTTACGATCGACTTGAATCGCGTGACTTACGACTAGACACTCTTCCGAGTTCAAAAATTACCGCTTAAAAAGTGCTGCCAACACGACAAAACATAATACCCGACGACCCCCCTTCCCCCCGCAGGCTGGATCAAAAAACCCAGCATAGCCGACAAAGATGCACCACCGCCCACACAGTCTTTCCGCCGTAGGCGGGATGACAAACACCGGAATCTAGTCTAAGTCTATAAAACAGAAACACGAGTGGCGCCGCCTATGTGTTAAATCCGAACTGCTATAGACGAGAATGGAGGGAAATCGCGTTATCACTCCTCCTTATCGCTTTTTTAAGTCCACTTAGAAGACCCCCTACGGTCCCCACGGTTTTTCGGCCGTAACTCCCCAACGGTTGCTCCTAGAGTTCCGGGAAAAATATTTTGCCCCCTTGACGCAACCCTAGCAGCTCTCGAGGGCGCCGACCAGCCCCCGCAAACCCGGACCCCCTATCCCCCCCAGGGGAGGAGTTCGGGTCCCCCGATAGGGACAGTAAAATCCGCACCGCCACACCGATAGGGACAGTAAAGGAACGAATGGCGGGAAATCGCGGCTATCACTCCTCCTTATCGCTTTTCGCGGTTTCGACCGTCTTTCACGATTTTTTTTCAAAATTTTCGAGTTTTACCCCCCTCGGGGGCCTCGGAAGGTCCCGTTCGGACCTTATTCGCGT
The DNA here is from genome assembly GCA_949089665.1 of Macrosiphum euphorbiae. Taxonomy (NCBI): domain Eukaryota; kingdom Metazoa; phylum Arthropoda; class Insecta; order Hemiptera; family Aphididae; genus Macrosiphum; species Macrosiphum euphorbiae. The sequence continues at coordinate 22,597,710 of CARXXK010000002.1, forward strand.
TCCTCGGTAAATTTATAGTCGGCGCGCGGCCCTACTTTTGGCCCGGCGGGCCCGCGGCGGCGGATCTCGAGTGCCAACGGAGCGCCGCCGTCGCGCGCGTTTTTTGCCGTTTTTTTCGAATATTCGAGTTTTAGGCGTTTTTGGGCGTATCGACCTCCCCGTTTGGATCTTATTCGCGTTCCCCGCTAAATTTGTATTCGGCGCGTGGCCCTTCTTTTTTATAATCCAGTCCCCCGGCGGACCAGTCGATCGCCGAGAGCGCCGCGTCGTCGCCGTTTCGACGGTTTTCTCGACTTTTTCGACTAGAGTCGCATTTAGCACCTCTACTAGACGTCCGACCTACCCGTCGGCGACGTATTCGAGTTCCACGCTAAATTTATAGCCGGCGTGCGGCCCTACTTTTTCAAAAACGAGCCCCGGGGAGGAGGGGCGTCGCGGAAACGAGAGTAGGTACCGCTATATACGGGCATAAATACATGCGTCTCGAGGTTCGATTTTTTTCGCAAATCTCGCGTTTTATACGTCAGAGGGCGGCGGATTCGGAGGTCCTCTCGCCGAAACGGTCGGATCGCCCGCTCAAACGCCTTTTGACGGCCGTCCAAACGGCGTTCGCCTTTCGCGTGCACGGTGACGTGGCTTAAGAGTCATACAATTGACTGTAAATTTCATCTGAGTAGGTGGCTAGGTTGGTTAGGCGTTAGGACAGGTGACTCGAGGGTCGTGGTTTCGAACCCGGCTCCCGGGGTATTCGATAATTTGCGGCGGCCGTGTTAAATCTGAATTTTTTTTTAAATTTTTTTTTTTTCGTCGTTTCGCTATCACTTCCGTCTTATCGTATTTAACGAAAATTTTCGATTTTTTTTCAAAATTCGAGTTTTACCGCCTCTACGGACTTCGGACCTCCCCATCGAAGACTTATTCGCGTTCCCCGTCAAAGCAGTCCTTGATACTATTTATTACTATACACGGGCGTGAATAGGTATGTGCGTCGAAAACTTCGATTTTCTTTTTTTTGCAGTTTTTTTCAAAAATTCGAGTTTTAGTCCGTTTCGGTCGTATCGCCCTCCCCGTTTGGATCTTATTCGCGTTCCCCGCTAAATTTACAGCCGGCACGTGGCCGTACTTTTGCAGATACGAGTCCCGGGGCGGAAACGAGAGTAGGTAACGCTAAATATATGCGTCGAGTCGTTTTTTGCCGTTTTTTTCTAAAAATCCAGTTTTAGCCCTTTTCGACACTTCTGCAATCCCAGTTGATGACTTATTCGCGTTCCCCTCTACATTTACTCGACCACCGTCGAGTAGGTGTTACTATATACAGGCATCGAAATGCATGCGTCGAAGGTTCCTTTTTTTTTCTCGAATATCGCGTTCTGAACTCAGTAGGTAGGTAGATAGGTAGCACGGCCGCCGGAATTTTTTTTTCACTTTTTTCTTTATTATTGCTTTTCGATTTCACTTCAGCCTTATCATATTATAACGAACATTTTACGATTTTTTCGAGTTTCACCGTCGAAGGCTTATACGCGTTCCCCGCCAAATGTATAAGTCAGTACTTCGCTCGAGTCGAGTGCCGCGGAGGAGATCGGAGAGCGGACAGTGTCGTTATTACTATATACGGAAATGAAAATATGCGACGAAAAATTCGATTGATTCGATGATTAACGGAAACGTTTCCGTGTTTTTCGGAGGATCATGGGGAAACAAAATCCCAATCAGCTTATCGAGTTTCGCTTCTAAACCGCTCTACTACCTACTATAAACGACAAAAACTATTAAACGTGGTCGCCCGACTTGCTAGACACTCAACAAATCACGTCGACTATATTAGGACTAGCACGGGCGCCCGAAATGTTATTATTTATATACATTTGATTTACGTCATTTGGCGTTTTCATGCCTTGACCCGGACATCGCACTATCCGACGAAATCAGATTGCCTACCAGGGTTGCTACGTCCAACGTCGAGGAAGGTGACTGACCTGCTAGACACCAAAACATATACCAATTTCTTTACTTAATTTTGCGTCAGAAGTCACACGTTGTCCGCTATCCGACGCTAGACCCTAGATCCTGCTAGACCCTAAAACATATTTTCGCGTAATTACGTCGAGGAAGGTGACTCGGTAGTCGGATTGCTTACGAAATGTTTTGAATTTTTTTTCACGTATTTCATAACTTAATTTTGCGTTGTCGGTGACTGCAATGGACGCTGTCCCGGCCGCACATTGCCTACCCGGATAACATAGATGACTGACCTGCTAGACACCGAAAAATCAGACGGTGGCTAATGGCTATATGATTTGAATGGACAAGCGAAATATTTTGAATTTTCTTCACGTAATTTATTCTTTAATTTTGAGTTTTCGGTAACAGTAATGAACGTCGTCCGCGATTCGACGCAGTCGGATTGCATACGTGATGACGTGACCCGGCCGTCGCACATTGTCCGCTATCCGTCCAAGTCGGATAGCCTACTCCTATTATTATAGCGAATGTCATTCGAGGTGACTGACCTGCTAGACACCCTAAAAAATACGGCGGCTATATGATTTGCATGGACGTCGGAAATTTTTTAAATACTTTTCAAGTAATTTATTACTTTTTTTGCTTTTTCGGTAACAGTAATGAACGTCGTCCGCGATTCGACGCAGTCGGATTGCATACGTGATGACGTGCCCCGACCGTCGAATATTGTCTTAAAGGGTGACTACGACCAAAGTCGAGGAACGTGACTGACCCGCTAGACCCCAAATACTATTACTACGGCGAACGTCACTCTAGGTGACTGAACTGCTAGATACCCACAAAAATTACTATATTACTTTTTTATCAAATTTCGAATTTCCGGCGGCGTCGTCGAAAAGACTCTGTCAAAGACTCTGCCCTGGCTACCACGGGCTACCACGTCGAACCGCAGTGGTCCTAGCCTTATCACACATCCTTATCACCATACCTCCTCATCCCCCATACACCGTGTCGGCTGAGACCCACGACCGCACCATGAGACCACCGCTGCTTCCGAAATCGACAACACTCGGGGCCCGGTCACGGGGGTCTGGGGGTGTCCCCCAGCGACGCTCGGAGAGCTAGTTATGTATAAAGTGTAATATATTTTAAATTTCAAGGCAATAAAACTTTTAAAAAAAATGTTTAGTGGGAACTATTTTTGATTCGAAATTTTAATTAAAAAAAAAAACCCCAACGATTAGGTATCGTACAATATAAAAAAAATTACGGCATATTATTACTACGGACTACTCCAATAGTTATTATAATATTATAATATATATTATTCTTATTTTATATTGGTATATGAATTTAATTTGGTATTTTGTATAATGTGTAGCCATACGAATCATTTAACCATACGGATATTTTTCGTACCTAACTACCGGCTACCACAGCTGAGATATGTATATTGTATACTATTGTATGTGTTACAGTTAAAGTACCTAAGTTAGCTTATGAAATAACTAGGTAATTTATAAAGTACCTAAAACCTATAGGTTATGTATATAATTTATACTTTAAAACTAGTTATTTTACACATTCTCTGGCATCACTTCGTTAATGTGTCAAATTGTACAAATTATCATGTACCTACGTACAATATCGTTATTTTACTGTCCAGCACGAACTAAGATTATGTCTATATCTTAGTTCGTGCTGTCCAGCATATTAATAAATTATCTAAGACTGACTTCCTTGTTGTCGGCGACCTCAATGTTCATGTACGTTTATTGTGTTAAATAATATTATCGTTGTAGGTACATGTATTATCTATTATTGTTTAAAGCTTAGTAATAGTTTTACAGTCACACGTGTCCAGAGTTGATCGTCTGTCTGCACACTATTTTTTTAAATATGAATATAGTTCACAATGAATTCAAATGAATTATATTAAAATAATGAAAGAACAGTTTTATATTAGTGTTAAAAATCATACCGCCGAGAATTTTGTAATGAAAATAATTGTATATAAATAAAACAAATAGGTATATTATTATAAACAAAAATATTATTCTTGCATTATTATACTCTATTAAAAATAATATTAATAATATAGTATATCAAAAATAATAAAATATTATTATTAATTAATTACAGTATAAATATTATAATAGTTATGGAGTAGTACCTTGATTATAATATTTTTTAAATAACGTTATTATTGCTTTATATAAAAAATATTAAAAAAATAGTATTAATAGATTACTAAAAAAAAATGTAAATTAGGTACCTAATAATTGTAATATAGTAATAACATTATTTTTCTAATAATATTATATTAATATTATCATTACACGTTTTCTATCTGGGGAATTAATATAATTTAAATGATACTATTTTAAAGTTGATTCTTAAAAAAATGAATTTTTATCATAATATATAATATATATTGTAGTAAAATTCATGGCCAGTTTCAAGTATTTCAAAATAAAAGGAAAAATACACTGATTATAATTTCCAAACGCATTACTTACATCATATTATTTTATAACAGATCGCTGAAACGCATTAAAATATTTAAAAATCATTCACTCAACGTAATTTATTAAATTTCCCAAACGCATTTACATTTTTACAAACTCGCTGGTAGAACATACTAACATATACTCACTGTTTAATACTATGTCCCCTTGTTGGTTTTGAAAATATTAGTTGTCTATATTAATATCTAAATAAGAAAAAACACGTGCAGAAAAATGGAAACCTTATCCACTAGATTATCATCAATTATAGATTTCCATCAATTATAGATTTCTTGATGTATTCAGTTTTCTGAAAACAAATAATCGTATTTCATATTTAGGTAATCAAACATAAAAAAAATTGTTAATAATAAATATTCTGAATAAAAAATCCCTGGTAAAATAGGTGTTTCCAATAAATAATTAGTTTTGTGTATTTTAAAATTGATACAATAAAAAAAAATTCCTAATTTTTCAACACAATAATAACTCAAAACATAAAAAAGAGATTTTTTAAATAAGTTTATCATCATCATTTACCACTAATTATTATATTTAAGTCAAAATGTTTGAAAAATAAAATTATTTTTTTAGTTTATCAATATATGAATGCAATACTGTAATAACTCAAAAACACAATATAATATAAAAACGACTCCTGTCGATAGTTATATTAAAATCTTAAAACTAGGTTATTGCCTCCCTCCAGGTGTTCAGAGGGATCTTGAGAATTAAATCAAATACAACGTACAATACAATTGTATATAAAAAAAAACACAGATAATGTAATAAATGCAATCAATAAAAAATATTATATTAATTGCTTTACCTGATTCGCAATTGTTTGTAGATTATCTTGAAAAAGTTTTAGGTCTTAGTTAACACAGAGTAATATTTCAAAATGCACAAATCGAAATAATGAACACACTGATTATTGCTCACACAAGGAGTCCAGATTGTCGCTCGTTAAAATCGGTTTTCAGACTTTGAGAGGTTGTTACTCGGTGACTGGTGCTCATGCTCTGGTTTAAGGGACGACGTGAAGATGCTGACTATAGAGAGTGGTGGGCGACTTTAATAAAAAGTTATCGTGAGCCTGGGAACTAGATTATTCTTTGGCGGCAAATACCATTTTTTTCCCTTTTATTTTCTCTGGCGGCATCATAAAATAAAGTCACACACTTCCTATACCTTTAGTAAGTTATAATCAGTTTTATCTTTTAACTGTGATATTAGTCCACAGAATAATCGATATAATTGCACAAACTCTCGAAAACAAACAGTACTCCACTGGAGTCTTTCTCGACGTAGCTCAGGCGTTCGACCGCGTTTGGCACGAGGGCCTACTATATAAAATATGATTTCTACCAGCCCCCCTGTTTTTAACCATAAAATCTTTCCTTCATAACCGATCCTTCGTCGTTCGCTGCGAGGACGAACTCTCACAAATCCACTACATAAAAGCAGGCGTCCCCCAGGGAAGTATCCTAGCACCTACTCTTTACAATATATTTACCTCCGACATTCCTCACTTTGAGAACACCACTCTTGCTACCTTCGCAGATGACACAGGCATAATATCAACTAATGTTGACCTAACCATAGCATCCGAAAATCTACAATCCCATCTCAATGAACTACAAAACTGGTTCAACTTGTGGAGAATCAAAATAAATCAAAATAAATCTACCCACATAACCTTTACTCTACGTCCAGACCATAGTCCCCCCATGACCCTCAATAACGTCATGATTCCCAAAGCACATGCCACCCGTTACCTCGGAGTCCATCTCGACAGTAAACTCACTTGGGCAGTTCACATAAAAACTAAAAGGAAATCACTTAACTTTAAACTCCACAAAATGAAACACCTTCTCAAATCAAATCTCCCTCTCAACACAAAACTCCTAATCTATAAACAAATTCTCCGCCCTTCAATGACTTACGGAATACAGTTATAACTGGGGAACCTCCAAAAAATCCAACATTCAAAAATTCCAATCCTTCCAATCAATTTGTCTTCGTCTCCTCACAAACGCACCCTGGTACGTTACCAACCTCACACTCCACTCTGACCTTAAAATCCCATATATAAGCACCCTAGCCTCCCTCTACTATAAATTATTTCACAACAACACAGTTAACCACCCTAATCCACTCATTTCCAATATCTCATTCGTCACTCTCCCCGATAACCCTCCACGTCGTCTAAAGCGAAATTGGCCCAGGGACCTCCTCAACCAATAATTAAAAAAAAAAAAAAAAAAAAACATCAATTAAAAGTCTAAAATTGAAGTAGTGTTGTTTGGACACTCCCTTCTATCAAGCCGTCCAGTCTTGTATATAAATTATCATTATTACTTATTGTATAGTTAATACAGATTGTATATATTTTATTTAATAATAAAAAAAAAATAACTGTGATATTTGTTTACAATTATATTTTTAAAAAAAGGCTCTGAGGAGATATACCCCCCTTCCCTCACCACCAAAACGCATTTGCAACTATCAAAATCTATTCATTTTTCTAAAATAAATAAGAAATTACAAACATTTAGAAATTATTATAAGTATATAAATAATAATTTTTATAAAATGCCTATACTGTTGTTATTTTGGCTAGCCACCGACAGTTACGTATTGGTAAGTACATTTTATAACTTTTTGAGGGCAAAATATAAATTTTAGTTTGCGGAAAATCTATTAAGTTGTAAAAATTCAAAATTGTTTAGAGTTGAAATGGGTACCTACATAGATTTTTTTCAAATATATTTTGTAATAATATAGGTTAGGTATCCTATCTTAGATAATTATATGATAATATGTAGGTGCGGATAATTCATATTTCATACTTAAATATTAAAACTGTTTAAATTTTATTGAATTAGGTGATATGCTTACTCTTTAAATTGTTTATGTATTTCTTCTTTTATTACATGCTTTTGCGTTCTTAACGTATTTATATTTAACGCTAAGCATGATTTTACTTGATTCGCAAACATTTTTTTTCACTATTAAAAAAATATATATAGGTATATAATTATTCCTAAAAAATTCAAATAGTAGAGTTTTAAAAAAAAAAAAACTAAATATACCTGTACTGAATTATAAACATTTTAAACACACCATAAGTTAACTTTATTTTTTATTAAATTTGAACGGATCTCCTCCATACATTTTCTTATAGTTTTCAAATGGTGAGTTACTGAGTTCTATAATTCACTAATTGGCACAGTTCACAATGCAATATATTGCATTTAGTACAATATGCCTCAATGTATTTCTGTAACGTAAATAATTATTAAACTGAATTATAAGACAATAATACAATAATGTTACGATTCACTATAGGATTTATTTTTAAAACATTTAAAATAAACATATAAATTGTTATATAAAAAATAAATATACTCAACGAGAAATATTTTCAATTAGATTACCTATAATTAGAATTTTTTATTATAATATTTTTGAGAATTGAATTAGTTCTTAAAACAATTAATGCATTTTTATAAAAAGAAAAAAACACCGTAATTGTGCTTGATTTGTATTTTATTAAAAACAAAGATATATTATACAATTTCTTATTTGTGGCTTGGAGCGGCGCAGTGGCTGAAATCAATCACGCTACGTGATTGAGAGCAAGCAACGGCCGCTGCCACTAGTTCTCGGATGGGTGACCACCTGGGTTCGTAGTGACCAAAAACCTTGCCACATATACACGTGTTCCTAACCGACCGTACCAACTGTTCCAACCCTACTGTACCAAACTACCAACCTACAGCCTAATGCCTCAGTCGTCGAAGTCTTAAGGCGGGTTTCCACTATACACGTATGCGTGTACGTGCATACAAATCCTTAGCTGTGATTTTTTGGTTAGGATCAGTTACCACACGATTAACCACGATACCGTGTTGTTGGATATAGCTGAACATTTTTCGTGTACACGGCAAACTTGTATAGTGGAAACCCGCCTTCAAACCTAATAAAAAAATTAAAAAATTCTATACAAGTAGCTACTTGTACTTACATCCTCGCAATTTGGATATAGGACTTTCGATATTGTAAATTGACCATACTCTTCTTTTTGGTATTCCTCATCCATATAATTATTTCTTAAAATACTCTAAAGACAACAACATAATATGAATGAAAAATTAAAACCATATTTATATTAATATATTACATATTATAATATATTTATTCAGATAATATTTTATACAGGTGCAATTTGTGAGTGGTGAAGGGGTGTGACTTAATGCTGTATCGTCAAGAGGTATTGAAGTGATGTCAATAAATCAATTATAATCATCGAATGTAGTTATTAACTGCGCGTTAAAATGTTACCTACTTAAGTAGGTACCCAAACTTGTACTACCGTTATAAAGTAAATCAAATATAAGTAATTCTATGAATTTTTTTTGAACTCGAATACAATTAATTGCATTGAAGTATTCTAAATATTATGTTTTTAAATTTTTAATTCATTCAAAAAATGCATACTGAAGTCTTTGGTATTATTCATATAACAAGACTTAGGTATAACTATATTATTATTTGTAACAAAAAAAAAAGTGTTTGAAACTATTCCATCAAAATGTGTTTTTAATATTTTACACGCAAATTAAATAAATCATGACGATTAACTGATATATTCCAAAAGTTATTTATGGACATAATTCCATAAATAAGTGTTATACTTTTTTTATAGAATTATATTATAAGTACCTACTTAATAAAATATGTTTTTTTATGACATATTTACTATCCATAATAAATAGGTATGTACTATGTAGCCATGTAGGTATATTTAGAATACATGATAATATATAGACTACTATTCAAAATAAACTACACCCAATGTCACAAAAAGGCGGAAAAGTTGGTACCGCTCTACTTTACAGTAGTTGTCGGGCATGCCATTGTAATGAACGCAAGTAATCAAACTCAATAATATTTTTTAAAAAATGGTAATTTAAACAATTGGTGACAATTTCAAGAGTTTATTCGTTTTTGAATTGTAACAGTTTAACATCAGACATGAGGGTATCAGAGTTTAATTAATTCAAATCTATTTAGATTATTTAGAACATTAATCATTATTTTTAAATGTCTCTACTAAACCCAGTCGCCGGTCGGTTATATTATTAATTATTATCATCAGTTATCACGTTCGGCAGCGACTCAGCGCTACGACAATAGCATCGCGAGTATTTACTAATAATTAATATAAACATTCCCGTGCCCACATCTAATTCAGACAAAAACCTAATTACGATATACCATATACGAATCACTTGTCAGTTGGTGTTCACTTATGAGTTCCAAGTTTCCGACAGTCTGTGTGATCGTTTATGCCGTATTGCCGGCATTGCCGTATGGTATTATAATATAATATAATATAATTATAATAATTATTATAATATAATATTATTATAGTATAATATCCTATACAGGGTGTAACAGAAAGAACTGACTTTTGGAATAATTTTTTTTCTAATCAATATTTAAAATGTTTTTTTAAATACAATTTATAGTCACTTGCGCTACACATATATTGTGCAAAAAATTGTTTTTATTTTTTAACATTGAAAATTTTAAATTTTAAATTTTTTTGGATGTATTCAAATATGGGTATAGCCAGTTTGTGAATCTGATTATAAGAACAATTTTGATAGTAAAAACATTTATCCAAGTCAAGTAGTTTATTTTTTAGAATTTTTGAAATATCAATATTTTTTTGATTAAATGAATTTGGAACGTATACGCAAGTTATTATAATAACTTTTTTCAAAATATTATAAATAAGCTGATTCAAATGCTTCACCAAAACAAAGCTGTTCAAATCACCTACTCACATCTACGTATTGGTATTATATTATAATTGAATGCACATTGGCGTCATTTCAGTTTTTAATAGAGGACCAACATTTTTGACCAGCCCAAATTGGTAATTTATTAAACAACAGGTCGCTCTCAAGAACATATTAACTCTTTGAGGGGCGAAAATTTCCTTTGGAAAAAAAGCCCATGTGGGCAATATGTCTCTTTACCATAACATTTAGTACGTATATCAAAATATTGATAATGATAATAAATGATGAAAAACGCGGGAAATAATATCAGACCAGCGGCAGTGATATTGTTTGATGCATGTATAAGATAATAATAAGGTGGTTGGTATGCTGAGCATTATTAAAAAAATATTAAAAATAATTTTAAAAGTGGTTAAAATAGTAACCACCGCACCTGAACGGTAAAAAAAAAAGTGGTTAGCATACTAACCACGGCCCCTCAAAGAGTTAATAATCATTATATGTAATTTCCTTCATAAAACACACACATATAGGTACTTTCATGTACTTCACTCATATGCGCCTATATTATAATATTCCAACTATTAATTAGTATTTACAAATTCATCATTGTGACAATAATTGGTTATAAATTATAACCTTCATACCTTCATAATATAATATTTTCCTATAAATAATTACAGTGTTGGAGAAGTTCCTTATTTTTGGAAATTAAATTACATTACTAATTACTTATCAAAATTGTAACTAAATTATTTTTAAGTTACTTTTTTTTAATTTGGTTAAGTTACAATAATTTTGATTATGAACTGTGGTTGGTAAGGTTGGTATTTTAAGGTGTTGTTACTGTATGTATGTGAACAGTGAACACTTATTTGTGTGGCAAGGTTTTTACTACTACGAATCCGGGTGGTCACCCATCCGGGAACTAGTAGCAGCGGGCGTAACTTACTCTTAGTCGTATTGCGCGACTGGTAGCTAGCAGCTAAGCCACACATTTATTTATTAACTAATTTTTTTTTTTTATTAACTAACCCTCAGCAACTTAGGCAATCGTGTGGTTTTTAACTGTGAGGGAGGGTTCTGCAGGTTTTTGTTAACACGTGTGTTTTAGTTTGGCAGAATTTCAAATTGGGCACCCGTAGGTTTCTGCCAGGTTTCTCTCCAGACAGAGGTCATCTGCCCGGAGAGAAGTTCCACCCGCAGTGCTGGCGCTAGGTATTGTGGGGCCCTGGATATAGGTACCCAGAGGAGGGCAAAATTCTAGCTTTTTTTAAATCAGGTTTTTTAAAATTAATGCTGTTTTTATTTGAATTTTAAACATTAAAAATAATAATATCAGATTATTCTTTTCCTTTTTTTTTATTATAATGTGTTAACAAAAAATTATTTATATATAATAAAATAATATGTTTGTGTTAAAAATGTTAAGTTTAAATTCGTGGGGGACTTATTATTTTATTAATTTATATTAATTTTAATAATCAAAACTTATAAAAACATCAATAAAAAATAAATAAAATCATCAAAACGTTTGAATGATATAATAAATATAATAAATTGTTTAATATATAATAGTACGCAGCGGAGGTAGACAATAAAATATATTAAAACTAATCCTGATACACTAGATACGCACGCAGTAGGTACATATTATTTAATACAGCCATACTATACCTAAACTAAATTGTAATAATAATTTCATAAAATGAAAACTTACTTTTATGATATTATGCTGAAATTGTTGAAAAAATACTGTAAGGGGTAAAGCAGTCAAATACTCAAAATATGTCTAAATTAATATTAGATAATCAAATAAATATTTTCTGAGTATATCTCTTGCCCCTTCTAATATGACAATAGGCCGAAAGCTGTTCCAAACCACAGAATAGATTAAATTAAATTAATTTAATCTATTCTGTGTCCTAACAAGGAACAGTAAAAACAATAACTATAATAAATATTCATATTAATAATTATAGTATACTCTTACAATCCTCGAGTATCGTCAAAATATTACTCGTTCGTCGATACGATAACGATTTACTTTTTACCACGGACTAAGATATACTACTGTAGTATATATATCTTGGTCCGTGCTTTGTAGTATGGCTACATTTAGATATCATTTTCCAAATAACTGATGATAAGAATAATATTAATATTAATATATTATTATGTGTAGTATAGAACAATAAATGTATAGATTTATAATTTGTTAGTATAAAATGTCAATGTGTTTCGAGGTATTAAGATGATAATTAAAAATCTCGGGGGCCCTTTAAAACTCGCGGGGACCTGGACATATTTGTCCTCCCATAGCGCTGGCACTGTCCACCCGTGACCAAGATTCGAACCGGCGACGGTGCACGTTGCAACCAACGCCTTAGTCCGCTCGGCCACTCCGTCTCCCACACTTTTATTATTATTACTATTTATTGATAGTTCCAATAATGCTGTATGCGCAGACGCTGACGCCGTGAGCCGTCCGCGACGATACAACACAGAGTAAAGATAAGAATTCCATTCTAAAAGTAACACTTTATAGTCGAATAGTCGAATAGCCAATAACAAAAATATTACAGTTTAGACAATTTTACCTATAAATTAAAATACTTATAAGTTATATTATGATGTATTTTAATATTTACCTGTACACACAATATTATCAATACATTCTAAAAATGTATTAATCCAAAAAAATAGTAACGCGTAATTTAGTAAAAATTACTACAAAAAAGTAACTTAAATTACATATAAATTACTTTCAATAAAATGTAGTTAAATTACCATCAAGTTAGTAGTGAAGTTACTTAAAAAGTAATTTCGTTACAGTAACTTGTAACTTAAGTTAAGTTACTCCCCAACACTGTAAATAAAAGTATGTTTTTGCGCTAGTTAAATATAATAATATGGTTAATCGAAAACAACCGGGCACCGATAAAATCAGAAAGTGACAAATGATTACCTTGCCTCCTCCAAAATGACGCCAATGAATTAGGGCATTGGCACTTAAATGGTCCAATCAAACAAAACAAATGTTATAAATTAATATATTTTTTTTAAGGTAGGTATACCTATGTTTTTTTTAAGACCCATGTCTATACAGCTATACGTCTTTGTTTTCAGATAGAGGCTATTTTGAGTAATATTTTTGAAAAATGTTGTTTAACATAAGCTATGGGGAGCTTTAAAAAATAATGTGGCTTTTCTTTGCAAAAATGTTTCAACTTTATCAAAATATAGTGAACGTTTTTTTCTTTTATTGATAAATCTTTCGGTTTGCTCGATGTAATAACAATTTTTGAATATATAGGAACTACAACAATTATACTGACATGTATCAAATATATATTATAACAGTGATTATAAATATACTAAGTATTTTAATAGTATATTATATAGTACATAGTACATACTATACAGAGTGTCCCGTGAGGATTTACCTATTAGCCGTAGAGGGGGACTCGCCGCCCGGAAAAAAACCGGTTTTTTGCCGTTTTACTTATTAATTAAAAAAATTATTAAAAATCAGGAAATGAATGAAATTAAAATGTTGAAACGTCAATATTTTCAGAAAAATGAACTCTAAAAAATGGCAATCTTCAATATTTTTTTAAATAATTAATTAAAAAAATAATTTTTTTAACTTTTTTACCAAAACATAAAAAAAAAATAAAAAATTAGTTATTTGTAGTGCTTACCTCTGTGAGTCTTAATAAGAAAACAGAATTACGATATCTCTATTATTTCAGGAGATATCGCAATGAGTAAATCCTCACGGGACACCCTGTATACACATGTTGTAACAGACTATACATATAATAAAATATTGATCGGATATAATAATTTTAATTTATAATTTTTAAATTTCAAAACTTTATTTTAACCCACGTTTGTTTATCCGAAGTTATCAGACTCAAAAACTACTAGACCGTTTTTAATTAAAAGTTATACCAATAGATTCCTTTAAACTTAGATGGTGTTTATATAGTTTATTTTTTAAATCTTTATACCTATATATATCTATCAGAGGTAAAAGGTATATCTCGAACGTGACTTTTCTTTTAACTCACGAAAAAAGAATACTTTTTTGTTTATTTATATAGTTGCAAATATTACAATTATAATTAGTAGAAATATGGTGTATACATTTTTTTACAAATAAATTCCTAGAAAAAATCAAATCTTTGACACTGGCGGGACAGCTAGTGAGTAATAACTACTATATTCATTACCCGATTTTGCAATGTTGATACTACAGTATAGTAGGTACCTAACAACAAATGTCTACTACAAAAGTACGAAATTTGGATATTTTGTACTCCGATGCCTTGATCCACGACAATAATAAACTACAATTATTACAGTGAGTTTTATGTAACACTGGTTTATAGAATCAACCATTTATTGGAATCAAAAATTCGGGCGTGACTCAGGAATAAATTAATTTGTAAACCGGGTGCGAGCCTTACAAAGTTACAAATAGATTAGAGACCAATAAAATGCTTCTTGCATCTGGTTAGTCGCCGTTTGGGTGGGATGTGTGAACACAGATAACATATGAATGAATAGGCTACTGGCTAATACTATATTAACTAAAAAATAGGCCGTTGTTCGGAATGTGGCTGAAAGACAGGCTGCATGCTTTTATAATATTATATAGTACACTCAATCTATCAGGGAGTTTTATCATTAATTTAATTTGTTATTTAATTGATGAGTAGGTACCTTTGAAACCCAATGTCCTAAATATCAAAATGTTCATTCTCGCGTTATAGATACTGGTGGCCTATCGATTTTTATATTATTATCTACACAACTTTATACCTATATAATAATTAATATGGATGTGAATAAGGACATCGTGGGACTGCAGCGTGGTTATGATAACACAGAGGCGTACGCTGCCGTTATTTGCTTGAAAACATAATATTGTGATCGTCGCAGTTACAATTATGTATTAGAAGTTATAATTGTATTTTAACTGCGCCAGAACTGGTCACATAGGCAGTTACAATATTTTTTAATAAATATTTAAAATTGAAATTTTTGCAAAGCTAGTCATTTTTGGACGGATCTGAGTGTATTCAATATTATTCGTACATGTGTCTGTATTTTTTTTGTATAATATTAAGACTATATGCTCACCTAATCGCCTAACCTAACCAAAATCGAATATTTATCGTGTTTTTTTGCTCATCCGATAAACGATAGTTACGCACAAATACTCTTACTATTGTGTTAGTGCGCTACTGGATTTAGAGTAAAGTTGGTCGCCACAGCATGCAGATCATATTTTGGCCTCTGTCAGATAGGCAAAAAATAGTTTTGCTCAATTTAAAAAAATTCCTTTTAAAACCTCGCAAAATATTGTATAAGTAATTACTCGTGTGCACTATAATATAGGTACTACGTGTTTAAACGATATACGATATATCTATTATCTTGTTATTGATAAATGTAATATTTTACTAAGCTATTATGCACTAGCAATTATAGATAAAAAAACTTATAATATGAATAATCGAATAATCTTGAAAATTATTATTACGCACCAGTTTATTATTTTGTTTTTTAGAAGATAATTACCGTCGGTGACGTACACAATAAAACATTGTAACAATGTTCCACAGATAATTCAGCCCGATAATCATTGGTTATGTGAACTTATGTCGAATACATAGTAAAAGTGCATTATTATACACGCTTATAAAAATACAAATTTCGTAGTAGATAAATTTAATATTACATAGGTACCTAAGTACCTATTTTTTCGGTTTGTCATATTTGCTACGAGAAGAAATAGAAATAAAATATTTTGAAAATTTAATACCTGAGCTCAACCTCATGAATATATATTTGGTGCGTATGGTGTAAATGTCGTAAGTCATTCAAAATGGTTGATGATGATGTCTTGGCTGATAATTAGTTTAATTTACCTATACTTTTATCTTAAATTTTATGTAGAAATTTAAAATCGAGGTTTTTGAGTGACTGAAGATAGTTGGATTTTTATTTTATATGACTTATACTAACCTGCCTTATACATTTAAAATTATAACTAAACTTGACTTAAGATATTAAGATAATTTTAAAACTATTTATGTCAGATCCTCAAATATTAACTAGATATACGTGTTTTGTACTTTTGTACCCAATATAATGTAACTTAAAATGATTAGACCAAAACAAATTTCTCTGATATGAGTTGTTATAGTTGGCTTATAACTTACGTGATTTGTATCAAAAAAATATAAAAATATAAAAATGTTTGATTCTGATGATACTTTAAGCCAAAAATGTAATTTTTTACAATTACACCCATACACCAAAGATTATATACAATTTTGTTTAAATGTATATTGTGTACTCGTATATCAATCGGTTTCAATAATCAATATTATGTTATTTTGTTCAATCACGCTGTCTACACTACTCTATACATACCTAATGGTTTTTGATCAAAATAAATCTGTAGGTACACATTTCTGGATTGAATATAATTTAGCTGGTATAGGTACACAAACATGTTATGAAAGAATTTTTTTTTAAAAATGGTTAGTTATTCTAAAATAATTAAAATATGTACAATCACTACTATAGGTACAATGTGTAATTAAAATAATAATTACTTTATTAATAGAGCTTATCAGTGAATAGGTACAACCAGTGTCGGCCTGGCACACCAAAGGACCATGGATTAGTTTTTTAGGGGGCCCCATAATGAAATACAAAATTTACTTGACATTTTGGTAAAAAAATGCTCACCAATTTTTTTCCTGTAAAAATACATAATTTTATTTTATTCAAATTCTGATTTTTAGAATTTGATATTGTTCAAGTAAACTTTCATAGGTAAATCGCAAATTTCCAATCTTCAAAATTGTTTTGTATATATATAGGTATAAGTAGACGTATAGTATTATGAATAATACATATTTTCACACGCAACATTTTTATGATCACCGAATCCAACAGCGGATCCACTGCAAAGTCGGATACTCGGATGAGCGGGGCCCTCGTGGCCTCGTCTGAGCCTATCGTTTTTAAGGAGAAATATAAAACCTAACTTAACTTACAATAGCGCAATTAATTCAAAAAAAATTCCTATACTTATTACTTGATACTAATTGTACTATTATAGTGACTTGCTCACACTATAATAGGCAAGCATCTATGCCCTGTAAAGAAAAAATGCGAAAGGTTAAAAATATCTATGGTACCTAAATACTAATTTACGAAAATTTGATTGCGGGCAGAGGTGGTAGAGCGTGCGGACGGTGGTGTTGGAGATTTCGCACACTGACTTACCTATACCCGATAGGCGATAATATAATATAAATTTAAGACTAATACACACGAATGACCTTAACTGAACGTTACAATAAATTGTATTTAGAATATCTTCACAATAGTTGGTCTATTATAATACAGTTACAATCAATGGTAATAATCATTTTTCGTACACTTACAATGATTTTATATCATTGAATTAAAATGTAATATACGTATCCATAACAGCGACTCACATGACACATAATGTTCAGCAAAGCTACTTAGCCACCTTTTATATGAGTATAATTTTAAAATAAATGTTAAATAAAACTTGTTGTTTAATATTTCACGTATTTCAATACATATTTACAAAAAAAAACCATAAATATTTATATATATTTTGATTTTTTTTGTATGAGCCAAGGTGTGCAAACAATTTGAATCACTTTGTTGATTTTGCCAGATCATTTGTATAAAATATACCTACTTATGAATTATAACCAGGTAGCTAGTTATAATATGTTGGACGTTGGTATATATAATGGTATATATTCTATAAGCTATAGCCTATATTATATTTTGAACTTATCCTAGATATCCTACAATAAAAATACGAAAAGATAAACGGAAAAGGAAAAATAACAATTATAGAAAAATGAAGTGTATAGGGTAAATGTAAATGTGTAACTGTATAAGGTGATATTCTATGTAAAATATTGTATGGGCAGGGATGTCGATGACCCCACGACAAGCTCTGCTATTAAAGTGCATGTGTTAAACGGTAAAATAAATTAATATTGGTTTACGTAATAAAATGTATAATACATTATTAATGTGTTTACTCATTCTGGTTTTATTTAAGGTTGATTAGTGATTTTATTTCATTAGTCTATAATTTTTAACACTTATTAGGTAGGTATTTAGGTAGGTAAGAGATATTTTTCTCCTGAGATCTATGTATGATTTTGATGTGATCCGAACACCAGTATCATATGAACTTGTTATCTACATTATTAACTTGTTTTTTAGTTTTTTTTCTAAAAATATCAATACAATTTTATTTATTGGTTAAAAAAGTTTGAAAAATTAATAGAAGGCTCCTAGTATATTATATCAAAGGCAGATGAAAAATATTAAAAATCCTTAGTCACTGTTTCTTTTAATAAGCATTTTAAGTTCAAAAATTGACAAAATATGGAAAATCACGAAAATTGGCAAATTATTTAAGAATTAAATTATTTATACATTTATATAAACAAATTAGTTAAGAACTCGTAAAAATTTTACTTTTTAAAATGTAATACAAGATTTCTTATAGGATTATCTACCTTTATAAAAAAAAAATGTCTATAAGAAAGTCAACTTAAATTTTTATGAGCGTTTGAAATTCAAATTTTTACAACACTCGATTGTTCATGTATAGCGATTTCTTTATTTTGTTGTAATTCAAAAACTAATAACTGTAGATACATAAAAATTTTACTGAATGTTTATAACAGCATTTAATATACACCATACAGTTTTGAAAATATTTTGACTCTTTTTGAGCTGTTTACGGACATTTTCAGTTTTCAATTTTTTTAGTTTTTTTTTCTATAAATATCAATAAAGTTTTATCTGTTGAACCAAAAAGTGTAAAAATGTAATACAAGGCTCCTGATATATTGTTACAATATCAGTTGAAAAATATTAAAAATACATAAGCATAATTTTTTTATAAGCATTTATGATCGAATTTTGACAAAATTTATCATATTTAAAATTGAATAATTATTTTGTAGTTAAAAATTTATAAAACGTTCAACTTTTATAGCTAAGGATTGCAAATTCAACACAATGGTTCTCGTAAATAGTTCATACTGTAACCAAAAAATCTAAAACATACAGAAATACAGTTTATTTTTATAGGTAGTCATTTTAAGTTCAAATTTGACGAAATTACATAATAAAAAACCTAGAATAACTAATTTAGTTATTTTGTTGTGATTGTATAATATTATTCGTGGGTACTTGAAACTTCTAAAGTACACTATTATATATCTATGATAGTATCAGGGTTTGCTGTTGATGTTTAATAAGTTATAAGTACCTATTGGATATTGTGATATGATTAATTTAGAATTTATTATATTTACCTATTATAGGTCAATTTTTTTTTAATACCATAGATAAGTATATAATATGTCTTATACCTAAACTGACATATTGTCTCCTCTCAGAATCGTTTTTCTTATACAATGATATTATATCATTGAATTCAAATTGAATACCACCCACTTGTAACCTGTACAGCAGAGCACCTTTTTTACTATTACATTTATAGAAAAAATCAATTTTTTGACACGGGCTGGACAGCTAGTGTATAATAACTATGTATAGTCATCACCAGATTTTGTAATGTTGATACTAGTATAATAGGTAACCACAAATTTCAACTAAGAAATTTAGATATCTTATCATTAACTTTGTACTCTGAAGCCTTAGTCCACGACAATAATAAACTACTATAATTACAGTGAGTTCTATGTATCACTGGTTTATATTATAATCAACCATTTATTTTAATCAAAAAGGACAAAACCCAAACCAAATAGCTCATATGTAACAAATGTTAAATTGACCTTTTAATTTTTATTAGTATCACACTATCACTAGCTAAGTATGTACCGGATAATTGAATCACTTTTATAAACATTATTTTTATCATTCTTGGCTTTTCAAACTGATTATATTAGAAGACAAATAGCTGGTACCTATAGGCTGTATTAGCCATTATAGGTAAACAGTTTTATTTTTTATACGTCTTATAAGTACGATAATAATATAATATATAAATATGGAGCTTGAAAAATGTCGTTACCTCATGAATAGAGAACGACTGATTCGGGCGTGGCACAGAAATAAATGGATTTGTAAATTGCAGCCTTACATTATAGATTGGAGACGAATAAAATGCTTCTTGCATCTGGTTAGTCGCCGTTTGGGTGCGTATGTGTGAACATAGATAAGATAAGAATGAACAATAGACTATTCCTATATTAACTAAAAATTACCTATCAATAATATTTACTTAAAATCAATAGAGTAAGATTAAAATATATAAATTCACAGGCAAACATAATCGTATCACATATTTTATAATATTTATTACTCTGGACTTTTTTTTTTTAATGAAGTAGGTACCAACCTGCAACAGTATAAAAGGTTAGGTTAGCAAGCAAACATTACCGTATGAAAAAAATAATTTAACAAAATATAAATAATAACAGTGGTTTTCAAACTGGGTGCCGCTGCTCACTGGTTGCCGCAAGCATTCATGACTAAGTGTGACGTGGTCTTTCGAAAAGTTCAACTATTCGTCCAAGAATAAAATTATAAAAATAAAACTAATAAAAGATTGTTGGCCCATCAAGCACACATTTATAATTAAATGTACTTATATAATTATAATTCAAAATAATTTTATTCATCTAATTATTTTGTGCAAAAAAAAGTCACTCTGAAATTTTTTTTGAGAAACACGGTGTGCCGTGTCAAATAAAAGTCTGAAAACCACTGACATATAATATTTCAATACGGCAATACCTAATACCTATATTTCATAAATATTATGTACTTTAAAAATAATATAATTGTATCAATTTTCTTTGTTAAAATATACTTATTATTACGAAAGCTGTAAGGAACTACAGAGGACCGTCACTATTTATCTTAGTCATAACATAAGACAAATAAACGAAGTATATATATATATATAGTATATACCTACCTAGCTAGTAAAATCTTTTTTCAGAACTAAAATCAGGCTATCTAAACTAAATTTTATTTTTTCAAAACTGTAGGTCTTTTCAACTAAAATATATGGCAGTAGTGAGGTCCCTTAAAAGGGACCATGATATACATAAATGCTGAACGTATAAACTATTTGATCCTCGGTAGCTGTTCTACGGCAGAAGTGTAATTTATGAATACATTAACATAATGTATACAAATTACAAATATACAATAGTCTATGAACAATGACATCGCGTCATCGCATTCGAATTCAAATTTTGAGCATAGAGATAGTAAACTTAAATTGAAATATAAGTATATCATTTGCTTATGATACATTAATTGTTTTATTTAGTTGAAAAATAAAATAACAAGCCACTTATAAGAATAATTGACATTATAAATGGACAACACGGACACACAGTACATATACCTACTATACCCTAGCTATAATGTAGATATTTTAATATAATATTTTATAAATTTCGGGAAGAGAATACAACGTCCACAACGGACGGACGAAATGTTTTTTGAAGTTATACTTCTTTACGCAGGGTAGTGAGGAAAAAAAGCGAACGGGCGGCCGTACGAACGCGAAAGCGTACATGTCCGTAAATAAATAAATATTGTCATGGTAGTGTTGTTATATTATATATTATAATCGGGCCACGTCATTGACATAATAATAATATTACGTATTATAAAATATATAATGTTGGTCGGTGACAGCCACAGATATATATTTTATATCTGTGGTGACAGCCGATGAGGTTTCGACGACGATGATAATAATGTAATAAGTATGTCGTTAATATTATATAAACGTTGCAAAATAAAAAACAGATTCATCTATCTTGGCCCACTAATTAATATGAATAATTAATGATCGATAATTATTTATTTTATTATTATTATTATTATTATTATTATTATTCACTCACAAATCTATTGTCTGGATAAAAACAATACTACAAACAATTATCCATCGATCTGTCGAATAAAAATAATAAAACTATCAATAATAAATAATTCCGAATACTTCTTCTCATTTTTTAAATTAATTAATATTTTTTTCTTTCTTTTTCACTCACTCACGTGTACCATTCAAAAGAAGTTTAACTTCCCGCGGGCGTACTGGTAACACACATATTTTTTTGTGGTTTTCGTTTCGAATTGATTCGTATGTAATTCCACGGCATTGACGCTACCGAATAATCGGATTGTCGGACCATGGTTAGCTGCACGCCAGGCGGCTGCCTTATCGGACACTCGCCTCACGGAACTCCGAAGAGTCACTGAAACTTATGCCATTTTTTGCGAGCTAGGTCTGTCGTACCCGTATAGCCGACCTCTTCGTCAGAACATCATCTTTAGTTTTTACGAATATACAATCTATTGAAGAAACTTAAAAACAAAACTTTCAAAAAAAGACAGTTTCGAACGCCGTGCGAGAGCGGGAGCCTTGACGAACGATAAGTGGTTTACACAGATCGGACATTTAGTGATAGTGTGAAGATAAATATTTATATCAAGGTTATTCGTGTGTGTATTTTATTCTGATACGCAAAAAATCTAAAAAATATTTGATATTAACACTAATTATAGGTACAATCATTTGTTTAATGAAATACGATATAGGTAATGAGACTTTCGTTTTCACATCTTTATACATGTTATTGATAAAAATCCGTAACATAGTGATGATAATATAGAAAAATAGCTGCATTTAGACTTAAGCTTGGAAATGAAATATTTTAACACAATTACCTAAATTAATAGATTTAATAGCTGGTATCATCATTTCATGGTTTTGGATAGAATAATTGCCAAATTAGATCGATTTATGATAAGAAAGTATTAACTCAAAAGTTAATAACAATATAATATAATATATAATTGCGTATATTATATACAATTTATACATATATTGTATTATATTATAAAAATGGTGAAAAGAATATACACAATGCTTAATAAACAATTTGACGTATTATTATTGATTATTATGTAGATAATATTATTTATAAATTATAATATATTCAATTATGGACGTAATGTATAATAATGTATAATATTATATTATTATATATATATTTATACTCACGAATAATACAAGTTGTATGTGATCAAAAACGATCGATTTAAATTTAAAATCGGCTAGGTATTACGACAATGTCAGGACGTACCGATGAAGAAGGTGGAAGTGTGAAACCGTATGTGAGTAGTGACTATTGACTACTGAGAACGTGCCCAACAAAGAGAGGTTTAAAAAATACAGAGTTCCGGAAGAATATAATATGTTATGATTTAATATTGTGATTACAACGAAATTAAGTTACAATTATTTCGATTACGAGTGACCAAAAACGTAAATACTTACTGTAAAATAATACTTTATAATAACAAAAAGCACTTTAAATAATATTGTTGATAGTCAGAAAAAAAATATAGGTACCTACTTTATTATTTATAATATACTGTGACAACTCGAGCCATTATTGGTCATTATTCGAGAGACAACATCCGTGTACATAGTACCAGTTTACTTAAATTAACTTAAGAGGACGTCTCACCCGGATGTGTTGTCTCCGTCTTACACACGTACGAAATTGCAAATTTTCGTTTGCTAGTTTCAATAGCCGACAATAGGGTATTGTCAGTTTTTATATTAGAGTGAATTGACCTATCATCAAACTTTTAGGTAAGAACAGTATCTGTGTTCTCTCGTTGGTTTGTTACGATATTTTAATTTTTAAGTCAGTTATGAACATTTTAGAATATGAATACTATACATACCCATAACTCACTTAAAAATTAAAATATTGTAAAAAAACCAACGAAAGAACACAGATACTGTTCTTACCTAAAAGTTTGATAATAGATCAATTCACTCTAATATAAAAACTGACAATACCCTATTGAAACTAGCCAACGAGCATTTGATATGTCATATGTGTGTAATACGGAGACAACACATGCGGGGGTGACGTCGTTTTAAATAATACGGAAAATCACCACCGCATCGAAAAAACCGCACTCTAGCACCCGTTCAGCGACAGTACCGGGTTCACACCCATATTTGCGACGCATATTATGCGACGCAAATACGCAATCACAACTAGCAATCGATGTGGAGCTGTTGACATTTTGTCCGTAACCAATATTACTGGATGGATTTATTTCTGAAAAAAAAGCAGGCAAGAATATTATATTGTACAATCCAGTGGGTAAGTATTAAAGAAAAAAAAATGCTAAATAATATTAGGTATTACACTATATTATTCAAATAAAACGACAATATCATATTTATACTGTATTTACTAATATTCACGACATAATGCATAGCGAAGAATAATGTAATAATTAATCTAATTATAATCATTATAATTTTAAGTGCAACGCTGCGGCAATGCCTTGACTATAGCTTGCGCACTTAGATAGTTAGCACCGAACATCGACGGCATCGTTATAATCTTTTATAATAATATATTCTCGTCGTCATTAATTACGTGATCGTAAAATATATATACATATATCATTATAAGTGGTCTATGAGAAAATGTTATTATCACTATATTATATTAGGAAATTATATTTTGAGACTCGTTGTATGTTTTTCGAATATCTTGGCAAGGTCGCTGACAACTAGAGACATATTGCTCATGACTCGAGAGTCATGTGGTTGCCCTAAGCTTTGATAAAGGTCGCCAACCACTAGCCGAAGGGCCGGAGCGTTGTGGATTTCTTTTACTGTAATCATAATGGTGCCCAGACTTTTGGTTCCGGGGGTGCACACTAAAAATTAGGGCCCACAAAAATGTTGAAAACAATTATTGATAAAGACAAATGTTTTAAAGATATCAAATGCACTAAAAATATTTATTTTATTTTATTATTCATTCTAATAAATATTACATAACAATATATAGATTTACAATCTTATAATTATAAGGTTTAAAAGGAACAACATTTTTGAATTCGTCAATAATTATGTTGATTTAATTTACACTTAATTAATAATTAGGGCCCTTGTCGTTTTTGGAGAAGGGGTGCAAAGGCTGTACGCACCCCTATGACTGTAATAATATAATGAGAGGCTCTGGGACCAAAGGATGGAACCTACAGGCATTGCAGTAATAATAATTATAAAATAGTACTCAATACACAATATCTAGGTAAATTAAATTAAATATATTAAGTTGGTGTCGAGAAAGCTTAATGGGCGTAAAACTCGGACTTATAAAATAACAAAGACAATAATATCATTTGACCAGACTATTATATTTTTAATAATAATTCTTGTAAAAATAAATGATAATCCCCAATGGTCTCTCTAGGCGGTTACTGGTCGTTCGCTTAGAACGTATATTATATAATATATAAATGTATAATTCACTATACGCATTGTATCGGCCAGATACATAACAAATAATAATTATAATTTTCATAATAATAGTAACAAAAGGGATCAGACAATCTTTTTCATCAAATGTTCTTCCCGCTGGCATCGCCGTGAAAACTTCAACGGCCGCTACTCTATATGTTTTCACAAGAAAAACGCTGATATACAATAATAATTTGCGCCCATGTGTCACCGTAGGTGCGAGGAAGAGAAGAGGAGTACGTTAACCGGCGGCCGTCGTTAGCCGACGGTTTTGTGGGAGGCCAGTAATATACATAGATAGTGTTAATTTATAATATAATTAATTTACGAACATTTGATTGCGGCCAGAGGTGGTAGAGTGTGCGGAAGTGGTGTTGACGATTTTCGCACACTGACTTGCGGCGCATTACTCGATAATATAATATAAATTTAAGATTAATTCACACGAATGACCTTAATTGAACCTTAACTGAACGTTACAATACATTATTTTTATTTAGAATATCCGCACAAGAGTTAGTCTTTTATAATAGCTACAATCAATGGTAATAAATAATAATCGTTTTCCGTATATATATCATCGATTTTATATCATTGAATTAATATTTAACATAGTTATCCATTACAGCGACTCACACGACACATAATGTTCAGTAAAGCGGTAACCACTTAACCACTTTTTATATATTTTACTATAATTTTAAAAATAAATGTTAAATACAACTTTTTGTTTAATATTTCACTTATTTTAATACATATTTACAAAAAAATAACATAAATATTTATATATTTTGATTTTTTTTGTATGAGCCAAGGTGTGCAAACAAATTTGAACCACTCTGTTGATTTTGCCAGATAGTTTGTATAAAATATACCTACTATTATTATGAGTTATAACTAGGCACCTAGTTATAATATGTTGGTATATAATGATAAATATTCTATAAACTATATTATATTTTGAACTTATCCTAGATATCCTAGAATAAAAATACGAAAAGATAAACGGAATAGGAAAAATAACAATCATAGAAAAATGAAGTGTATAGGGTAATGTATAAGGTGATATTCTACGTAAAATATTTTATGGACGGCGTCGATGACCCCACGACAAGCTCTGCTACTAAAGTGCATGTGTCAAACGGTATAATAAATTAATATTGGTTTACATAATAAAATGAATGATATATTATGGATGAACATATATATGTGTTTACCTACTCGTTCTGTTTCTATTTATCTTGATTAGTGCTTTTATTTCATTAGTCTATATTTTTTAACACTTATTATAGGTATATTAAGAGATATTTTTTCTCCCGAGTTCTATGTATGATATTGATGTGATTCGAACACCAGTATTATAACGAGCGCTTCCCCGCAGTAAGGCATTTGGCTGGCTTATCATAATATAATAACGTTATCATAGAGTTAATCTGCGACAACAGTTAAATTTTTTCTGATCCTATCTAAAAATAATAATTATAATAAAATTGGTTTTTTCCACGAATAGTATTATACACTCACAACAAAATATAACTAAAATAGGTATGCTAGGTTTTTTAATATGTAATTTCGTCCCAAATTTGAACTTAAAATGACCATAAATATAAACTGTGCTTGTGTATTTTAGATTTTTTGGTAACAAAATTAACTACTTACATGGAATCTTGTTTTAAATTTTCAATCCTTAGCTATAAAAACTGAACATTTTATAATTTATTAATTACGATGATTGATAATTTTCGAGATTTTGAGAAATTCTGTCAAAATTCGATCTTTAAATGCTTATAAAAAAAAATTGTGAATATATATTTTTAATATTTTTCAACTGATATTGTAAAAATATATCAGGAGTCTTGTATTAAATTTTAACACTTTTTGGCCCAACAGATAAAACTTTATTGATGATATTCATAGAAAAAAAAACTAAAAAATTGAAAAATGAATATCCGTATACAGCTCAAAAAGAGTCAAAATATTTTCAAAATTGTATGGTGTATAGGAAATGCTAATATAAATTTTCATGTATCTATAGTTATTCGTTTATGAATTACAACAAAATAAGGAAATCGCTACATGAGAAATCGAGTGAATATCCAATGTTGTAAAAATTTGAATTTCTAACGGTCATAAAAATTTAATTTGACTGTCCGGTAGAGATTTTTTTAATGATTAGGGTACACAAACTTATGAGTAATCTTGTATTACATTTTCAAATCTTAGATTTAAAAAGAAAAATTTTTACGAATTCTTAACTCAAAATAATTTGCTATTTTTCGTGATTTTTCCATATTTTGTCAAATTTTGAACTTTAAATGTTTATAAAAAAAAATTGTGATTAAGGATTTTTAATATTTTTCATCTGCCTTTGAAACAATATACTAGGAGCCTTCTATTAAAATTTAAAGGTTTTTCAACCAACAAATAAAATTTTTTTTAATTATTTTTGGAAAAAATACTAAAAAAAAATGGAAAATGAAAATGTCCGTAAAGAGCTCAAAATAATTGGAAAATGTAATGGTGTATAGAAAATGCTAATATAAACATTCAGTCAAAATTTCATGTACCTACGGTCATTTGTTTAAGAGTTGCATGAAAAACCAAAATTGAATTTCTCGAAAACAGATTTTCCGTAAAAATTCCCGTTTTTCCTTAATTTTTATGTTGTTTTTAACGTTGCTTGTGAAAACTATTGTGAAATTTAAATTTTGACCTCTCCAATGCACCAACGATATTCACTTTCGAATCGAAAAAGATATTGAAGTTGAAAATCGAAGCATTATTTCGACTACTTACCGTGTACACAGACACAAAAATAAAAAAATAAAAAAAAATATAAAAACACACATCATTGTAAAATCAACATATTCATCGTTCCACTCAGAATTTAAAAAAAAATCAACATGTTTGTTGATTTGTATTATTATCTTTTGTCAAAGCCGAGGACTGAGGAGACTACGATGACGACGGCTACCGTGATCCTGAATTTAATATACATTTCCATTAAAAAGTTCGCACTTTTTCATTTATAACTTAATTTCTAAACCTACGATTTTGATTATTTTTACAAAAGCACGTTTTACACAACATTTCTGATGTTTTGGAGTTTACTAGGAGTTAATTAATGCATTAGAAAATTAGTTATGTCGTATAACAAATTTACCTGTATTTTACACAGTTTAAATAGGCAACTCCTGCTTCGATATACACACACCGTCGTCCAGTTATTATTTTTTTTGAGAAGAACATCTGTTTAGTAGTTTCAGAGTTTAGTCTGTGTATTGGAATCAAGTAAAAATGACAAACTTTGTGCAATTTTGATACTTTAGAGTTAAATCATACGCTTACGTAAACAGTGCGAACAGCACGGGGCCCGCGATCTATCGCAGGTAGATGCCTACCTGATAATGTACTGCTGCGAATCAGAAATTTTATTCCGGGCAACGAAAAAGTTAAGATAAATTTTGAACACCAAATACCGAATATTAAATAACGAATTGAACAAAGTTTGAGTCATATAGAGCTGATACATTTAACGGGAAACGAAGTGCACAGGATCAGCTAGTATACCTACTATATAATTATAAAGTCTTGATTTTTTATATTTTAATCCATATACTACAGTATCACCAGTGATGCTCACGCTAAATCTAGGTACCTATATCTAGCTGGTAAAAATCACTGTTTTAATTTAGCTATATTATATTACGCTATTATAATATAATAAAATTTGCGTTGTCTATCGTCGCTGTGAAAAATTCTGCCGATTGAACATTGAGCTATAAACTTAAGTGTTTGTTAAATTATTTTTACATGGACATCTATTTGGATAATAAATAATAATTCGGTGGCAGTGGTGTAGGATACGATAAATTTAAGCATGTTATTACTTATTACTATGCAGTACCCATCAGGGACGGATCCAGGGGGGGGCTAGAGTAGACCCAGAAACATTTTTGTATAATTATAAATATTATGTATTAAATAACAAATAAACAAAATCTAACTTTCTTTCACATTGTCGCTTTATATATTAAATAATCAATAATTTATTTATCAGAAGTATATTTTAGAAATAAAACAAAACGAAATTTGAAGCAGATCATTGAAACCCGAACAGTTATTTAACGGTATTACATAATCTATAATATATCTAGATTACATGATCTATAGTACCCATTTATAATCAATGGTAGAATGGGGTAACTTTGATTTCGTGGGGTTACTTTGATAATATGATATTTTTATTCACCATAGTACCACGACAATTTAATATTTTTTTCATAAAATGGGGTAACTTTGATAACACATTACGAAATGCTGGTATCAAAGTTGCCCACAACGTGGTGTAACTTTGATAGCATTTTAAAAAGATAAATATCTCAGAAAATAACATCAGAAATTTAAAAATTTAAATGTCAAACAATTGAGGATAATTAGCTATAACTAAGATTTAATTTTTGGAATTTTATCGTTATTACTACAGAAGATATCCATAAAATAAAAAGTAAAATTGTAAAAAAACAGTACAAATTTATCAAAGTTACCCCATTTTACTGTAGTATGTTAATAAAATAAAATATTATAATCTTTGAATATTTTACAAATTTGGGTACAGCTTACACACATAATATGTGTATAATAATTATCCTTAGATATTATATTTTAGGTATTATGTACCCATATATAAATTATAAATGTCATAATAATATATTATAATTTATAACAATCGTTCACAGAACGCGGAGAAAAAACAATATTTTGCGTGGTCATCAAATTCCGGGGCGTGGCATAGTACGGAGAAGTGGCATCGACGCATCGTCACTCACGAGCCGTAGCCTTCCTACCGAGGCTTACAAATAGATTAGAGACGAATTAACGCATCGTGCATTTGTTTATCGGCCGTTTAAGTGGGTGGGTATAAGACATATAGATAGGTAATAAAAGAATGGATAGACCAATACTTTATTCATATGAAGAGATGGGTCGCGGTCTGGGTTAATGGACAGACAACTTTTATACTATACCTTTAGCTCACTCGCTCCAGATACATTTTCATTCTCGACCTATAAATTATGGTATACTATATAATAGGAATCCATTCTTATTTTACTATTTAAAAATACATTTTTAAGCTGTAACGCCGTTTCATTAACTATATAAAAAATATAGCACCAATCATTTAGGCATAAAACAGTGAATTCTAAATATCACTAATTACTGGATTTCCACTATACTTACGATATAGGTACAACTTAAAACAATGTAGGTACTTATAGGGACACAATATTAGTTACATATTCAATAGACATTAGAGAATAATTAGTTACATATTTGTATCTGCAAATTTAAAGTTAAAAGTTTACATTCATTTTTACATAAGCTCCATAGAGTTCCAACCAAGTATTAAATATTTACTATGAGGCAAACAGCATTTAATAAAATAAAAATTCATATTTACCAAAAATCATACAAAAATGATAATCTACAATTTATCAACAAACAATTTAATTTTTATAATACCTACCTACTTAACACGAGTTTAAATGTCTATTAGTTTATTAGTTTATTATAGATAAATGATTTATCCAACACTAACAAAAAAAAACTCATAATTGATAATTCACAATGTGAACAAAAATGTATATAAATAATAAATATTTGAGAACTGAAGGTTATAGATAGGTATATATATATATATATAAACGTAATTCAGCATTCAGTTTCAATAAAAATGTCTACCAACTTTTCTTAAATAATTATTAGAACTCAACACCAAATTTCTATAGAGTTGATTTATTATCAAATTTAAAAGTTAGAATATTATCTATATAATATAGATGACGGACCTTAAAAATAATCTAAAACGGTATTGCCGGCGATGATAGTGGACTGTATATTATTATATGCTGACGGAAAAAGTAAAAGTGAAAATATCACAATACGTTGGAAAGTGAAAAGTGTAAGTAATAAGTATAAAATAATTTAATATTTGTCGCACGAAATGTCGATTGTAAAAATACGCTAATAATTCAAATAGTAATAACTCAACAAAACGGTGCTTATCAGGATAATAATATTAAGGTCGGTGGTGATAATATAATAATATTATTATATATGTCTCTAGGTAATCAACATACGGCAATGACCGGTGGATCAGGAAAGGCGAGTGGGACAACGATGGTCGTGAAACTTGACAAAATTAGCTTATTCGGCATATTATTATACACATTTTTAATTGTGCCCTGCACTCCAGCCGCGACAGCGTCTGATCAACAACCAACACTAATAATAAAATAAATTACTTTATCGTCAATATAAATAATATGTCATGAAATAATTTAGTATTTAATATAATATAGGATGATCGAGCATCTTCGCTCAAAATTGTGGCTCGTGGGCAATGATTTATTATTGAATTTATAATATTAATACATAATATATACATAATATTAATAATATACATAATATTAATACATACATTACAGTGACTTATTCAATTACGAGGTACACTCCACACCGACTTAGTTAGTTCAGCAGAGCGGTTACCTATAATATTAAAACTATATGTATTTAATATGTATTTATAAAAGCAGTATTAGATATATAATTTAATGTTTTAAAACAATTACAAATTAATTGGTAATAATAAAGTACACATTTTCAAGTGCAATTTTTGGATTTTTCAATTTTATTACATTTTCGTTGATTTTACCCATTTATAAAACTATTTATATAATTATGTCGTATCATTTAGATTTTTCCTTAAATTTAAATAGGTAATAAAAGTTATAACTAATTATTAATTAACCACTCGTTAGAAATTCAATTTATGTAACTAACAAGTAACATTTTTCAAATGAATAGTATTGATAATTGATATAAAAAAGGAAATTCAATAGTTTATCATTGCAAGTTTCAAGTTCCTACGACTTAAACTTATAGTAGCGTAAAAATAATAATAATAAAAAAAATCTAAATTGACTAAATTGACTGAAAAAACTCCATTCACAAAACAATATATATAAAATTGTGTAGTGACGCAGACACAATAGATTAATTAAGAACGAATAATATAAAATTCACATTCAATTACATAACAAAGAACATAATATTATGAGGTATATAATTGTACAGCCATAATTAATTATCAACTAAAATTAATATCCATAGTGTTTCCTATGGACATCAGAATATTTGTAGGTGATGATTTTAAGTATGTTTTAGAAACATTATTGATTTCAAAACTTTCTTGATTTCTATTGGATTTGGTATTAATTCAAAAATTCAATCGTTCCAGTAAATAAGGGCAATCTATTGAGTTATTTAATAGTTTCAGTAAAAATTAATAATGAAGGATACTTCTCCTTGTGTTATTATAAATTGTATAATAATTAATAAATCTTATATTATTTACTATACACAATGACATTTTAAAAATATTTACGTTGAATCAATATTTTCTTCCGAAAATATTGCATTTATAAATTTATAATATTACTGGCTGAATAACCTAGCGTTTCCCGGGAAAAAATTGTGATTAATTAACTCCTTTTGGGTATAATTCGCTCTGCATAAGTATGGAAGCAAAATCATATTATATTTTAATTTTTAGCCATCCCGCGTATGTTATCAGGTAGGCAGGTAGATTGCGGACACATTGAGAAGGGAGATAAAATATAGGTAGCTTATATCAGTACAGCTTTGTAATTGAAAAAAAAATTGCATACAGTGTACCTAAAATAGTATTAAAGTCATAGTCGATCATCCCGGATTTTTAGGAGTATTTAATATTTATATATTAATATATTTTGGGGGGTTATTTTATTTATTTTTATTGACAACCCGGCGTCATTGTACCTAGCTTTGTGAAATAATTTGCATATTAAATAACTTGCAACCAAAGGCAACCATTAATAAGCAAAAAATAAGTTTCGGTTTCCACCGTGAACCTTAAGAGGACTTCGCACCCGCATGTGTAGTCTCCGTCTTACACTGCACATACGACATAGCAAATTTTCGTTCGCTAGTTTCAATAGGGTGCTGTCATTTTTTATTTTAGAGTGAATTGACCTATTATCAAACTTTTACGTAACAACATTATCTGTGTTCTCTCGTTGGGTTTTTACGATATTTTAATTTTTAAGTGAATTATAAGCATTTTCAAACATTAATATTTTACATACTGATAACTCACTTAAAAATTAAAATATCGTAAAAAACCAACTAGAGAACACCGATAATGTTGTTACCTAAAAGTTGGATAATTGGTCAATTCACTCTAAAATCAAAAATGACAGCACCCTATTGAAACTAGTGAACGAAAATTTGCTATATCGTACGCGTGTAAGACGGAGACAACACATGTGGGTGCGACGTCCTCTTAAGGTCCGTGTTTTACCACCTCTTTAAAAAGCGAATATCAGAAACTCCTTTCTTATTGCACCGTGAAAATATGAGAAGAACCTCTATTCCAAATTTCAAGTTCGTAGGTTGTGTAGATTTTGAGTTACAGCGATAAGTGAGTCAGTGGGATTTGGATTTTATATGTATAGATATTATATCTATGGTTAGTATGATAGTATACTTATATATCATGTACCTACTTACCTAATTATCATAGTAATTTACGGAGTGTATAGATTTGTGGTTTAAATAAGCAATATCTTATATTCTACCTAATAAGAATGTATCATAAATTCATAATATTTTAAATAAAATATTATTTACTATGTACAATACAATTTTAAATGTATTTAATATTTTAAATTATTGTATTTAAGCTACCTATTTATTTACCACGAACCTAATTTATATTTAACATAACTTATAAGTTAATAAAAACTAGAAGGTAGTAAATAATACAGTATACCTAGTAATATTTATAATGAATTTTTTTATTCGTTTTGTTGATTTAATTAAACGTTCATATAGTGTATAATATGCTTATATTGATTAGGTACAAGGTCTTACACTCGAATGCCGAAATATTTTTTCGGGTTTTAGTATAAATTGATAACAACGGGACACGTGTGATTATCAAAAAATGTATTAATATTCAAGTAGGTTTTGTACGTAAATAGGGAAATACGACCAAATTCCGAGTATAATTGATGTAATTTTAAAATATATATTATGGTCATGTTAAAATGCGTAATAACTTACCAGCATTGCCAGTTTTAGCGTTGAACTTCTGAGATTATTAATGTTACTATAGACTTTTTTTTTTTTTTTATGAAAATTTACAATCTATACAAAAATGGTACAATAAGTAAATGTGAATAATGATTAAAAGTGGCAATGAGGGGAGTACAACGAGTAGAAGTTTCACATTAGAAATTCCTACGTGGAGGTAATTTAGGGAGAAATAGTAATATACATGATTAATGATTTAATGTGCGTTGAGAAGATCTCTAGGCCATTCACGTTTGAGGCGTCTTGGTGGGACCATAGACTTAAGTATTATGTTCTTTAATTAATGTCTGATAAAAATATGACAGAATTACTTAATTGTACAACAGAATGTCGCCAATTATACGATCTCGCACGTGCAAACGTCTTTTGGTTTGCAGGCGTCAGATGGTGAAAATGTCACAAACGCCTTTCTCGATACTTAATGCAACGTAAATAATAATTGTACCATCTGCCAATAAATATTGTATACTTCATCAGTAGAATTTACTAATGCAGCGGTTCTTAACCTGTGGTCCGGGGCCCCTTGGGGTCCTCGATACTCATGTAGTCATGTCGGGGGTCCGCGGCAGCCTCAACACATAACATACATCAATAAGTGACAGAGTGCATTATTACAATATTATTGGATTATTATTTTTTTTTTCATATACATATATTATATAATATGTAGATTCTACACCAAATAATTGTATCATTAGTATTTATTAAGTAGGTAATCAGTTTTTCTTGTTCATACGAAATGTACATGCGTACAGCACTGTAGTCTCGGCAGTCTTATATTTACTACCACTATAATTGCAGTTGATCGATCGTAGTATCGTACTCAATTATAGTTTTATATTATATTTTTATAAAAAATTAATTGTAATAAATATAATTGGAAATGCGTATGTTTTGTTGTCTACTAATATAATTTATAATATAAAATAATTATTATAATTTTGGTTATGATAACATGAGATGTTTTGTAAAAAAATTGGTAGGGGGTCCGCGATTTCTAAAAATATTTCATCAGGGGTCCGCGATCTACAAAAGGTTAAAAACCGCTGTACTAATGCCCACCAACGTCCACCATCACCTATATGGGTATGTCGAAATACGACTGCCAGTCTCTATGTGACAATAAACTTCTTTGTTATTTTTATTTTAGTTTTTTTTTTCACGCTATAGTTATGTTGGTGAACCAAGTTGGTACAACAGTAATTTCTGTTGGTCAAAATAAACACGTATGCAACATTTTCTGGGATTTTGGCCTAAGATAATCTTTTGACGTAATCGAACAAGTTTTTGATAGTTTTCTCTAGCAAATCTGTGGAAACCATATAAGATGAAATAATCGAACAACCCATTTGAATCTAATTTGGTAGCCGGTGGGTACCTCATAGGTATAAATTAGTGTATTACTATCTTAAAGTAATATATTATAAATGTATAACTTATTATTATACCGAGGTTTCATTTTAAGGATAGGTACCTATAGGCTATAAATACGTTAAATATTATATGCGAAAGTATAAACTACGACAAATTGTGCTGAAGAACGCTGATAACCCATTTAATACAAAAAATCATTGTCATCTGTTTTAATATAATTGTGTCCACATTTTAAATTAAAATATCTATAAAACAAAAATGATACTTCCCTACAATCTAGATCAATTATTGTTTACTACGGTATTTCATATTAATGTAATTTGTAGTTTGCACATTATAATTGTTTTCATAATTTTGACGTTTTGGTCATTCGCATTACCTCAGAATATTTCTATATAGATACCTACCAAGGAAGTATAGGTATTAGGCTAAACTGAAATCATTCGATAACACATTTTGTTGATAAGCCCGTATTTTGCGCAAAACAATTAATTATCACATAAATAACTTATTATTCCAAGTTAGGTATTTCAAAATTACTCGTTGGAAAAACACATTATTGTTTTCCGTACGTTTGTTATGTTACGAGTGCAGAATTACAACCCAAAATAGTTTTATAGATATATCTATAACATACATAAGATATACATATGCATTTATAACTATGTTGAGGTACTATAAATACTAAATAGTAAACTATGTCTGTATACTCCGTATGAATCATGAATTAGATATATTTCTATTATGGCTCAAATTTCAAATGTCAAATTATATTATTATATATTAAACTCTCCAAGTATATATTATGTTTGTCTTTATGACAATTTCATTTTATATTTTTATACCTATCAGATGTACCACATAATATAGTCTATAATATAATATGCACAACCCTACAATATTATTGGTGGTGGGTGGCACTTGACCATTCTTACTTAAAAATGAATTCAAGATTATTGGCTTTGTGTTATATAATTTAACCACGCAGGGCACTGTCCAGAAGTCCAGTCTTTAGTAGTTCGGTTAATTAGGTAATTTGTACGAAAAAAACCTGTGGCGTTATGATACGCTCTCGTTTAATTCCTCGGCACGTGTTATTTCAATTATATATAATAGAAGCGCTCTGCACTGGTTTGCCAGTACCTACCGTATGATATAATATTACAGGTATAGATAAAGTCTATTACAGTTTACTCATCTCGTAGTACCTCCGCTGGGAGGCCCCTACAGTATGTTTAATCTGCCTTTATATTTATATTTTTATTTTAACCTATATTTACCATCAATTGTTCTTATTGTTCTCTTTTTTGTAACATATTGAATAAAAACTTTTGAACCAAAAAAAAAAAGTATATCACACTAGTGTCGAATACGTTGAAACTCAGTGTGGTACCAATAAAATATCTATTACAAACACACGCACGCATATAAATAAAAAACAATATTATAATTTATAAGCAATCACTACCAGATAATATTTCCGAAATTGTACATCACATAATAGTAAATTCCATTAGTAAACTCAGCTGTCCTTACTAAATATGCCATAATCGAAACAAATAGATAATACTGATAATTTTCTTAAATATATAAAAATCTCGTGTCACAATGTTTGTCCGGGATAAACTCTCAAATAATGGACCGATCTTGATGACATTTTTTACACCGTGTGTAATTTGGTCCAACTTAAAAGATAGGCTAATTTAAAAAGGGAGAGGACCAACCCCGGGAGGTGCTCATACGGGAATTTTGAAATTTCCGATTGAAATTTTTGTTTATAAGTGGTTGCCATGAGTTTTTAAGCTATTATAATAATAATAAAAAATTATTTGCTTTACTTTTTAAATATAAATTATAATATAATATCTAACTATAAAAATGTGAAATGAAAATCTCTGTATAGGCTAAACTTTGGAACTATTTATCAGATGTTCTTGATTTTTTTTTAAATACAAAAGAGTATTTCACAGAGAAAGTTTATATGAAAGAAAATTCGTATAATATATTGGTTTCTATTGGTTAATCGGGCATGTTTGTTGATTTGTATTATTATCTTTTGTCAATATACATATATATAATAGTAGTTCCAGAGCTAAGTCTGTATAGTTACAGTCTGTGTATTTATATAGTTAGATATATATATATAAATTAATTAATGTTTGTGGGTAGAATAGACCTCTGGGTAGAAGATAGGTAAAATTTGTTTTTTTTTTATTCATCGGATTTTAGAACGGTTAGGTTAGGATAGGATTTTGTATAAATTGATTATTTTAATCCACCGTAGGTGGAATTAAGTAAAAACGACAAACTTGGTATAAATCTGATACTTTAGAGTTAAATCATACACTTACCTACAAACAGCACGAGGTCCGCGATCTATCACAAGTAGATTGCCTACCTGGTAATGTACTGCTGCGAATAAGAATTTTTATTTTTTTTTTTAATTTAGTGAGTTTGAAGAAAGTATTATTTTGATACTTATCGTGGACCTAGTGTACACAAACACACAAAACAACCACCTATTAGTGTAAAATCGATTCTTCGCTTCTGAGAAACTAAAATGTAAATTCAAATTTAATTTCCTTAAAATAAAATTATCATTATTTTATTTTTGGAATGACGCACTTGTGACATATTATTGCGGCTTAATAGTTTTAAATTTTAATTCATGTTCTTAATATGATTTCTAACTTATAATTTTGTATAGTCATGCCTTTATAAGATGTAAATTGAATAAAAAAAGATAAAATACTTAACCAGGGCCGGATTGGCCCGGTGAGTTACCGAGTAAGACTCGGTGGGCCGCGACAATTTTGGGCTGTTCAAGTCATGAGGGCCGCGCTGACTGAAAATATGTTAAGAGTTAAAAGTTGAAGAAATGGAGACCATAAAATAAAAAAAAATTTGCACGGAATAAGAACGTACCCAAGGGCTACCAGTTTGTAAGTGGGCTGGTAAAGTATGGAAAACACGGTGTGCTGAATTTGTCCAATCGGCAATCCGGCCCTGTAACTTAACCTACATACATTATAAACTATAAAAGTGCCCAAAAGTTTCAAATTTAGGGATGAACTGCTCAATATATTGTAACCATATTTAAAATGGTAAATTAGTTTCTCTATATTAGTACTTAAAAAGGGTGGTTAATAAAATAGTTAATGATAAATTGATGAATAATAATAACGAAGTGCACGGGATCAGCTAATTATTAATATATAAATTAGAAAATAAAAGAGAATAAAATAGTTAAAACCAAAAAATGTTGATATTATTTTAGTTGTAATTATACAGGTGTCAGGTACCTATACCGTAGTTTATGGTCATGATTTCAAGTATATAATCGTATATATATTCGTATATACCTTAGGACCTCTCTTCGTTATTGCAAATAATACATGTATATAAGTAAATATATGCCAGTATATTATAGGTATGTGTACCTATATAATGGCAGCTATGAGTTGGCCACATTATTTTTTTTACAAGGTGTTATACGACTATACGAGTATATAGGAACACATTAAAATTGCGTGACAATATAATTGTATTTTCATATAGTAGGTATATATGTATAGTATACTACATACTAGGTACCTACCTAAGATTTTTATTATGTTATGACTTATATGTCGTAGGTATAAGTATGTATTTATGCGGTATTGCCCATACCTAATCGGTACAATACTACAATGATAATATATGAATTGGAATTTTTTTTGAAAATTGTTCAGCTGTACAATATAGATGATATACTGCTTTCCAAAAGAGATAAATTAGTTTTTTGATTTCTTAGTTTTTGACTTTTAAGTTTTATATTTCTTAACATTTTTTTCAATTTTATGAAAATTGGCATAATTATTGATTTTTTAGAAGATGGTACTTACTGAATTTTACATTAGTGTGGCAAAATAGTTTAATTTTATAAATAGAGTATCTCCATTTAATTTAAATTTGGTGTTTTTTGTATAATTGTTTTAAAAAATCTTAGATCGTCACAAAAATTACATAATTAATTTGTATAAAATTATTTTAATGTAAAGTCAAATATGATAGACACAAAGACGTTGAAAACATTTTCATGTAGGTCTATACTGGATGTCATTGTAGCTATGAAATTCAGTAAATACGCAGTATGTGAAAATTCAAATCAATTAACAAAGAAAATATGCAGTAGGTACCTGGCATATTAATGTATTATTTACACACAGCATTTTTTTCTTAATCTTAGACATCATTTTATATAATATCCAAAAATTAACTGATAGATTACACTTTTAAACTACTTAGTAGCCAAAAACCAACTACAACCACCCCTTAAAACACTCTGAGGCGGCGATTACCCCCTTTGCCATGCCACTGATAAAAAGAAAAAAAGGTCATATTTTTTACATAGCCCGAGTTTGTCCCAGTGATTTCGAATTACCCATGGTGCTTCAAAAATGTATAGGTACCTGTTATATATTGTAGATTAAAAGGCTATTTGCTGTAAGAGACACTTTTGAAATAAACGACACAAGTTATACAGTATTGTGGAGGACGCTCTACCGGAATCAATAGCTATATGCATAGTTTATATTTTGTGACCCTATTATTTAATATTTTATAACATATTGTCATGAATGATCAAACTTTGTGCTGTAAATTACAGTTATCCCGCTGTTGCTACATTCATAGTTGTAAAAATTACGTATAACGTATTATAGTCGTACATTTGAACTATCACATTCGATCGTTGGACCGGTGTTTTAAAAGTTTTTTAGTCTATTAGTTTATCTAAAATAGGTACCTATCATAATAGTTGTGGACCGAGGATGCACTCGGGCTGTTCAGTATAATTTGTCGATAAGACAATGGACACACTCGGGCACTGCCTCTGAGTGCCTCTTAATCGATTAGTAGCGGATGTACTCGGGATATCCACGTCTATACTACAGGAATCCTCCTAAGTGTAAATTACCATACAAATTGAAGTATATTAATTGTCAATTTATTAATGATACTATGTATGATTGTTTTTACGATTTATCATATTGGTATCGCTAATCGGTAGTACACAATTCAATTATGTTATGTAGATAATCTAACCTGTTAAATATTGTCTTTTTTTATATTATACAATCTAAATAATAAATTACATTTAATAATACGAAACTTTTTATTTTTTTTTACGGCTAAATGTAGGTAGGTAGTAGGTACCAACTAGATTCACTTTCCTATCAGAAAATATGTTGTTGAAGAAAACCAAAGCATTTTTACTGCACCCCCCTCCCCCACAAAAAAACCACACACATCATTAATCAAGATCAATAATCGCTATGGCGTTCCACCAAGAATCAAAGATATATATTTTCAATTGAAAAATTTAACATCTACTGTTACATTTTAATAATATGATTAAGCTTAATTTTTCATTTCTTTATTTTACTTAAATTAAAATTTCACACAGCCTAGCTGTTGTAAAATTAATTTTATTACACAGATTGGGATTAGTGGCGTAGACAAGGGGCGGGACGTGGGGGTCAGATCCCCCCTCATTGGCTTTTTATTACCTTATTAAAAAGTTTTGAGAGAGTGGGGGATTTTCCAATTGTTCCCTCCTATTAGCTATGTCGTTTTTTTTTTGATACCTCCCCCCCCTTTCAGAAATCATGTTGACGCAACTGATTTTGATGGTGGTATTTCGGTTTGGAACCGATGAATCCACATCTTGCACATCCGGTATAGTTTGAGAACTGTGCTATAGGCATAGCCTACTTGCTTTAGTGTTTAAGAAGTGGTTAAGGAAGAAAAAGCGGAAGTTCTATTATCGTACGTTGGGTATACCGTATGCATGTTTGGATGAGCCACATTAATGGAGATAATTAAAACATAATTCAATAATTAGGCCCCGTCTTACAATCATAGTTTAAACCTTGGTTAAGCTTAACCCACTGATTTTACCGGACGAATTCCGCGGTTTAACCTTAGCTTAACTATTGTAATACGTCGTATAGTTTCAGACGGTTAAGATATCAAATGTCGTTGTAGTAACTGTCTATTCAGCTAGTATTCATAATTGGTCGGCCATTGGATTGACTTGGTGATCTAGTGTGTCCAAAAGCATACCCTTCTATTTTCAGAAGATTAATTTTTCGAACAAACCAAAAAGTTTAATATTACTTTTTATGATATATATGGGATATGAATATAGAAAAGTAATAAAAAGAAAGTCGGAATACAAAAATATTATGTAATATAAAATAAAATAACATGCAATACATAATACAGGGCCCTAGGGTAGGGCCCACTGGGACATGAGTCCTGGCCACGCGCTTACATCATGAAAACAGGTGGTAGCTACTTAAGCTTTTCTTATATATGTATTATGAATTATTCAAACGTGAGGACGGATTTCGTATGACAGTTTATTCTGAGTTCTACTGGACCGATTTTCCTTAATTATTTTTCTAACGCAAGTAATCGGTGTGCATAGGAGCCATCAAAAGAGAAAAGTCCAAAAATAAATTATTGGAATAGTTATTAGAAGTATTATTGCCGGGTATGGTTGCGCAGGGCATCGGCGACGAACGCCGACTGCCACCGGTTGTAGCATTGTCGTCGTCGTCGAATGTTAAATTTTATAATTTGTCGTTCGTTATCGTCTTCGTCGTCGTTGAATAAAAACACAACTATTCTCGATTTCGCCATTTCGCGTACAGCAGAGAACGCTGAACTCATTAAAATTATTATTATTATATTATTATTATTATTAATATACTTTTAAAATGGGATAACTAGGGATCAAAATTTCCGAAAAAAACGGTAAAAAACACGGCGTTTTTTCGGAAAAATTGGGTTAATTTGGTTTCATTTAAAATTTCCGGAAAAATTGTTTTGACGAAGAAAACTGGTTTTTTCCTGAAAAATTGAAAAATAATAATAAATAATTTACAACAATATAAAAATATATTATCGTATCCCGAATTTCCAATGATGTTTTGTTGTTATTTTCCTAATAATTATTAATTAATATTGTCATTACTCATTTGTCAATCTATATATTTTATCTACAACTTATAAGTAATAATATTAATTATATAACATTTTAAAATACAGGTGATTTATTTTCGAGGAAAGACACTCTCTCACATAAATACCAATTTGATATGTAACTAGGTACCTACTTTATTTCTGGAACAAATACTGAAATATCCGTATTAATATTTTTAATAGTTTAATTTTTAATTTTAATACAATAACACATTGATATAACAGTATTGGAAAATGTGAAATGACAATGACAGGTTTCCTTATCTATTTTTAAAATGTTTTTTTTTTACATAGATTATATTTTTAATTTTTAAGCTTAAATACAATTTTTTAATTTTCCAAAAACCTCGGGTTTTTTTCGGAAATGTATTATTTTAATATTCTCCAATTTTCCACGTTTTCCGAGGCTCTGTTAAAGAAATGTTTTTTTTTTCCGAATTTTTCTTTAAATTTTCCGGCATTTTGATCCCTAGGAATAACTATAAAAATGTGAAATGAAAATCTCTGTACAGGCCACGATTAAAGATATACCTAGATATATCTTTAATCGTGGTACAGGCTAAACTCTGGAACTACTTATCAGATCTTCTTGATTTGTTTTTTAAACGTAAGAGTATTTCACGGAGAAGATTTATATGAAAGAAAATTTTTGAAAAAATCCACTGGTATATAATATATTGTATAATATATTGGTTGCTAATCGCTTGCTATATTGGTTGATCGATCATGTGTGTTGATTTGTATTATTATCTTTTGTCAATATACATATATATAATATATACAAGACGATCTGATAAGTAGTTCCAGAGTCTGTGTATTTATATAGTTAGATATACATTATATAAATTAATGTTTGTGGGTAGATTAGACCTCTGGGAAGAAGATAAGTTAATTTACAAAGGGTTAAATTTATTTTTTTTTTTTTTATTCATCGGATTTTATTACGGTTAGGTTAGGATAGGGTTTTGTATAAGC
Source organism: Macrosiphum euphorbiae (assembly GCA_949089665.1). Taxonomy (NCBI): domain Eukaryota; kingdom Metazoa; phylum Arthropoda; class Insecta; order Hemiptera; family Aphididae; genus Macrosiphum; species Macrosiphum euphorbiae. Next base: position 22,642,007 of record CARXXK010000002.1, read on the forward strand.
TGATTATTTTAATCCACCTTAGGTGGAATTAAATAAAAACAACAAACTTGGTATAACTTTGGTACTTTAGAGTTAAATCATACGCTTAAGTACAAACCGCACGGGTTCCGCGATCTATGGCAAGTAGATTGCCTACCTGATGTACTGCTGTGAATCAGAATTTTTATTCCGGGCAACGGAAAAGTTAAGATAAATTTTGATTACCATATACCGAATATTAAATACAAATTGAACAAAGTTTGAGTCATAAAGAGTTGATACATTTAATGGGAAACGAAGTTCACAGGATCAGCTAGTATATTATATAATTATAAAGTCTTTATTTTTTATTTTTTAATCCCTATATGGCTATATACTACAGTATCACCATTCACCAGTGATGCTCACGCTAAATGTAGGTACCTATATCTAGCTGGCAAAAAACACCGTTTTAATTTAGCTATATTATATAACGCGTATAATATTGTATGTATAATTTGCGTTGTCAATCGTCGTTCTGAAAAATTCTGCTGATTAAACATTGACCAATTAACTTATGTGTTTTTTTTAAAAAATCTTGCGTACGCCACTGGTATGAATAATTGAATTTATTATACTTCGAAGTATAACAGATCTGTTTTTAAATTGATTGTACTTCAAGTTGTATTTTACTCAATCTATATTATTATATTAAGGTTTTGATTTTTAACTGTTTCAATCCTATTATTTTTTTAATTTAAAAAAAAAATGTATAATCAAAAAAAACTCAGCACCTCTGACATTTTGAACATTTTTAGTAATTTATTGTTAATTAATAAGTATTCGATTTTTAAAAACTTATTATTTAGTCAAACTTCGTTTAATAAATTGATTTAATTATTTCTGAATTTCTTATCAAATTGCATAAGTAGAAATTTCGAATGTACTATTGCACTGTGGCCGCGTTGCCTTTCATATTATTTAGGCACCTCATCCATATCTGTTCGACGATAATATTGAACTACTTATATTATACCCGTAATTAATCTATACCTAGTATATATATAAAACACAAAAATTATTATTATTTTCTGATTGAACATTGTTATGAACATGGATATCGTTCAAAATATGCAATTGTAAAATAGTAGAAGTTTATAATATTAAAGAATTAATCGTATCTATTATTTATATAATTATCATGATAAAACAGTGTATAGTATGTTTGGTTTTTAATTATTATTTATTATGTTCCAATATAATAAAATACCTAATAATAGGCATTTATTTATTTTGATATATGTATGATCACTGGGCCTCACTGAGAAGTCTCGTGTGGAGTAAAAAATATATAGGTAACGATTATTAACTAGACTGCAATACATATTAAATATATCTAGGGAGTGGGGAAGTATAATAAATATATATTGAAAACATAGGAAAATATAAACAAATATATTGTAAAAACAAGTAATAAATATATGATGTCATTAATTGTTAAATCAATGGTCATCGAATATGATTGTGCCGGGAACTACCGCGCAAGTATAATATGTATTATGTACCATGATAAAAATAAAAAAATTGTGTAAGTACAACTTATTTTTGAAAGAATTTCTATATTTGTATCACATGAAGTAAATATCAAACTTTTTATATTGCCCGAAAATTGAATAGTACGATTTTGGTCGAAAATGGATATGCCCAATGAATTATTATGATCATTGTGAATAAATTGTATATTTATTATTTTCTAATAGATATATATTCTACAATATAGACCAGGGATCACTGGCTGGTGGACCACGGTCCACATCCGGACCTCAGACACATTTTTTACGGACTCCAACGGCTGCGTATTTATAAAATATATAATATAGTTTTTACATTACATTTTTATAATAAAATGACAAATAAAAATATTTTCCAATATTTAGAGTATGGTATACATATATATTATATACGTGTCTCCTTCACCTAGCTTTACGTTGAAAGCCTATATAGGTGCAAAAAATAATTCCGAGAAGTTGACTGATAGGTACGTTAGACGATCGGCACGCGCTGCGTTATCGTATGTAAAAAAAACACCGGCCAAGTGCGAGTTGAATTCGCGCACGAAGGGTCCCGTACCATCATCTATAAACATGTTGGAAACACTGCTTATATTATATATTTTAGGGTTTTTAGTATTTGTTGTTATAGCAGCCACATAAATACATAATCTGTGAAAATTTCAGTTTTCTAACTTTCATGGTACATGAGATACAGCCTGGTGACAGACTGATGGACTGGCGGACGGACAGCGGAACCTTAGTAATAGTCTTCCGTTTTACCGTACGGAACCTTAAAAACGAAATCTAAGAATTTCCAAAGTGCGTTATATCACACCTTAGTAGGAATCTTATTAATTGTTAAGGTACGAAAAAAGTCATTGGGCATTTAAATGTGTTTTGGGAAGTACCTATGGTAAGTTTCAAAACGGACCCCCGTATAGAAATTAGTTGGTGACCCCTGATGTTAACTATGGACTTACATATTATTTACTTACGTAACACTCAACCGTCACATTATTTTTTTTCCCAGGTACCTAAAAAAAGAAGTTCAACTTCAAAAATACTTATAGTAATATAGTATGGCATGCCATAGGTACAATAATATAATAATAACAATTATTTTTCTAGATATATTTCAAAAGATTTTTTTTAATATCAGACCTATAATATAAGTGCATGGAAAATCAGAACTATTCAAAATATTAATTTATCTTGCAAACAAAATAGGAGTACCTATATTATTATAAAACTAAAGGTCAATGGATAAAATTATGTAAAAAAGTATTTGAATGTATACTGTTTACACTTTACTTTTTAATGGTAAAATACATTTTTATTATAATTCAATAACATTAATTTCACAAAATATGCATCACTCATATAATACAACCAAGGTATTTTGTATGAATTTTAGTATGAATCTACATATTATATTACACACTTTTACAATAAATAAATATCTTAATTCTTAATATCAACAATTGTAACTACATATGTACCTACTGGTAAATAACGGCTGGACGGGGTCACGGGGACATAAGTTGTTCTAAACTTATGTTCAGAAGCCTAAAAAGTTTTTTTATATTTTGTCATCCACATATTTTTTTTAAATATTTTAAGTTACCTATACAGATATTAAATTTCAAGATGGAAAGGTGGCGTTTGAATAATTTTGGAAAGAGGTTGGGTTTGAGTGGGTCTGTCAGGAGGACAGAGATCGAAATAATAAGGACCTGATTAGTTAACTACGTTAAAGTCTCTCGCATTTTATGTATACTTAATAGTTAATAAGTATGAACCTTTGATTATAATATAGTATATAATATAGTATTATTATACTTATAAATTATAGTAGGTATTACAGGCCATCTAGTGTCTACTTATATATTTTTAATTAAATTCATATGTATTTTTTTTTTAAATTATCTGCTTCACAATCATTTAGAGTAAAATTGTGTCTTTCATTTATAAAAAAAAGAAACTTTTACCACCATATGAAACTTTTTATACATTTTATAAAAATCGTAAGTATTTAAAAAAAATTAGTAAAATAAGAATTTGAATAAATTTACAATCATACGAATAAACGTGGATAAGAACGTTCGGTTAATAACTCTATATATAAAATATACTTAAATTAATAGGTAAAATATTTCTAACGGAGATACCACATAAAATACCATTGTTGTTTTTTTATACAGAAACCTCTGGTACCTATTATCAAATATGTAGCTATAATATAAAAAATTTAGCTTAGATATGACGTCAAACTACAGATACCTATAGTAAATCTAATCTTTGGTTAGAATGGCAAAAAATAAAATTGTCCCCCTAAATTCCTCAAGTTGTGTTAATAGTGGGGTACTTATCAATGTAAAATATTATAAAGCGTCGCACGACGTTGTGGAAAGCTGTCAGTACCACGGTTCATTTGTACACACAATTATCCAACGGGAAAATACTGAAAACACACTCATCATGACGAACGTAAAAATTTTTATAATTTTTGTAGTATTGTGCACTTTTCAAAATTGGAGTTGTGCTGATTATGTTCCAGTGTCAACGGCTTGTAACAGGTAAAATAGGTCTTATATTATATTTTTATTATTTTTTGATTCCTTTAATTGCGTTCATTCGGTACAAATGGCAATATTCACATATCGATGGTAAGAATCCAAAATAATTTTGTGTTTTTATCCTTTTTTTTTGTGGTATAAGTACATATAATTTAATATTCTATTTTTTTTAACGTAATTATATTGTTTTTTTTTTTTTTTACAATTTAAAAGGAAATTATAATTTTTTGCCATGGAAATGGTACTTACCGGGTTTGTTCATCGGGACATATTAATAATATTATTAATTTAAATAGTACTTGAATTACCTAGTTAATGATATAAATAATTATAGTTCACTTAAGATAAATTAATTTCATATATAAAATTAAATAAATGTATAATTGTTAAATCATTATAAAACCAAAAAAAAAAAAAAAATAGAATTTTTTAGAAAATAAATTAAAAAAAATTTTTTTTGTGAAATAAAACCTGTCTTAAATAATATTTTATGATAATAAACATATCAAATATTTAAATGTAAAAATCATAAATATTTATCATTTATAAGCTATTAGTAATAAACTTATAATAACTTATATAATTTGTATTCAAAAATAATTTATTGCCAAATTCAGAAAAAAAAATTATTTTATCAACACCCTCAATAAAAGTGTAATAATAATAAATAAAAATAAAAATCATACTTCACTCTTAAGGCTGTCGGAGCAGACAATTTGGAATATTATAATATAATATTATTTATAATATTAACTTAATATAATACACATATAATATATTATATAATTGAAAAATTATATTTGTTTTTCTCCATAGGTAATCTAGAAAAAAACTAATAATAATCATAGGTACTTAAATGTAGAATAGTAATTGGACATCCCGGGAAGTACGTAAACATAAAATAATATATCAACTTTGACAATAGTTTTAGAATACAATTAGGTAAGGTATTTTATACAATATATTTTAAAATGTTCTCTACTTCTTTATGTTTTAATATAGGTATGGGCATTTTGTATTATACTGTAAAAACTCTTATACTGGGTTGCATGAAATATTGATTCATTTAATCGTTCAATAAAATTTAACCAATCAACCACGGGCCACTAATTCATGTTTAAGTAACAATTATCCCACTATTGATTCAATAAATGTTTATTCATTGTTCATGCAATCCGGCATTAATCTTTACAAAAAAAATTAAACATAAATATCTAATTGATGTTCATGTGAATATATACAGTGAAACCTCAATAACTCGAATCGGTTGAAAAAAAAAATTCGAGTTATAGAAAAAATTGTGTATACTTATTCAAATGCAGGGGCAAAGATATTCCTTCGAGTTATTGAAAATTCAAATTATCGACGTTCGAGTTATCGAGGTTTCACTGTATTTATATTCTAAAGCAGGGGTCACCAACTGGCGGACCACGAACACTTTTTTTACGGACACTTAACCACTGAAAAATTCAGTTTGAATAAATAAATAAATATAAATACAAATTTAAAAAATGTATATACCTATTTATTAACTTGTGTAAAATACAATTTGAATAAATAAGTAAGTATAATCACAAATTTATAAAATATAAATACTTATTTATTAACGTGTGTAAAAGTCATTGAAACTATTTGATTAAATTAATCTAATGATTTTTTTTTAATTCCATTGTGTACCTAAAGTCAAATGATATACCTATGTAAAAGTTTCAAGTCCTCACGATTATTGTTTTTTAATTACAATAAATAATAAGTAATTCTTCATTTAAAAATCCAGTTTTGTCATAATTTTAAATTTAATTACTAAAAAAGAAAATTGTTAAAATATTTTAGGTTAGATTTTTGGGTTTCATCTATGAGGAAATCCGTATTCAATTTTAATGCCTTACCTATACAAATTATGTTTGTATAAATTAATTATAATAACAAAATAATTACATTTTTTTTGAAATATTGATAATTTCTTTATAATTTAATCTTTGACGCTCATAACAAAATATGGATAAAAACGAATAAATTATACTCGTACCTAGGTATAAAACTTGTTTAGTATTTAAAACAAAATTTAAAATTTAAAAGGTGTATTATTATTCAGCATTTAAGTTCAATGATTGAAATTTATTAATAATCACTAATTTTATATAAAAAAAAAAAAAATTAAGTACAATGTCAATAGGGCCATTCCTCGGAGTCATGGAGTGTATTGTAGGATATCCCGTGTGTACATTATAGAATAATAATCAAATTGTACAACATTTATAAGCAAGGCTGGGCAAGATAACGATTTTTTTAACTCGTTAAGTTAAAAGTTACTCGTATTTTTTTTTATTTAACTCGTTAAGTTAAAAGTTAACATCGAAAAAAAAGTAACTTAACTTAGTGTAAAGTTAAAATTTGCTAATTTGCAAAAATAAAAAATTTCAGACACATATAATAATATTGTTTATCAGATAATTTTTCTTTACGCTCAAGAAAATTACTGGGGAAAAACCCATTTGAAAATGGGTATTATTCTTTTGACGAAAATTAACTTAATTAAGATACTTTTGAAATTAACTAACACGTTAATCTTGAAAAAAGTAACTTATTTAGTTAAAACTTAATTTGAAAAAAAAATAACGAGTTAATTAACTTAATTAAAATTAACTTCACTTTTTAACTTAATTTTAACTTTTAACTCGTTAATGTCGAGCATTGCATATAAGTATTTTATGACCTGTTATTATCATTATTGTGGTGAATGATAGCATAAATTACGATTTTACATTTTACTTTTTCTGTTATAATCAAGCACGATTATAGATAGTAGGTAGTAGGTACCTATAAATCTATAATATACATATATCATGTCATTGCAGTGATCCATAATGTTATATTCACTCCTATACTCTATATTATATTGGCCTATATCATTTTATTATCTTTAGCACATTTAGTTGTCACTTGTCACTGATTTTTTGAATGATGTTGCACCCAAACAAAAGAATACAGATTACAGAGTAATTTGAATGTTTAAGATAAATAAAATATGTTATAGAGGGTGATATTTGGGTATATTTTAATTATTTCTCAGGCATGCTTTTGGGGAATTTTTTTCAGATAAACATAGTTAAATACGAGTACCTAATAATAAAATAATAATTGAAATAAATAACTTAATGGTATGCATAAATAAAAAACTTTTTAAACATGTTCTCTTACATTTCAGGTGGTCTACAGCCTTCACAGCCACATCCAAAAATACATAAATGCTATATATTGAGTTAGATTTTCCAGATACATTTTTTTTAAACAAAATACACTTTTCTTTTTGAAAATTTTTGTACTACATGTATAATATTCCTTTTTATATTATTATTTGAAGTAATTACCAACATAAAAAAATAAAATGTAAAATCAAATAGACTTATTAATTTTATTTTTAAACTTTATGATTTATGAGAAGGAATTTAAAATTCAGCAATAAATGGGTTTTCTAAAATACGACATTATCAATAAATCTAAACGCGTGTATATGACAATACTCCTATTTTTTTAAAATTAATTTATAATTTTATAAGTTAAGAACATTTATTTTATAATCTCGAAACTACAGTAAAACATAGATTTTTATCCTCAGAATCTATTTTCTCTTTATTAATTAATAAACATTAACATAATATTTGTAATATGATTGCAATATAATTTGCATAATGCTATACCGATGTTTATTAATATCATAGCTATCACATAATTTAAATAAAAAAATTTGGTTAGGTTTATGTCGAACATCAAATAGATAAGCTTTAATCTGACCAAAATATATCGAGAAAAAAATCGTGGTTTCAGTTAATTAGATATCTAAATATCTTTACTTTTATGCAAGGATTTGTTATATATTTTCACATCTATTAAATTGAAAAATCAAATATCTGATAAAACCTTTAATGAAATGTGTATTTGTAAGTTGTATTTATAGTTTATGTTTCATATCTATAAGCTTAAACTTTAAGAAGAATTATCTTCAAAAATAACACAGCTACCTAGTCAATACGTCTTATATAAAAAAAAAAGTAGTTTATAGTTTGAAAAAGGAAATTTACATTTAGTTACAGTGATTATTATTATGATAAAATTAATAGTAGTAGATTAATTAAAAACTGTTGAATTTAATGTCATTAGTTATATAAATATATTATGTTTGTTTCAGCCAAATTTACTGTAACGGAGCATTTCTGCATTACGCACAAACGCTTGCAATATTCAATGATTCTAAAACATTTGTGGACATGAAAGTTATATGTTCCCTTGAAGATATTAGAAACTACATGAAAACCGAAGGATGGAATAAAAATATCACAATGATAAGTTTTATCAACAAATGTTTTCGTAAAGAAGGTTCTGAATTAGAAAACTGGATTCCTACTGATTTTAATTCGGAACCAAAATTTCTTAACAGCATTAAGGATACAACATTAAGAAAATGGGCAATTGCGATAAATAATGAATGGAAAGGATTAGGAAGAAAGATAATAGATGATGTACGCGTAAATCCCACCAACTATTCATTGATTTACGTCCCGAATCCATTTATAATACCAGGTGGTAGGTTCCGTGAAATTTACTATTGGGATTCCTACTGGATTATTAGAGGTTTACTAATATGTGAAATGAATTTTACGGCCAAAGGTTTAATTAGTAATTACATTTCAATGATCAAAACTTATGGACATGTACCGAACGGTGGTAGAATTTATTATAGTAAGCGTTCACAACCACCGTTGCTCATCCCTATGGTAAAAAGTTATATAGATAGGACGAATGATATGGCATTTGTTGTTGAAAATATTCAATATTTGGAAGTGGAATTAAATTACTGGACAACTCAGCACAATGTAACAATAATTAAAGATGGAAAAAATTACACGCTTGCAGTTTATAAGGATAATTCAACAGGACCACGACCAGAATCATACAGGTAAATTCAGTTTTGTATTTCATAGAAGTTATCTCAAATTTAATATATGGGCTTATAAATATTAATTGATGTTACTGATTATTTCTGATTGAACACTAGCATGGGTGGAATTAGTAATTCACGTATTTGCCCACGAATCATACATATTTACTTTGGGTTATTAGTAAATATCTACATTTCAAATTTTTATAATTTCAAAATATGTTTTGTTTTATAACAGGGAAGATATTGAGGCAGCAAAAAACTTTACAACTGAAACTGACAAAGAAAATTTTTATTCAGAGATCAAGGCGGCAGCTGAATCTGATTGGGATTTTTCGAGCCGTTGGTTCATTTTGGAAATGGAACAAGTGAAGGTAATACTGGTTTTTGTATTTATTATATATATATTTCCAACGACGGTTAAAATCTTTCACAATGAATTGTGCTTTCTGCATTTGCTTAATAATCGGTAAAATAAGTTTACTCTGTTACTGTAATAGTAACAACAAAATAAAACATTTATTTGAAAACAATAGATTTGGGCTCAGCGTACTTACTAATCGGTACTTATATCTCTACCGGACATTTTTCCTTGTATCTATAGCTCAAACGAATATTATGTAGGTATATATTATGGTTTTTATTTCTTACTATCATTAATATTATTATACAAAAACCATTTTTATTCTATAAGCCTATATTCATATTTTGCCTTTTTCTGTCTATCTATACCACGCTGGTGCCGGAAAATGTGTAGGTAATATATAACAATACATTAATTATAGTTAGGTACCTGTAGCATAAAATGTATAGTTTAAAAAATTATTCGCAATACCTACCTACTATTAAATAGTGATTTAAGTTCGAAAAAATCTCAGTTTTGTTATTCTCTTAAAAAATACTTACCTGTTATGCTCATTATGACACTTAACAAATATACATTAACATTGCTCAAATCACCTTTAATGTATAGTTCTGAACAAATATGTTATACAACAACATGATATCATTATTTCTTTCATATAATTACAAATTTGATTCGAACATTTGTAGCTCTCCTTATACATATTACTTAATTATAACTACATGTCTATATAATACAGTTGTTCCAAACTAATTCACATGAAAATTCCTTAGACTTGCATGTAGTGTTAAATTCATTTTTTAAAGTTTTGGTTAGTAAGTACCCACAAAACTACAATACTACATTATAGTTATTAATATTTTAACAATATAAAAAACTATCGTAAACACTAAAACATTTATGTCTATAATATCAGAATGTATTATTGGTCATTATTACAATTATAAATATTAACAGTTTTAAATTCAAAAAATCTACTTTTTTCTCTTTTCGTGCACGATTTAAACATGGTTTCTTTTAATTTATATTTAATGTATAGAATCAGAAGATTTATTCGAATAGATTAGTTTCTATACTTCTATTTATTTTATTTGTATCTGTCATACGCATAATTAAAACTTGATCCCGAATTTGATAGTATACGATGTCCCAATGAATAAAATATAATTGTATCATTGTATGATTGCAGGAAAACTCGTAAACTCGAAAACTAGGTCCATCGTCCCGGTGGATCTCGATTCAATAGTATATTGGAATGCCATGATATTGAGTGATTTCTATAGAAAAATAAATAACACCATCAAAGCTTCAGAATATGAAATAATTTCCTTGCAGTGGAAAGAGGCAGTGGCGGAAGTTCTTTGGGATGAAGAGTTGGGGTCATGGTTTGACTTTGATTTGATCAATAATATAAAACGAAAATATTTTTACCCAACAAATATATCACCTTTATGGACTGGCTGTTATGATGAGAAAAAAACAGAATACTTTGTGACAAGGGTCCTTAAATACTTAAATAAGACAGAAATATTGGAAACGAGGGGGGGCATACCACCATGAGGCTGACGCCACAACAGTGGGACCAGCCTAACGCATGGCCCCCCCTTCAATATATAGCGGTGATGTCTTTACACAATACAGGAAATAAAGATGCGCAAATAATGGCAAAGAAAATTGCTCACAAGTGGTTGTGCACCAACTATGTGCCTCACTACAATTATACAAAAATGTATGAGAAAGTAAGTTCGTTTTGAAGTTATAACTGAATAAAACAATTTATCGGGTGGAAAGGGGATACTGTACGATTTTATTTTAATTTATTCATTATAAATATAAATTTCATTTAGCCGTTTTTGATTATCAATTTATATTTATAATTCACAACGATCATAACCATTATAAGGGTGTCGTTATTAAAACAAAAATGCTTAAAGGTGCTAAAAAAATGTGTGCACTAAAATGTCGATTGGTCTGCAGGACAGTAATTGAAAATGTTTTAGGTGGTTTAACTGATAGGCAGATATCACGTGAATTGTAGACGGAACATTTTTTTAATACTTGTTACTACATCTGCAGACTTATTTAAATAAATAATATTGTCGTTGGTTATCGTGTATACTAATTCGCCAAATGTTTTGACAGTATCGAGTAGATCTTCCTGGGCAAAAAGGATTGAGCTCTGGAGAGTATGAAATCCAAGATGCATTTGGCTGGACCAACGGCATCATATTAGAATTTCTCCAAATATACGATTCCACGGCCTCAACAGAAGATTGGAATGTAACTGCACCAGACTGCTATGGTGAATGGAAGAAACTAAAAATGTTAAAGGAACTACAAATTGTAAATAATAATAATAATAATACAATGAGTACCGTTTAAAGTGATCACATTGGTTCAGGCCATTTTGATTCTATTAACCAGTTGATTCCATAAAGCATAATATTTTTTTCAATATAATATTTGGTTTGGGATTTTCATTTTTGATTCCAATAAACGGTTGATTCTATAGAGCAGTGATCACATTAAGGGGAACTCACTGTAATACAAATAAAATAGATAATAATTGATGTAAAAACAAATTAAAATTAAACAATAATAATATATAATATGAAAATTATAATGTATTTGATTACCTTGACTCAAACTATAATAGGAAGAAAACTCTAAATTTGTATTTTTAATACAAGATGATAATTATATTATATCCATATTTGGTTGCAACTTACTTGTTGAACCTATATTATAAATATGGTATAATATTAATCAACGAACTAACAAATTTCTAATTTTGATAGATAATTTTAGTAGGTTTATTATAGTTTGTCAATATTTGATTTTATCGTATAGTTGTGAGTAATTTAAAAGTTTTTTTGAATGTGTTTTTTTATGGTTATTAGTTTATGGTTTAGAATAATTGTATGTGACGTCAGTCTTAGATTGTTTATTAGAATTCAACAATTTTGTTAAAAATATTTTTTGAATCAGACATTGATTTTGCTCTACATTTCCAAATTGTTAATTTAACAAATATATGGATCTCAAAATAAGTGATAACACATTAACAATAGAAATTTATACACAGTGTGTTTCAAATTGTATGTGAGCATATTTTACCATGAAATATTAAAATTAGAAAAAAATTATCTACCTAGGTATGCAAAAATGGTTTTAATTCATATTATTAATATAATATAGATAAATTACCTAAATATTAAATAGGTTTATATTAATTAGAAAGCGGATATATGAAGAGTACTGGGTAACATTTAAGATTTAAATGGAAATTATTTTTCATATAACATTGACATTCATGGATAGCAGTGGCGTACCCAGGATTTTAGAACTGTGGGTCTCCCTTACTTACAAGAGGCCACTGTGTAGAAACATCAACCAACTAGGACTTTCATAAAGTCACACAATGCGCTTGTCATTTACCTTATTATTTATTTACTTGTTTACATCACATTTTGATACCAACTTTCAATATAAGTTAATTTGACTTTCTTATAGACATTTTTTTTTTGATAAAGGTAGATATTCTTATAAGAAATTTACGAATTCTTAACTCAAAATAATTTGTTAATTATCGTGATTTTTCCATATTTTGTCAATTTTTGAACTTTAAATGCTTATAAAAAAAAAACTGTGGAAAAATAATTTTTAAATGTTAAAATATTTAAATACCTACTTAAATATTTTTTTTTAATTTAAAAAAATATTTTTCAAATGCCATTGTAACAATATAGTAGGAGCCTTCTATTAAATTTTCAAGCTTTCGCAACTAACAAATAAAATTTTATTGATATTTTAAGTAAAATCAGATAATACTATTACTTTTAAAATGGGTTATCAATTATCATCAATGACAGTTAGAAATATACCTATAACAGTATAACACCGTTTAATGACATTATTTTGTTTTCATAGTTATATTATTCGACGTACCTATAACTTATAAGCAAGGAATCAATTTCACAAGCAACGTAACAATGTCTTATAATACGAGGCACTAAACAATAAAATAAGACATAAGCGTCTAAATATTATAACGTTTTTGTTTTAATTACCTATTTAATTTACTGTATGTGTAGGTGGTGCATTCAAAATGAAACTGTCCATCATAGTCGATCCCAGGGGGGGGGGGGTCAGCTGACCCACAGTTGTTTTCCCAGTAAATGTGGCATCTCGAAATGGCAAACTACATAATAATTTTTTTTTTTTTAAATTATGAACTGTTCAATAATAAACAATATTAAATTATAATAATTTATAAATTATAAAATGTACACAGGCTCAAGTATGTTTCTATTTAAATATATTATATAATTATAAATGTATAAGTACATTAATATGGTGTATATACAGAAGTGAAGACTGAGTATTGAAGTAAAATAGCTCGTACAAAATAGTTTTAATTATTGTAATGTAACTAATTCGAAAAACACGAGTATAAAAATATGTATAATACGCTGCGTAGTTACTGTACGTGCGGCTGTGAAGTGGGTCTTCGCAAAACATAAACTGATACTGTTGTTTATTGAACATTTTTCTATTTATAGTTTTTCTTACCACCTACTATTTACCGTCTACTATATTAACACCTAATCAGAACCACAGATATATGAAAATTAAATTAAATGTATTTTTACATGAACTCTTGTTGAAATAGGGCCTCGTCAACCAGGTTAATAATACTGATAACGTTTTTCCAGACAATGAGTCCGGAAAAAAATTTGCACAGAAAGAAGTTTTAGCCGTCTAAAAATAAAAATAAAATATAAAATAACAAATATGTACAATCCCTTCTTAAAATGATTTAAATATTTCAGGTAAATTGGTTAGTTGAGTATAAGTTTTAATGCAACAAATAAAAAAACCGCTTAATTAATAATAACTAAAGCCTAAAGGCCAAAGGTTGTATGTAAATTTTTCATTTTACTTAAAAATTTGTTATGACTCATGCAGTGATGTAAAAATACCGTATTTTATTTTTCAATTGTATATAAGACGTGTATTATACATATATTTTACGTGTATAATACAGTATTTTACAAAAATCGTATGAAGGTTAGATAATTGTTAAATATATGGCTACCAGAGTGTAATAAGAATGTAAGATCAATAATATTTCAGTTTATTGATGAATAATGAATAAAGAAACATTTGATTATTAAATTATGAAATGGCAGTCTGCTAATAAATTCATAACTACCTAATAGAAAATATATGAAAATGTATTGGTTCTAAGTTTTGAGTTCAAATTTGAATTCAATAGTACCTATTTTGCTTTGAAGGTCAACCCATAGTAAAAATAAATTTAGTAACTAACGTTTAGTAACTTCAATTAATTGTAACTTGTAGCCTGTAGGTATAGTTAAATAGAATTATTCGAATTTAGTAGAATATTATACTACGGTCTAGCGTCCACGATTATGACTTACGACTAATCAGTTATCAGTAAGATATCAGACTACTATTTACGAACGATTTTCAAATGTTTACGACTAGAATCATAGAACTTAGATTAATAGATCTATGGACTATGACTAGAATAATTCTTTGGTGTTGATCTTTATATTCTCTTTCCTATGATTGTGACTAATACTTACCAATAACCATGTTAGGTACTTGTGTGGCCGTGCTCTGTCGTTATATAAATTACTGTTATCAGTTGAAACATTATGTATTGCATATATTTTCTCTTTATTATTGATCTACCATTTATCATAGATTTTATTTTTATACCATTTGTATTTTATTTTTTTTGACATGACGTATAATACGCGTGTATAATACAATATCATACAATTTGTAATATACAATTTACATCACTTTACTCAAGTAGTATATTTAATTATATTGAAAGTTGGTATCAAAATGTGATGTAAACAAGTAAATAAATAATAAGGTAAATGACAAGCGCATTGTGTGACTTAATGAAAGTCCTAGTTGGTTGATGTTTCTACACAGTGGCCTCTTGTAAGTAAGGGAGACCCACAGTTCTAAAATCCTGGGTACGCCACTGCTGTCCATGAATGTCAATATTATTTAAAAAATTATTTCCTTTTTAATCTTAAATGGTATCCGCTTTCTAATTAATAAAAACCTATTAAATATCTACTTAATTTGTCTATGTTATATTAATAATATGAATTAAAACCATTTTATGATTTAAAACCCATACCTAGGTAGATAATTTTTTCCTAATTTTAATATTTCATGGGAAAATATGCTCACATACAATTTGAAACACAATTTGAAACACACTATGTATACATTTCTATTGTCAATGTGTTATCACATATTTTTAGCTCCGGATATTTGTTAAAGTAACTTAAAAATTTGGAAATGTAGATCAAAATCAATGTCTGATTTAAAAAATATTTATAACAAAATTGTTAAATTCTAATAAACAATCTAAGACTGACGTCACATATAATTATTCTAAACCATCCACTAATAACCATAAGAAAATACATTCAAAACATTTTTTAATTACTCATAGCTATACGATAACGTTTCATTTAAAATCAAATATTGACAAACTATAGTAAAACTACTAAAATTATCTATCAAAATTAGAAATTTGTTAGTTCGTTGATTAATATTATACCATATTTATAATATAGGTTCAACAAGTAAGTTGCAACCAAATATGGATATAATATAATTATCATCTTGTATTAAAAATACAAATTTAGAGTTTTCTTCCTATTATAGTTTGAGTCAAGGTAATCAAATACATTATAATTTTAATATTATATATTATTATTGTTTAATTTTAATTTGTTTTTACATCAATTATTATCTATTTTATTTGTATTATTATTATTATTTACAATTTGTAGTTCCTTTAACATTTTTAGTTTCTTCCATTCACCATAGCAGTCTGGTGCAGTTACATTCCAATCTTCTGTTGAGGCCGTGGAATTGTATATTTGGAGAAATTCTAATATGATGCCGTTGGTCCAGCCAAATCCATCTTGGATTTCATACTCTCCAGAGCTCAATCCTTTTTGCCCAGGAAGATCCACTCGATACTGTCAAAACATTTGGCGAATTAGTATACACGATAACCAACGACAATATTATTTATTTAAATAAGTCTGCAGATGTAGTAACAAGTATTAAATAAATGTTCCGTCTACAATTCACGTGATATCTGCCTATCAGTTAAACCACCTAAAACATTTTCAATTACTGTCCTGCAGACCAATCGACATTTTAGTGCACACATTTTTTTAGCACCTTTAAGCATTTTTGTTTTAATAACGACACCCTTATAATGGTTATGATCGTTGTGAATTATAAATATAAATTGATAATCAAAAACGGCTTAATGAAATTTATATTTATAATGAATAAATTAAAATAAAATCGTACAGTATCCCCTTTCCACCCGATAAATTGTTTTATTCAGTTATAACTTCAAAACGAACTTACTTTCTCATACATTTTTGTATAATTGTAGTGAGGCACATAGTTGGTGCACAACCACTTGTGAGCAATTTTCTTTGCCATTATTTGCGGATCTTTATTTCCTGTATTGTGTAAAGACATCACCGCTATATATTGAAGGGGGGGCCATGCGTTAGGCTGGTCCCACTGTTGTTCCGTCAGCCTCATGGTGGTCGGAATGCCCCCCTTTGTTTCCAATATTTCTGTCTTACTTAAGTATTTAAGGACCCTTGTCACAAAGTATTCTGTTTTTTTCTCATCATAGCAGCCAGTCCATAAAGGTGATATATTTGTTGGGTAAAAATATTTTCGTTTTATATTATTGATCAAATCAAAGTCAAACCACGACCCCAACTCTTCATCCCAAAGAACTTCCGCCACTGCCTCTTTCCACTGCAAGGAAATTATTTCATATTCTGAAGCTTTGATGGTGTTATTTATTTTTCTATAGAAATCACTCAATATCATGGCATTCCAATATACTATTGAATCGAGATCCACCGGGACGATGGACCTAGTTTTCGAGTTTACGAGTTTTCCTGCAATCATACAATGATACAATTATATTTTATTCATTGGGACATCGTATACTATCAAATTCCGGATCAAGTTTTAATTATGCGTATGACAGATACAAATAAAATAAATAGAAGTATAGAAACTAATCTAATTCGAATAAATTTTCTGATTCTATACATTAAATATATATTAAAAGAAACCATGTTGTATTCGTGCACGAAAAGAGAAAAAAGTAGATTTTTTGAATTTAAAACTGTTAATATTTATAATTGTAATAATGACCAATAATACATTCTGATATTATAGACATAAATGTCTTAGTGTTTACGATAGTTTTTTATATTGTTAAAATATTAATAACTATAATGTAGTATTGTAGTTTTGTGGGTACTTACTAACCAAAACTTTAAGCTTTGTTTAAACTTATAAAACAGTCGTAAAAACATTAAGTGATTTTATTATATTAACAAAAAAAAATACCGATGTTAACATAAATAATGCAACCATCCAACGTGGTCCTATATTCATAATATAATTATTGTTGATTAACAAGCTTTACAAACTTTTTGAATATATTATAATATACAGAGAAGCCTATTTGAAGTCCATGAAAATGTATAAGGTAGCTTTACATTTTATTTATGACTCGCAAATATATATTATATTCATTTTTATCCAATCTTATTTAGCTATCTGCGTTAATTTACAAAAATACTTCAATCCCATTTTTAGAAAATTTGAAAATGTTCAGAAATCCAACTACATGTAGGTACCTACAACCTTTATAATATATTTTATGAATATGTTATAGCAATAAGTAACATATTTTATTCGTAAATTACAGTTTCTTATATAGTATATTAGCCATAATATTTAAACTGCCGCTATATGCTACTCATATAATAAATATTAATATTAGTATCTATAACTTCAAATATTTAAATTAATTAAATATTTCTAGTTTACAAATAATGTCACAATAAGTTATTGAAAAGAGATAAAAATTAAAATATATTTGACCTTATGGTTATATTAATTACATTACAATTTTTCATTAAATTAGTGATATTTTATTATTTTTTAAAATACATGATATTTTTGAATTAAACTAAACTGAATTATAGACAAATATTTTTATATATTTTCTCACACTAAAACGCTTTAAAAAAATTAATGAAAAGTGGTCTTGAAAATATCAAGCATTAAATTAAATAAAAACTTTTTCTCGAAGCTTGATGAGTCAATATTTTGTTTCAAATTTCATAATGTTCAAGTAGTTTTTCATGGTAGTAGGTATATATTAGGTACTTATGCACTGCAGTTGATTTTTATACCTTGGTAAGTATCGATAGGTACCACTAATTTTTCGTCATCTCTATCTCAATTGAAATCTCATTGAAGTAATATTAACATTATGTAACTATACATTAAGAGGACGCTACAAAGATATTTGTTATCTCCATCTTAGAAGTACATAACATTGCAAATTTACGCTCAGCAGATCACGTGAGTTATATAAATTTTATATATATATTAAGTTATTCAGTGAATTATGAGCATTTATTATTTACACCATCTTATATGACATAAGGCACCTAATCGTAATTCGTAAATTAGTAACACCAAATATAGTCATCATCACTACCCAGCAGTATTATATAACTCGTATTGTATATTAAACTACTTATACCTACGACTATATTATACTATACATACCTAATATATAGTAATACCTATTATATATCAATAGAAAATAATTATAAATTCGCACAAATCAATTATATTCTTGGACATTTTTATGATTTATAATACCTATCTAATATTTCATTACGCAAAAAAATTATAAATAAATGGTTAGTAGGTATACAATTAATAATTTAACTAAATTTAAATAAATCTGTATAAAATTAGTTAACACGTTAAATTTGTTAAGAATACAACAGTTAAGTTAAACATTAGTTACAAAAAAAATTAACGAATTATTTAACTTAACATTTTAACTTAATTTTCATTTTTAACTCGTTAATTATATGACACGTATTCAGTGTCAATTTTTTGTCGTTGCATTTCTCTCATAATTATTATACCGATTATGTGTATATAATACAACACAAGAAAGTGGCTGAAATACCTATAACAGAAATGTCGCCCAGAGAAAACTTTTTGTCACCTAGTCCTAGTGGATGATGTATTTAACTACCGGGCGACAACGATTTTTGTAAAAATGTTGATGTTTTTTAACAGCCGTAAGTCATAACACAAGAAAGATGTGTAATTAATTATAATATTACATTTTTATTATAATTATATAGGTACTATAATAATTGTATTTATTATTGGTATTACATTTTATTATTTTGGACTTGTATTAAATTAAATTTTATTGTATTTTAATATGTGATTTAAGTAAGTAATTAACATTTTTTATGATATTGTAGCGAGCTGTGACTATCTTACCAAAACCAAATGACTTGTCTAAATCACATTATAATATGTATGTAATCATATAATATAAGCGCCGCGTAAATAATAAATATAATACGCGAGCGCTTGTAAACATTAATAATAATAATGTCGATGGTACCGCTTATACAGTACGTGTGTAGTAATATCGAGCGCGTGACCATGAGCGGCGTGCGGCAATAGATATATGACTACGTTTATAAATAATTCTAAAAATACTATAAATTAGATTTGTGCTGTTATATTAAATAACACCACAAATGTACAATAACAATAACCGATATATGTAGACATCCGGCGTGTGCAAGCGTGTGAATCACGTTAGGCCTAACCGCGGGATGACCATGTATGGTCATGTGAAATAATGGAACGGACAGGGACAGAGATCCATCGAGGAGAGCAGTGGCGTAGCCAGAATTATGAAATGGGGGGTGTTTAAGTATAGATTAAAACCAAGTTTTTACAGTTTTCGTATATAAATAAATTTAGGATTCGGGACTTGACTTATTGCACTAAAAACTATCAAAATATGCAGTAAAAATTTTCAAAATATGCTTGAATATATGCAGCTACATTTTTATATTATTTTTGAAAAATTCATAAAACATATTACAATTTTTTTAATAAAAAACTAAAAAATAAGTGTATATATAAACATGATAAAAATAATTTAAGTACGGGTATACAAATTTTAATATAGGTATAGTGATACCATGCATATAGGTACATATTGATTAATATGATGGACGGAGGACACTATTGCATGTTTTGGACATTTTTAAACTATTGTGAAATAAAATTTGATTTTTAAAAATGGTGGTATAAAATACTAGGTAATAAATAAGTACCTAATAATGAATAATGTGATATGCGAACACCGTGATAAACGAACACATATTGACATATCTACTGATTTTCATTTATTCGTACAATCTAGAATCTAGATATCAATTATAGTTGTAACACAGTCTTGTCACAAAGAGACTTATAAAGTCTTACGCACCATATGCGAAAATAGAGCCAACCTTAGCCAAGCTCCACCAACAACTTTAAGTGTCTTTAACAGGCCTCCCAAACATTTACTAAATTTTATAATAGTATGGTTTTAGGCTTCGGCTTCCCCAAATCTCAAAATTAGCACATATTGTTATTGTACCTAACCAAACATATTATTTTTAAAGATATTTTTCAATGTTATCCAAATATGATTTTTCCCAACAATTGTATGTACCTACATTTAAGTTAAAAAAGTTCAAAATATGCACAAATATGCGAAAAATCGCTCAAATGTACAATTTTCTTACAATATGCAAAAATCTGCAAATTCAAACTTCGTTTGATAAGACAAATTTATAACTTATCTAAAATAACCTACTACCACTACAATGAAACATGCAAGCAGTCCCGAACCCTATAAGCAATATATTTATTAGGGGGAAATGTCTATGGGAGGTGTTTAAACACCCACCCCCCTGGCTACGCCACTGGAGGAGAGCTGATGAACAAGCGTCCATCAGACGAGCAGACACCAATATTATACATAGTCACATCTCGCTTACAAAAGTTTTACTTAATTTTATTTTATTTTATTTGAGTACAATAAATACAACTTATAAAATCATCTTCGTCATTCATTTCAAAATACTTCCTACATTTCAACTGAAGTAGTTGGCACGTTACAATATTATATATTTTTTTATGTAACTTAAATGTATTTTTCAATACAATTTTAATATATTTATACTTCAGTTTTGATATATTTTCATTCATTTTTATCGGGACTTTTTTTTCCGCGATCCTCGCATGTTACTGTACATTCAAATATGAAGTTGGTCGCCATAATATTATGCCGTTCAAATTTAAATTTAGGTACATTTTGAAAACAAGTGACTTAAAGTGACTCAATTTAAAAAATAATAATTTTTAGTTAAAAAAGTGACTTACTTCCAGTTCTGCATATATCACATACATTTATATTATAATATAATATATAAATATAAATATTATCATATATAAACATAAATAATATCATATATAGATATAAATAATATCATAAATCAATAGTTTTGGGTGTCGTGAGAGAAGAGGTATTTCGTAGGGTAATAATTGCGGTCTACGTCTATACGTTGGTCTTATAAATAAATCTATATTAAATATTTCGTTATACGCCAATTGTTGAGGGGTTTATGATCATATAATTTTGTTCTACTTTACTTCAATGGCTATTTTTGTACTTACGTGAGTACGCGACAATAAATAATGCCAATAAGCTGGCGAAAAACTAATATAGTTTTAGTCTGATTTTAATTTTGAAAAAAAAATTGAATTCATTAGCTTCTATTCTAATTTCTATGTTTGGTATAGGAGATAGATTTACGATATTTTTACAAGTTTATGTACTGCAGCTCCAAACAAAATGACTTAACTTCTCGAAATGAATCTCCATATGTAGGTACTTTAAAGGGTCAATGTGACAGAAAATTAAAACGTTTTTCCTACAAAACATAGAAAAGAGGCTACCATAATATTCAAATTAGTATTCAAAATTAAAACTGGAATACTAGAAGTATATTTATTTGTTGTCAGCTCATAGGTCTAAATGCATGAAAAATCCAATCGCTTATAGAGCCACCACCCGCCTTAAAAATATTAAAGATATATCATATAGTATGTAGTCATTATTTTTTTTATAAGCATTTAAAGTTCAAATGTTGACAAAACTCATCAAAATCTCAAAATTATTCAAACTTTTTATAATTCAAAAATGATAAAATTTTTAATTTAACTATATACCTGTATAATATGTACTATAATACTTGTACTAAATTATATGGTTGACAGGGGTGTTATGTTTAAGACACAATGTTGTAAATATGTTTAAAACATTTGTTTTAAACGTTTGGTCAATCATTTAAAACAGTGAAAAATTGAACGGTATATTGTATTTTTTTTTGTTTATTTTCAAAAATTAAAAAATTAACAAACTCTCATGGTTGACAATTTGACATTAGGTACTATATTACCTATACTATACTATAGTTACAAATATTTTAAAATTGATTATAGGTAGTAACTATTTAATTTTTTTATGGTTAAATTTGAAATACTATATAGTTGAAATTACTATAAAATAATAGTTGGTATAACAATAATTGTTGAACTAATTAATTTTAGTAGGTACTCTCAAATTAAAATATTGTTTGATACAACTAAATAAATTGTTACGTTAACTGAAAATTATCCATCTATAGATTTTATTGGTCAAGAACATAGTAAAGAGTTAAAACAACTATCCCATTTCTATGTGTGTAGTTAGTAGTTACTATAACAAATATTTTTCCACTGCATTCCACTGCATTCCACAAAATAAATTGTAATTAATTTTGGGATAACTTCTAACAAAATAGGTAGCTTGCAAACAGTTCATTATTTTTATTTTAACATACCTACCATCAAGGATGGATAACAATTTTTTTTAGTATTTAAGTTAAGTTATTCTAAAATAATAATGTTAAGTTAAGTTAAAAGATACTATTTTTTTTCGTTAAATCGTTAAGTTAAAAGTTAACATTGAAAAAAAGTAACTTAACTTAGTGTAATGTTAAAATTTGCTAATTTGCAAAAATAAAGATTCCAGACACATAATATGGTTTGTTAGGTAGTTTTTATTTAGATAGTTTTTTTTACGCTCAAGAAAAATACTACGGAAATTTAAAATGATACATCAAAAATTTGTATTATTCTTCGGATGAAAATTAACTTAATTTAGATACTTTTGAAATAAAATTAACTTAACTTTAATCTTGAAAAAAAAAGTAACTTATTAAGCTAAAAGTTGATTTGAAAAAAAAGTAACGAGTTAATTAACTTAATTAAAATTAAGTTAATTTTAATTTTTAACTTGTTAATGCCCACCATCATGAAATAACTACCTACTATTATAGTATTATTGTAAAATCGTAATATTGATAACTTTACATTTTAGATTCTGAGTGAAACGATGAATGTATTGATTTTACAATGATGTGTGTTTTTATTTTATTTTATTATTTTTTTTTTTTGGGTCTGTCATCACCTTTTAGGATAGTACAAGTGCTTGGTATTTCACCAACAGTATCTTATCTGATAGGAAAGTAAATCTAGTTGGTACTTTGGGGGGGTCAAAAGTAAAATTTTTCCAGTAGTTTTCAAAAACGAAGTGAAAAACAACAGAAAAATTAAGAAAAAATTCTGGAATTCTTACACAAAATATGTTTTCGAAAGAATCGATTTTTTTTTTTGGTGCAACTCTTAAACAAATATCCGTACATGATATTTTGACTGAATGTTTATTTTAGCATTTTCTATACACCATAACATTTTCCAAATATTTTGGCTTATTCTGAGCTGTCTAGGGACATTTTCAGTTTCCAATTTTTTTACGTTTTTATTCTATAAATATCAATAAAATTTTATGTGTTGGTTAAAAAAGCTTGAAAATTTAATAGAGGGCTCCTAGTATATTGTTTCAAAGGCAGATGAAAAATATTAAAAATCCTTAGTCACAGTTTTTTTCTATAAGCATTTAAAGTTCAAAAATTGACAAAATATGGAAAAATCACGAAAATTAGCAAATTATTTTGAGTTAAGAATTAGAAAAAATAATGTTAATAATAATAATTAATATTATATTGATTACAAAGTTTTACACTCGAAATTCGAATGGCCTGAATATTTTATTTTTGAAAAATTTTATTCGAGTTTTGAGTGTTATGTACACAATTATAACGATCGCTACGTGCGATTATCAAAAAAAGTTTTAAGATAATTCTTAACAATTTCGTACGTAAATAGGGATATACCATATACCACGATAGAAATTATTCATATAAAATAGACTATTACACTATAACCAGCATACACACAGTGCTAAAAATATAATATAGGAAAGTAGGCTGTAGATTAGATATAATTATCTACATATACAAAAACTTCGATGAGTAACCTCGTGACCAGCTACGAGAAAAATATCTGCCTTAAGCCCTTAACCAAAACCTAACATAAAGGATAATCTAAACACCTTCTCACGCTACGACGACACTATGGCTATGATAGGAGGTGAAGTACAATATGGTACTCACAACAATGCAAGTTAATTTTTGTGACGGGGGGGGGGACTGTGGTCGATCCGGTTTGATGCAATCACCACATTGTATACAATTATAATAGTTGAGTAGCTTAATGAGTAATGACTAACTGAATGTACTAGGTATAATACTATAATGTATATATATACATATATTATACAGCTAGTGTCATGAGTTGACGGAAATTCGAGGGTGACGCTGGTCTAGATGTCCTAGACGGCAAACAACGTACCCGTTGCTGGCGCCTGACGGACTTCAACAACGATCCGTGATGTCGATTCATTAACGACAATGACAATACAAAATAATAATAAATGTCTGGTTACATGGACCAAACGGTACAGGTTTTACAATAATATTAATAACCACATAACTTTGTGTGTGTACCAAAAGGGTACTAAACCAAAAACGCAACAAACGTAAAAAAATGTGTGCACTGCAATAGCGGAAACGAGACGATATAATATAATATGAGTTAAAAGCAGAAAAATTTATAACAACAAGGGCGTTGGCCGCAAAACGTAAACAATACAAATCTTAACATAATAGTCAGGACCGGCTCAAGCGAAAATAGTGAACTAGGCAAAATCAAATTTTGCCGCCCCTAATAATATAATATAATCAGTATTTTTAAAATGCCGCCCTCTTACTAAAGTGCTGCTTATGTGCCGCCCTAGGCGTGGGCCTATGTCGCCTACCCCTTGAGCCGGGCCTGATAATAGTGATACGAATAAATGATAATAATATGAGGCAAACGTTGAACAATAATTATTATTCACACAGAAAGGGAAAGCAAAGATAATAAATACACATAACAATTATAATAATTTAAATAATTGGATGACAGAGTGGACAGAGTATGGACGAGAAGGGAGAATATGTCGCGGTCGCGCAGAGTCGTGTCCCGCGATAAGCTAATAATAAGCAATTATTGCTTTGGCGCGAACAGTAGGTATTGCAAGGAACCACTGCTAATCATGTAATAGTGTATATAGTAATGTAATGCTATAATATATGTATAAGGTATACCTATTAAGCGTTATTTATTATTATATAATATTTCATTATGCACAGTAACTCTATGAACTAACCGCCCAGCGAGGACCGGAATGTGCTGACACAACCTTTTTGGTCTATATTATCTTAGATCATATACAATTGTATATTATCTAAGGTCTATATACAGACAGAACCCGTGTCCCCCGCTGGCCTCTAGACGACGAGCAGTGTAGTGTTGACTATCATCAATAAATTAGATAGAACGTCATATAAGAGTATAATATTTGTAAATTTTCCGAAATCTGCTTCAATAAAATCATCTTTTCCGTAAGTGGTGCAATCCTTTGACCTTTCACATAAAAGGACCGTTATAAAACGTTATCAACATTTGAGTGCCGAAATTAAGTAGGTAGGGACGAGCTCAATAGTATAAATCCAGGTATTAATAATCATCTGATAGAACTACTATTATGGGTTAAATTTAGTTAAGTTAATATTAATAAAATAATGTATTAATGTTTAGGTACAACCTTTATATAATTGTTTTAGTAAAAAATATATGCTTTTTGGCTATTAAATAGGTACCTAGATACAAAATTAAAATAAATATAATAATATAAGACATTAATCGATGAGAAATATTGTGTAGATGGGAACTCACAAGCAGATTGGTTATCCATCCAGCTTAAAAGTAACAACCAAAAATGTTCAAGTACTTATAAGTCCGATTTTTTGTACCTATAGGCACATAATATATGCGACGTAAATATCATAGAATATAATATTATCCCCCCCCTAATCCACCGCTTATCCAGCCCGAAAACTGCTCATACAACGGCATCATTCAATCACGATATCATATTATTGAAATTAAAGCACGTTATTACTTATTAGTTATTTCTAGTCACGAAACAATGATTTATACAAATAATAAGGTATAACAAAAATTTAGTGATATCCCAGTAAAAACACTCCTCCTAACTCCGTGTAAAAAAACCGCTAAGTACCTATAGGTATAAAAAAAACGGCTCTAAAAGTTGTGATATCAATTTATAATATTGAATGACATTGAACTTTGCTTAGCGACTTAAGTTAAAAATTTCAAAATACTATTGCATAAGGCTGTTGGAGCATAGAATATTTTAATTAGTGAAATTTAGGAAATTGTGCAAAAATATTATTGGCAAATATTTGTTATTGTGTGAGTAGTAAATGAACCTTAGTGTGTGTATCTATAAGTGCAAATATATTTTAGCAACTTTTAAATTTATAATTTATTAAGGTCAGACAAGCCATAAGCGAAGCAATCTGTGCTGAAGTGACAGTAGAATTTTTCTAAATTATAACACCGCCACTCGCGCGTACCAATAAACTTGTTTCTAAAACTGTGATTGAGTTTTATTTCTACAATTTTAACTTCTTACATTTTAAAAAAGAACAGTGTCGGGGTATACTTTTATTTAAACAGAATAGTGCATGTTAAATAGAACCTTGAGTCATTCTAATTTAGAAGGAACCAACGTATAACCAACAAGCACATACTATCGTACTTCACCAGCTTTAATTTAATTTGTTTTGAAAGAGTCAGTCTAAACTCTAAGTGCACGAGGTTAAGGCGTCGTAGGTCTAGTATCTTGTGGGCCAACATATGTTCACACATGAGACCTAGGAGGTGAAAAATTCATTGGTTAGTTCCTATTTATTGATAAATCATATTATATAAGTACTAAGTACCTTAAAGGTAAAAAAGGTTGGGTATTAAATATGTTAGATCCTATATGGTGTAAGAATAACTTATGTAGGTATTAGTTTCTACACTGGTATTAGTTCCATATCTGTGATTATTTGGATAATACAATTATTACTAAACTAATAAAACATTATAATATAAAATGTTAAAATGTAGTTAAATGTAGTTTATGTTTTGACTAAACATCAGTTGAATGATCCAATCTCTTAAAAAAAAAAAATACATTTTACGAATGAAAAATTGTAAATAAAACATAATATTTTATATCTTATATGGTTTAATTTGAAAACCTAAATATTTAATATATAATTGATTTTATTAATTTTGTTTGTTGTATAATTTAAAATTTTGTCAATTATAACATTTTCTACTTCTACATATTTTCTTTACTGATTTTAGTTTTTATAATATCGCTATTTGTGATTCTTATTTAAATGTATGTATTTACTTGAAAATGATATAGGATTTCAATAATTTTAAAAATATAAGAAATTCGTTTATAAAAAAAATTGATTAAGTGGATGTCACTCTGCTGTACAGTAGGTTACAAGGGGGTCAATGCATAAAGGACTGTATTAAACTTGAATTCAATGATATAATATCATTGCATAAGAAAAACGATTCTGAGCGGAGACAATTTGTCAGTCTGGATATTGTTATTATTTATTATATCCTGTAAGTTGAATTTACATTATAATAGGTATTATTTTTTATTCATTTCTATGATGATAAACAAAGAATTAGAAATTAAAATATCATTTTTGGCAGTTTTTCGTAATTTGTAGGTGGTTTTTCCAGTGGTAATAAATAACTATTAAGAAAATCGAAAAATGACCCATCTAAAGTACCATCTTGATCCAATTTTCTAAAAGATAAGGTACTATATATTGAAATCAAAGCACTCCTTCTGATAGATATCTTGAATACAGGATATAAAAAAAAAAAAAAGTAAACACCATTGTAAAACCACTAGCTTCCTCGCTCCACTCGGAATCTAAAATGTAGTGTATGATTGGTGTGGGAACTTATATTATATTTAATTTTATGTTTCTGTGTAGGAACTTAAGTATATCATTTTTTTTTTCACTGTGTAAGAACATAATCCCGTAGTCTCGTGACACATTAAAGTTTTTTTTTTAACCGTAATAGTTAAATAAATAACAAAATATATTCGCTTAATAAGGTATAATTATATATATTACGAGCAATGTGGAATACAGAGCAATGTGTACATTTCCCAGTCAATGTATTAATTTCCGGGAAATTTGAACCACAATTTTTTTTATTAACCAACTAATATTATTTTTATTTTCATTATAAATTATAATTTTACTATTACCTATTGGCTAGTTATAATAATTTATAGCATTGTTTTGTTTTTAATTTTTAAATATTTATAATATTTTTTTTAAAAAAACAATTATTTTATTAACATATAACGAATATTTAAAACAATTATAATCATAATAATAATTGTTGTATAATATTGATAGAATGAAAAAATGTTATAATCTTTATAATAAAAACAAAACGCTGATATTTGTTAATTTTTTTTGTTATTCCATTAAAATGTTCGTAATATTATAATGTAATATGAATACAGTTAATGAACATTGTTTAGTTTCAGAGTTTATTGTAAAATTGCATTGAGTTTAATTTATTATAAAAATAATATAATGATAATATTAGTTAAATTTTTTGTTTCATTGTTTTTAAAAAAATATTATAAATAGGTAAAAATAAAAAACAAAACAAAACTATAAATGATTATAACTAGCCAAAAGGTAATAGTAAAATTACAATTTATAATGAAAATAAAAAATAATATTAGATAGTTAAATAAGATGACTTAACGGTTTTTGCACTTACACATTGATATTAACTATTAAATAGAAACGTGTCTAAATGGCTAGGATTGTTAACAGTAGTTATTGTCAAACCATCACCCTTAAATAACTTAGCTATACACGACAATAATAATGATAATATTATTATACCAGCTGTGCACGAACTTGATGGTGTCGCTTATCATGGAATTAGCGAACAGTAATATTGCGGTCGCAAAGCTGTTGCTGACACTCAGGACGGTGGTTTCGTTGTAGGCGTTACTATACCCTTTATTCAATAGTTCAAACTCGTTCCCCCTGGTGTAGTTTTCCCTGAGCGGCGCTAGCAGCCACTCAACGTAAGTGATGTAACGATTTTCCTGACCTCCTGAAAAATGTGTTTGTTGTCCCAGTGCTGGTTGACGTGTGACAGTAGTTTGGCCAACCGGTTGTGTTC
The DNA here is from genome assembly GCA_949089665.1 of Macrosiphum euphorbiae. NCBI lineage: Eukaryota > Metazoa > Arthropoda > Insecta > Hemiptera > Aphididae > Macrosiphum > Macrosiphum euphorbiae. The sequence goes on from CARXXK010000002.1 coordinate 22,671,998, forward strand.
CCTCATCCACAATGTGAGCATGACTATCAGTTGGAGAAGCGCGTTTGCCCGGATGTCACCTGCCCTATACCACGTGAAACTGCCATACTGACAGCCGTTTGATTCGGGATCTTCCAGCGGCATATACTGAGGCTTTTGCTCATCGCCTTGGATCTTGTTATCGTAGCCCATGCTTGTAAATAGTTGGCCGTCCAAGTTGGTCCAGAATGATCGCATTTGTTTTACCGACGAATCTTGTATCATCAACATATCTTAATAATGAGTAACTTGGTTCATCTGCAAAAAATAACCATGTTATTCAGTTCAATTTTAAATTTTCCATGATTATAGGGGAATTCAAAAAGTTAGCTCTGAACTCTAAATAGAAGTAACAAAAATGTGCACACTCCAAACAGACACTGTTATTTTTTTGTAGACTGATTCCCTTTTAAAATTTCAATTACAATTGTAATGGCAATATGTAAATGCATATAAAAGACCTGGTAATTATTTACAAAATTTAAATTAATATAACCAACAAAAATATATGTTAATGGTTATGGAATTATTTATATTGCTCTTACTTGTTCCTTGGGTCCAAAAGTACAATCGGAACGCACAGCTGGCACCAAACACACTTAGTTCATATAACGAATATTGCTTCTGAAATCGGATCTTCGCCAGGTATCACTACTTGCACACACAACTCATTCATGTTTCGAGGCATGAGCTCCTTCCGGCGATTTGAACAAAAGCTCACGGATTTATTACTATTCACTAAGGATTTAATACTATTTTGCATGTTTTAATTACGGTCAATCAATATATATGGTTATGTGTTAATCCTACTCATTCTAGAAATTGCCGTGTAAGATAGATCATGGACCACAAAAATTGTCCAGTACGCCATCGTTTTGAAGTCATCTGGTGAGTGCTCGTCTTTGACAAATTCAACGCTCAGCCTTCTAAGACTGGGTAAGGAATCTGATAGATGAAATTCCACAAATTCTGTATAAAAGGAAAATGAAATCACATCATAAAATAAGCACAAAGGTAATGTTATTATAATTACCATAAAAACTATCAATATAGTTATTAAGTCTATGGCACATTGTTATCCAGAAGTATCAAGATAATTTAAATTTTAATGAGATTTATATTGTTTATACACTCTACATTCTCTATGGTGTATAAAGGAGGAAGCTTCAGAAATAATTTCAGCATGCCAATATAATGAATACAGTTCTTCGGAAAGCTGAGAATCGATCAATAGTCCATGCTCCGGGCTTCCACTTTTCATACTTAACTCATATCTTATAGCCATCTTACATTCTCCAATAATCATCTAATTCTTCGGTTTTTATATGTAGGTATCAGTCGGTTCTTTTTATCTTCAAACCATCATCTATAAAGACCATTTAATCATTGTTACCATTTTGTATGTAAATATAATAAAAACTAAAGGTATAGTTATGATTTGTAGTTTGTACCTTTAAAATAGAACTCAGCTCGTCCTCTGTAACACGATGATAAGAATACCAACATACAAATCCACAGATGAATAGATACTGAGGAACTCATTCTGCTAATTATAAACTGTAAAAATATTTAAAAAAAATGTTTAATTATTTCACTATAGCTGTTATTTTATATATTTAACTATTTAAAGAACTGTTATATAGAATGCACTCAAATATAGTTTAATCATAGCTTATTCTAGCAAATTTGTGTATTTTTGTATTTTAGCATTTTCAAATTGAATTATTTTATTTAATCTTATAAAGTTACATATTTTCATAATATGCATAAAAATAGAAAATTAAAAATATTTCAGATATACTAACATTCAATGAATATATTTGGTAAATCATAAAAATATCTATCTGCCATTTTAGTTCTTATAAGCTGTTTTCTAATGATACATCTCATCGTTGGGCCAACCATTGAGTCGTTGTAATCTGCGTAGATAGCCCTCAGACAAGCTGATCCATGTAATTTAATAGTAAACCAGTTGGTCGGTTGTAATGTTCCTTTAGCAAAAGACTTGCGTTGATCACTCGGCCTTCCGTATATAAACTAAACAAACACGTAGGTACATAATATAAATTAATAATTATAAGTAGGCTAAAGTAGCATCCATCACATGACTAAATGTGATGATTCTCTTTACAAATAAAAAGCATCGCAGAGTTGCATAAAAACTTTATCAATTTAATTTTTCACTAAAATGTAAAGGACCATTTTATGGGCCACTAAATTATGTTAAAAGGAACATTAGCTCACTATTGATTCATTCAATACTTAGAAATTATTTATGCAACCCGTCATAAATATTCTTATATTATTTTTACAATATCAACACATTTTTAACTTACCTAACAGATATTTTATTTTTTAATGTATTATAACAGTGCATTTTTTTGGAATGTTGTTGCTGTTCTTTGGTCATTTCCCAAAAAGTATCATCAGTTTTTAACTCTTCAAATAATATCATATTTTGTCCTGTTGTATCAACAATATCAGAACCTATGCTTAAAAAAATAAAAACAAATTTAATTAAAAACCCTATTGTGTTTTAAAAACAACAAATATCTTACTATCATAAGCAGATGAAACAGTAATATCTATGTTAATTGGTAGTTTAGATTTATAGTCCGTGTCTGGTACAAATCTGTATATATAATGTTCTTGTACAACATACTGTATTTCAGAAATCAACAACCATAATCCAAACACAGAAATCAAAACTGTCACTGAAAATCATAATAATATTACTAGTTTTCAAACAATTTAATAATTAGGTATAGTTAATACAAATTATTAGCAGAACTTAAAAGTATACAGAATATTAACGTAACAATTTGATCAAATATGTATGTATGATGATCTTAAGTATAACAAATACTATAAGTAGATGGTTCATAAATTTCTTCTTGAACCTCAGGAAATGAATCCAATTATTTTACAATATACTGTGCTAATTTCTTTCTTCTGTATTTCAACATTTTAATTATCTACAACAAAATTTCGTTCAGTATCACTACTTGCATACACAACTCGTTCATGTGTCGAGGTATGAGATCCTTCCGGTGATGAGAACAAAAGCTCACGGATTTATAACTATTCACTAAGGATTTAATATTAATTTGCATGCTTTAATTACGATCAATCAATAGTTATGTATTAATCCTACTCATTATAGAAAATGCCGTGTGAGATAAATCATGGCCTACAAAATTCGTCCAGTACGCCATCGCCATTGTTTTGAAGTCATCTGGTGAGTCCTAGTCTTTGACAAATTCAACGCTCAGCCTTCTAGGACTGGGTAAGGCATCCAATAGATGAAATTCCACAAACTCTGTATGAAAGGTAAATCAATTCAAATCATTAGATACGCACAAAGGTAAATAAATTATAATGTTATAATAGAGAAATTACCATAAAAACTATCAATGTCATTATTAAACAGCAAACGTTTATAAGGCGTGATTGTTTTCCCGTGGAGGAACGTTTCAAGTTGTTACAAGAACCGTCAAGACTACGATACTTCAAGTTCATCCCGATACATGCAGTTTTGTTGTAATACATGGACAAACAAATCTTTCAAAAATATGTCTTATCTAGTTTCACTTTTGATTAATCTATGGCACATTGTCCTCCAGCACTATCAAGATAAATTAAATGGTCATTAAATTTGTGCATATTAAGAATATTTTTTTTTAATGAGATTTATATTGTATTTACACTTGACATTCTCTATTGCTTATAAAGATAGAAACATCAGAAATAATTTCAGAATGCCTGTACAATGAATACAGTTCTTCGGAAAGATGAGAATCGATCAATAGCCCATGCTCCGGGCTTCCAATATCTATACTTAACCTAGAACTATAGTACATATATATCTTCTCAAGTTGTCCAAAGTCGCGGACTAATGTTTGAATATGATCTTCTAATTCTTTAGTTTTTAGATGTAGGTACCAGTCGGTTCTTTCTAACTTCAAACCATCATCTATGCAGAACATTTAATCATGGTTACCATTTTGTATGAAAAATAGTCAAAACTAAAGGTATAGTTATGATTTATACCTTTAAAATATAACTTAGATTGACCTCTGTAACAGGATGGTAAGAATACCAACATACAAATCCACAGATGTATAGATATTGAGAAACTCATTCTGCTGGTCATAAACTGTAATAAATTTTAAAAAAATGTTTAATTACTAACTATAACTGTTACTTTATACATTAACTATTTAAAGAGCTGTTGTATAGAATGCACTCGAATATAGTTTAGCAAACTTAGTAAACTTCTAAAGTGTAGTTGGGCTTATTTTGCGTATTGGGAAAAGCTATATGCGCACTTGATAATCAGATTTTGCGTAATTGTTTTTTATAATTTATTGTTTTATTATAAGATAAGACATCAATTAGTTGTTGCTATAGGTATAAGAATATGTGGTATTTCTACTTTGCCTATTGCTATAGCTCAACAATCTACAGGAACATAAAAGATTAAAAGACAGACGACAATAATAATTGTTGCCATTGCCTAAATTAGTTTAATATTTATCTGGGTCCATCGAGTTTAAAAAAATTACTATTTTACTCGCTCATGTTATAGCTGCAAAACCTCACAGGTCACAGCTCTAACGTTGAAAGATTATTATGTAAAAGAAATATTCTTAAATTGATAAATTGTCATAATGTGTATGTTGAAAAGGAAAATTAATATATTTTTATTCATTTTAACATGCCTGCAACAATGGAAGCAACAAAAAGAAAGGCTGAAGAACAAACTAAGAAAATATAAAAAATATAACTTTCTAATACTGTGTTATGCATTAACTTTGAATTCAATGATAATATAATATTATCATTGTATACGGAAAACGATTCTGAGCGGGGGCGGTTTGTCAGTGACCAGTGTGGATATTGTATATTATATTTATATTGTTATTACTTATTATTAATTTATAAATTCATTCTGCTAATTATAAACTGTAATAATATTAAAAAAAAATTTTTAATTATTTAATTATTTTATATATTTAAAGAACTGTTATATAGAATGCACTCAAATATAGTTTAATCATAGCTTATTTTAGCAAATTTGTGTTCAGCAGAATGCCAATCGTACGTGGTTAGCTTTAGTATTAGAGTGAATTGACTTATAATCAAGCTTAAAGTTAACATTATTTGTATTTGTACGTAGGCTTTTATACATTTCAATATTATAAAGCAAGATATTATGAGCATTTTCAAATTTAATTATTTTATTTAATCTTATAAGTTATATATTTTCATAATATGCATAAAAATAGAATTATCATAAAATAAAGCACATTTACAGACACAGATAATGTTTTTAAAGAACTTTTTTCTCAACTTAAAGTTTGACGATAGGTCAGTTTACTCATTCTTACACTAAAGCTAACAGCACAATGTTGGTTATTCAGAACGCAAATTTAGTCACAACATACAAGGCATTAATTTGTTTTTTATAATGAAGTAAAACATTTTTTAGTTATTTGATCATAAATTATTATTTATATTGTCAAGCATTTATTTTTTGTAAATTTAAAGCTGCATCAAGTAGAGGATTCTATACAATAGGCTTTAATGTTTTGAACATTAGGTTCCCATACTAATATTATACAACAATGATTATTATGCAGTTATAAATCTAAAATAGTTTATAGTTTATACACAATAACTATATTATATTATATTACGTACAAGCTTATTTAACAAATTTTCCAACAATAAATAGGGATTATAAAAATTGTTTTGCCATAATTAAAATGTTTTAACCACTAATTCTGAGTTGCATAAGATCTTTATGAATTTAATTTTTCACTTAAATGTAAAGGGCTATTTTATGGGCCACTAAATTATGTTAAAGGGAACATTAGCTCACTATTGATTCATTCAATATTAAGAAATTATTTATGCAACCCGTCATAAATATTATTATATTATTTTTACAATACCAACACATTTTTAACTTACCTAACAGATATTTTATTTGTTAATGTATTATAAAAACGCATTTTTTCGGATTGTTTTTGCTGTTCTTTGGCCATTTCCCACCAAGTATCATCAGTTTTTAACTCTTCAAATAACATCATATTTTGTCCTGTTGTATCAACAATATCAGAACCTTTGCTTAAAAAAATAAAAACAAATTTAATTAAAAACCCTATTGTGTTTTAAAAACAACAAATATCTTACTATCATAAGTAGATGAAACAGTAATATCTATGTTAATTGGTAATTTAGATTCATAGTCCGTGTCTGGTACAAATCTGTATATATAATGTTCTTGTACAACATACTGTATTTCAGAAATCAACAACCACAATCCAAACACAGAAATCAAAATTGTCACTGGAAATCATAATAATATTACTAGTTTTCAAACAATTTAATAATTAGGTATAGTTAATACCAGAACTTAAAAGTACATAATATTAATGTAAAGATTTGATCAAATATGTTTTTATGATAATCTTACGTATAACATTACTATAAGTAGATGGTTCATAAATTTCTTCTTGAACCTTAGGAAATGCATCCAATTCTTTTACAATATTAAGTGCTAATTTTTTTCCACTGTATCTCAACATTTTAATTATCTACAACAAAATAATATTCATATAAAACTCATAAAATTCATAATTTCTTATAACATATAATACATTTACCTAAATAGTTATTTTAAATAGTTTATTATTAAAATATTAACAGTGAGAGAAAATAATCATTTGATGGAAACAAATAGCCACAACCAATTATTTTGTTATAATATGTAAGCATACAAATATTTAGGGAAAAGGTCACTTTGTACAGTCAATTGTTTAAAATTCGAAACCCGAACAATTTTTAAGGTCAGGTAAAAAGGTAGATTGCAAAACGCGGACACTTTGTACGATCAGGTAAAACTTTAAATTGCAGAACACGGACACTTTGTACTAATATACATAAAGTATATATATATTTTAATATAAACAAGTCTGAAGTCATGACCAGACCATGTTATTAAGCTAAAATATTATTTGGTAAATCTAATATCTTATACATTCCAAATAGGAGAGAATACTGAGTTATTACCTATCAAAAGTAATTTTTATTTGTCATTTTGACATATTGTACATATTTTTAATTTACTTTTTAACATTTAACATTTGATAGTAATATAATACAATTATAATTTATAATCATATTTGATAATTTTAATAATTTCAATATTTTTAGGTCATCAAGTTTCTAAATTAATTAAAAATATATTATAGGACCAAGAAATATTTGGCTGTTATCTAACAAGTTATTAAAAAAAAAACTTTGATTATTTTGACTAGGTATTGTTAATATACTAGGTATATTTTAAAACACTTAATTGACTCATTGTTTTACTTTTTAATTTTTACATTTTAATAATTGACATTGTATATAGGTACTTACTACTTCGATATATAACTTATATTTACACTATATATGCTTTATTTATATTAGTACAAAGTGTCTGCATTCTGAAATGACAATTTTTACCCAACCGTACAAAGTATCCTCGTTCTGTAATATACCTTTTTACCCGACCGTACAAAGTGTCTAGTTTTGCACTTTTAATGCTCGACCATACAAAGTGAACTAGAATCAAGAATTTAAAATAAAAAACAATAGAAACAACACAAATCAACTATTCCTTTATTAATATGTGTAAACTTACTTACAATTTTATTTAAATATTATCAACTTAATTCCTATGAGATAGATCCCTAGATGTGTTATATTTTATGAAACATACGGAACAATAATAATACAACAGAGTTGTATAGTTAATCCCTGCACAAGCCTATAAAATAGGAATTTACTTTTAGCATCATTTTAAGTTTGCAACACAATGCTCAGTTAATACACTTGTTAACATTACCAGTTAACAAAAAGCAAAAATTGGAATTGAATAAAATACAAATCAATATTTATTATAAAATTATGTTAGGATCCATCTAAGAAACTAAAGAACTCGAATGACGAATAATAGAGAAACATTCATTTTTGTTATCATCGTCGACGTGTTTTCGTTTATCAACAAAATCAAATTTTGTCAACAAAGCCGCTCAACTTTCACCGCCCACCAACCGAACGATCGAATTTCCTTAGCAAACTACGGTTATCTCTCTTTTTCCTTATCAGTTTTCAAATTTATCAAACATTTATGATAATATATTTTCGAAAAATATTATTCTTATTACTCTGTTTTTCGACTTTCCGACATTTCCCCATCCCCGTCACTCCTCTATTCGAGTGGTTAGTTTGTTATTAAAGCCGCGGATGTTACGGTTTGTACACGAAACCTGTCCGTAGCCTTCGCAATCGACGACGACCGTCGTTGGTTATTACTTATTATTATTGTTTTTTTCGCCTTTTTCTATTCGTTTCTTCTTTTCAACCGCCGTTTGTGCTCTATTCGTTTTAGTTTATTTCTTTTGAAACCCGAGGATATGCGGTTTGTACACAAAGTTTCGGTCGGTCTTTGTTTCGACGCACAACTTGGATTTTATAAATAATACTGATTTTTTTTTGTTTTTGTTTTTGATTCAATAAATATTGCATTATATTATTGTACACATATTATTTTGTCCCTTATTCATGATAATATATTTAAGCATTGGTCAACTATATGTCTATATGTAATGTGTAACATACAATATAGGTATGGAAGTACAGAACTGTTCATCGGTGGTGTTATGAATGTCAATAAGTACTGCTACACATATATTTTATATATAGTGTTGATATAGGTAAGTTAGCTAATATGAGTACCTACTATACTACTATGAGTAGCCCATATTGGTCATTCAATGTTTAATTAAGCACACAAATTGTGCAGCAATTTAATGTATTATAATATACTAATATTATACGTACAGCAGTGGCGTATATAGGGGGGAGGCCCCCTAGGCCAGAGCCCATAGTGAAATTGTAGGTTCAATTACTTAAAGCATTTCATGTATATCTACACTGTTTACAGTTTTTCACCATGATTAATTTAGTCAGTTGATTAAAATCGTATATATCGAGTATATTAATACTCACAAGAAAAAAAAGGATTAAATAGAAGGAAAAATTACAATAATTTACAACTAACAAATTACAATCGTGATAGATTCAAGGATGTTATCTTTCTCTTTCTCTTTCAAGCCCCTCAAAATATATGAATACTAAATCAGTAATCATATACGTAAATGTTAATTTTTGAACTATTGGTACCTTCTATAATCAATAGATGGGTAATTAAATTTGTACATTTTGCAAAACTAAAACTCAACTAATACATATTATATTGAATAAAAATACATAAATATTAATATAAACTTTAGAATTTTTTGTACACCATCCTACTAATTTAATAAATAATAACTGGTAAATGCTATACTTAACTATCAGAAAAAGTTTATACATAAATGAAAATACTTATATATATATGTATATATTGTAAACATTTATTTTACTCAGATAGGTACCTAGTACATATTATTTATATAAGTCTTTACTTACCTGCATATTATGTTGTTTCTTGCCATACGTACAACACAGCATATTTTACATTAACAATAATCCATTTTACTGTTTCTTTTTTAAAAATTAGAGTGAATTTGTTCATGATAAAATTTAACGGTAAGATTATTATCTATATTCTATATTTCTATGGCATCTCGGAGCAGTGGAGCCAAAATTCATGTTAATGTCAGCCCGTGGCCCGACCTCTTTTTCAAAAAACGTGGCTGATATGCCACATTTTATTAACATTATAATTTTATTATGATCATCATGTACCTATATTTAAGCCATGATTATGAGTAAATGTATATTAGTGTTTAAGTATTCATTAAATAATTAAGATATTGAGGCCGTCAAGTTTTGTAAAAGTCCCGACCACATTTTAAAAACTTCGGGACCAATGTCTTGGATGATTTTATTGATATTATTTTAAAGAACCAAGTTATAACCTTTTTGAAACTGTACATTTTAAAATGATCATAACTTATTAAAAAATATAAATAACAATAAAATCCAATTCAATTCACTCTAATTTTAAACAACAGAGTAAAATAGATTACAGTTAATGTAAAATGTACAATGTTGTACTTTTGTAATACAGATACAACACATGCAGGTGTGATGTCCCCTTAAGTAAAGACTAATATGAATTTGTATCTGAATAAAATATCAATGCCGTCTTAAGATCTAAATTTCATAACATTCATATTATCTAACACATCGTATACTATAATATATCATAATAAATATGCATAATAGAAACATTAACTAGTAATATAAGTAAATTTAATTATTAGGAGGATGTTACACCCGCATGTGTTGTCACCGTTTCACAAATGTAAAACAACAAATATTTTTTCTCAATATCTTATTAGACTTTCCTAATAGGTATAGCCCTAAAATGAAGTACCTACATACAATAGGTGGGACTATATTTCAAATAATTAATTCTTGAGAACTGATATAATTCAGTTAATAGAAATTAGAACATCATACTAACGTTTAATATGTATAGAAAAATAATTTACTTATCTCATATTTTGCATGTCAAAGTTATGATGCATAATTTAGTCTTATTAATTCTACAGGTTCTTGAAGTACTATACAATATGTATCTAAATAAAGGGTAGGTATCTAATATTTGAAAATTGCTATTAAAATATAGAAATAGATTTTAATTTTAACGCACCCGGTGCTAATGTGATTTTGTTCTCAAAAACACTCATTACGGGAATAGTGATCCTGCCCTGTAAAATCAATCAAATTTGATTATTTTTTTTTAATTGATATAGGAAAATATTCTACAGAGCGCATTAAACTTTGGCTTTCAATATTTTATTCCCGTGAAGCAGGTGTTCGTCGAAACACCCGAAACAGTCAACTAATATTTCGTTATATTATTTTGTTACCTCCTGACATTTACCTGCAAGTGCGTGAGCGTAAAAATCAGACCATCTACACTACTACACAGTATAAATTCACGAGATCGTAAGACCACGAAACAATATGTGAATTAGGTTGCCAATAATTTGCTCCTTAGTATAATGTGCACTGTAAGATCAATAAATTTAATTAATTTTTTTAATTGATAGTGGAAAATATTCTACAGGACGCATTGATATTTGATTTACAAATTATTTTATATCATTATTTAAAATCAAATAAAAAATCTGAGGTCAATGCAGGCTGTAGAATGTTGTTGTTTATCAATTAAAAAAGAAATTATCTGAAAATATTCAGTTGTCCACGAGTTATTTATATTCCCTTGAAGTTGTTATTGTCCGCTGAAACACCCGAAACGACCAAGCCAACTAATATTTCGTTATATTTTGTTACCTTCTGACATGTACCTGCGAGTGCGTGGGCTAGCCATCTACACTGTCTACTAAACAGTACACACTCACGAGATCTTGAGACACGTAACGATATGTGAATTAGGTTGCCAATAATTTGCTCCTTAATCAAAAAATTACTAGTAAAGAAGATCACAATAATGGCACTAAATTTACTAATTTAATTAACTACAATCGTATATTGTAGTCTTGATGTAGGAAAGTAAATTATTTACAATGTGTAGGTACCATAAATTGTATCTGTCTATAACATAAATAGGCAGGTATCTATAGTATAAATTAAATGTTATCTGTGTTAAATAAATATAAAATATAAATTATAATACTATATTATTTTAATGATATAGCTACCAACAAATTATATATATTTTAAACATTTAAATTAAAGGGGCTGCAACACACGTATTTTTCATACGTTTTAGACCAATAAGCGGTGGTAAATTACACATACTTGGGAATGTCCGATTTAAATTGTATATACATGTTTAAATTCGTTGATAAAATATCTAGGATTCTTAGGAAGTCGATTTTCAATTTTCAATTTAAAACAACCTTAAAATAACCATTTTTTTTTTATAAATCCAATGAAATAATTGCATTACATTTGCATTTATTTTGGGCACATATGATTTTAAGTAAAAAAAATGATTCCTAAGAAGCATAGTCTAGACTCTAGAAGTTTGTGAATTCAACCAATTTTTCAAAATTACAATCGAACTTCGGGAAGTATGATTAATTTACTAACGCTTTTAGTAGTTTTTATAGTCATGCAAACTAGAATATATTTCATTTTTCGCGAAGTTTTGACATGAGCGTGCGCGTGTGAGAGTTGCTTCCGGCGTGACAGCTATTCTCGGAAACGATAACGGATTACGCGCACTAATATTCATTTACTACGGTTCCATGTCATAATATCTTCGAAATAATATCTTCAGTCAAAATATCTTGATCAAAATTTTATCTTTTGTGAAAATATCTTATGACAAAAATGTATTCGGTTAAAATATTTTTTTAACAGATTTTTTAAAAATGTTTATTCATATTATTTATTTATTTTATTTTTATAAATATATCGTGTACCTACAACATTATTTATAATAATTGTTTAATAATATAGTGTTAGTAATTAGTATGATCCTTATAAAAATATTATTGTAAAAAAAAACATAGAAAAAATTATAGTTGAAAAATTAATTATTTAAAATAAAATTAGTGATTAGTTAATATTGAACATTATAGGATATACGATATACCTCTTAAATATTGAACTGTTGGTATTTCAGAGCAATTTTCCACGATTGCTTTTATTTTTTTATCATGATCTCTGTACTTTCTACGACGTGTTGGACTATTTGTAATTAATTAAATAAATTAAATAATATGAAATATATAAATACCTCTTGTAACACTTTGCTCACAATACATACCACCGGAGGTCTTCCGACGTATATTTGAGTATATAGAGATTAATTGATTACATGAATATAAATTAAAAAATTAGCTTAAAAAATATTTTGACTAAAGACATATTTGCCGTAAGATATTTTGCCACAAGATATTTTGACTAAGGATATTATTTCGAAGATATTTTGACCAGTCACCATTTACTACTCACACATAGATGCAGTATTAATTTATATGTCACATGAATTGCCTATATAGTACTCCTTAAAATATGCTACATTGCAGCCCCCTTAAATAAAAGTTATAAACATTTTTTTCAGATGCAATTAGAACATAATATTATACACAACTGCCTTGACAGTTTGACACATGCGACATTTCGTATTAAAAATAAATTTATAATTCAAAACAACCTAATTAAATTGTGTTAATTTAAAATAAAAATGAATCAACAAGAATGATATATTAATATATTATATAATTTAACTTACAGCTTATTGTTTAAATATAATATTTGATTTTTATATTTCCTTATACTTGTGAAAATGTTTTCTGAATATAAATATATTATTAAAATATCTAAAACATTCATTTTTTTGTGGAATATTAAAGAGCTATATTTTAGTTATAATGTTATGAAACTACATTATGGAACCATAATTGTTTTACTATGGCAATTTTATCATAATGTTAATGAATCTTTAAAAAAATGTATTATCATATTCTTTATAATATTATTATTACAATTTTAACATTGTTTGAATATTGAATATAATTTTGTATTTTTGTTGTCAGGTCAATTTACGTAAGACATTTTTAAGAGAAAGTACTTTTTTTTTTTTCTGCAGTTGTGACTTTGATTTTGATGGTTCGGCCTTTTTAGGAGCTATTACTACGCAATCATCACGTAAGAGGAACACTTCGTGGTATCCTGTGAGCCGTATATCGCGTGGTGACCCTAAGGACACGTCAGTAGGACTCATAGGCTTTGTTACGCCGTATGAAAAAAAAAAAATATATGCTTTATTGCATTATAATAAACGAAAATAATAAATTATATCTGAGAATAGGTGATACTAATTTTTCAAATAATAACAAAAAGAGAGTTTTCTTAAAGGTAATTAAGTGGTTTTATTTTACGTGGCATCAAAAACATACAAACAATATAATATAATAGGTTTTTTTTTGGGGGGGGGGGGTTCATTGTTCATAATAATATAAAATATTAGTCATGGGAATATGATAATTGGGGGCAACATGGCAAATGCATTTGTATATGATAAAATTTGGGGATTATGAGAATAATTAATATGGATATAATAATTATACTCTAACATGACAGCTAATATGGTATTTTTTCGTTCCGGGTCTACTGGATACCCGTGCACTGCGCAAAATATGATTGTTTTGTATAGTTTTTTCTCTAAGCAAAAATATTTTAATTTTTTTTTTTTGAATACAACGGACCTCGGGGTTACCAACCCCGCCACACTGTAACATGTCTGAACGAATATTAAATAAAAGAGAGCTGGTTGCGTAGCAAAAAAGTGGAAGGTTAAAGTATACTTGACAACAGGTAAATTGAGTTGTATCCGGCGGATTGTTGTTTGTCGCTGCTACGCCCGCCAGGGCACTTATTGATGTTGTTCAGGCAATCATGGATGTACTCTACGATGGCGTCAAAATATATTGGATACAATGAAAACAAGGTGCCGGTGTGGTATGCTTTCTCGGGTTGAGACTTGATGGAGTTGGTCAGTGGGCCCGGATAAAATGCATTGAGTATCCGAGTCATGTTTGACAATTCAGGCAGTGGGCCATTGTTGAATAATTGTCGTCGTTCGTCAGGGGGGCTTTGTACAATAACGGGGAAACAGCCATTTTGCCTTAAAAATAAAAATTTAAAACAACCTAATAAATTGTGAAAATGTATATTAAAAAATAATAAACAAGAATGATATATATATTATATATATTCATATAACATAATGTTTGTGTAAAAATAGTATCTATTCTATTGTTTTAAAACGTCCCGAATTGAGGCCGGGGCCATACACGGCGTATTCCGCTGCGTTTTAAACGCCGCGTATTCCGCAACGTTTTCCGTCGAATTAAAATCGTATTGGTTTAAATCGGAGCAGCTATACACGACGGACGTAATACGCAAAACGCAAGCCGGACGGCGTTTTTTGCCGCCCCGAAAAACGCGGCGTATTACGTCCGTCGTGTATAGCTGCTCCGATTTAAACTAATGCGTTTTTTAATTCGACGGAAAACGCTGCGGAAAACGATGCGGAATACGCCGCGTATAGCCCGGGCCTCAGTCTTTTTCAACCGTTTAAATATAGAAAGATCCAGTCCAGTCTTGGTCATAAATCATAATTAAAATTCACTGGTCCGGTCCGGTCCATAAAAATACGGACCACCGATCAAGCAGAGTGGAAATATAATGATACATAGAAAAATCGTTTTAAAATGTTTCCAAATTGGTACATTCATAGAATTTACACGCAATTATACAATATAAACAGTCCATTTCGAAGTTAAAGCTACCGGGGGCGTAATTAAAATGTTTTATGGGAGGGTATATACATTTCCCAAACGAAATTGACAAATTCTCCCACGTAATTACGATAATTGCTTTCACCGAATACAATGGAGTATACGCATTTCGAGTAGGTACCTATATTTATATACTATAACTATATTATAATTTATAATAATATAAGTTATAACTACATATTTTGGAAATATACAATATATTATAGTTACTATGTATAATAATTAATAAAATTGTAATAAATTATATTGCTTGAACTGCGTAAATTATTTTATTGCATTTGCACACTCACAGTTACCTATATTTCAATATTATAATATTATCATCTATTTTTTGGAAAACCGATTTTGCGTAAAAATTCCCGTTTTTCCTTAATTTTTATGTTTTTTTTCCCGGCGCTTGTGAAAACTACTGAGAAATTTTTACTTTTAACCCCCCAAAGTACCAACTATATTCTCTTTCCTATCAGAAAAGCTACTGTTTGAGAAAATCCAAGCACTTTTACTGTCCTAAAACGTGATGAAAGACACAAAAAAAAAAAAAAAAATAAAAAAAAAAAAAAAAAAAAAAACACACATCATTGGAAAATCAATACATTCATCGTTTCACTCAGAATCTAAAATAATAAATTTAAACTTGACAATAATATTAGGAAATATTTATGACATCGCGGTCCACGTTATACCTATCGGGAAAAAATAAAATTTTATAATAAATAAGATAGCAGTTAATAAAATCAAATACGATTTTTGAGTTAAGTGGATTTAGTATTTTTGTAATGACCCAATGATTTAATATAATATTATGAAGTAAACAAATATTTTTAAATTAGTTTCAAAAAAAAAATTGGGGAAACGATTATGCAACAACCTCCCCGAAGTGTCTCCTAGGTAACGCTAATACACTAAAAAATAAAATAATGTGACGGTGTAAACCTATATACGCATTGGTGCTCAAATGTGGTATTATTTTAAAAACATGATGTACCCAAAAGTTGCATTCAGTTGTTGAGTCTGAAAATTTTTTACCTAAACGTGTTACCATTGTGTTTCCAATCATTCTCCAAATTTCAATGTAAAAATATATTTTTGAACGTGTTTCGGAGTTTATTTTTACAAATAATCAGTAGGTATACAGCTGTTGAAAAATTGGTGCTCTTTTTAATTGGTTTTACATTGACAATCTTAATGTTCTAATTTTTTTGTGTTTATCAAGTAATAGGACGGTTGCCGTTTTCTTTTTGCTTTGCCCCCCTTCCAAAATCTTATTTGATAGTTTCAAAGTTTTAATACAAAAACATTGTCGACGCATGTACTAATTTTGTAAATAAAATCTAATATAAAATGACCAAGTCACCAGGCCATAATATGGTATAGGCCATCTGGAAAATTCCCATTTTCCGACCGGCCACTCCGCCCCTGCACTACATACACACGCCTGAGCGACTGATACTAAACACCTTTTCACGCGACGACGACACTGTGTCGATGATGGGAGATGAAGTAGATGGTACTCAGGACAATGCAAGTTAATTATGGGCACTGGGGTCGATCCGGTTTGGTGCAATGACCACAGGGTATATACAATTATAATAGTAGTGTAGCTTAATGACTAACTTAATGTACTAAGTAAGTATAATATATAAACATATATTATACAAGCTGGTGTCATGAATTGACAGAAA
Source organism: Macrosiphum euphorbiae (assembly GCA_949089665.1). Lineage (NCBI taxonomy): Eukaryota > Metazoa > Arthropoda > Insecta > Hemiptera > Aphididae > Macrosiphum > Macrosiphum euphorbiae. The sequence goes on from CARXXK010000002.1 coordinate 22,689,045, forward strand.
TTTGAGGGTGATGCTGGTCTCGATGTCCTAGACGGCCTTTTACACATCGTACACCTTGCTGGCGGACTTAAGCAACGATCCGTCTGTCGCACTGGGCGAAGTTGATGTGCACAGGACACGAACACACGGCAGCGGCAACTTACACACAGAATGTTAATGATATAATATAAAAACTCACAGTTTACTATTGGTAATGAAGAGTAATTATTTTAAAAATAATAATAATGGTGTCGTTTCATTAACGACTTAAGTTCTTGTCACAATGACAATACAAAGAAATAATAAATGCCTGGTTACATGGACCACATACGGTACAGGTTTTACAATAATATTAATAGCCCCCTAACTTTGTGTGTGTACCAAAAGGGACAAAAGGGTACTGAACCAAAAACTTAACAGACGCAAAAAAAGGTATGCGCTGCAATAGCGGAAACGAGACGATATATAATATGAGTTAACAGCAGAAAAATTTATAACAACAAGGGCGTTGGCCACAATAAGTAAACAATACAAATCTTAACATAATACCTAGTGATACGAATAAATGATAATAATATGAAGCAGACGTTGATAAATAATTATTCACACAGAAAGGGAAAGCAAAGATAATAAATACACATAACAATTATTTTAATTTTAATAATTAAAGGACGGAGTGGAGTATGGACGAGAAGTGAGATGTCGCAGTCGCGCACTCGCGCAGAGTCGTACCCGCGATAAGCTAATATACGCCACTGATAATCATGTAATACTGTAGTAATGTAATATGTATAATGTAGTATACCCTTTTAAACATTATTTATTATAATAAAATATTTCATTATGCGCAATAACACCATGAACTAATCGCTCAGCGAGGACGGGAATGTGCTGACACAACCCTTTTGGTCTATATACAGGCAGAACCCGTGTTCCCCGCTGGGCCAGGACGAGCAGTATAGTGTCGACAATATTATGTATCACTAAATTAGACGGAACGTCATAGATATAAGAGCATAATTTGTAAACTTTCCGAAATCTTTCTTCAATATTATAATCATCTTTTCCGTAAGTGGTGCAATCTTTTTACATAAAAGGACCGTTATAAAACGTTATCAACATTTGAGTGCCGAAATTAAGTAGGTAGGTACGAGCTCAATAGTATAAATCCAGGTATTAATAATCATCTGGTAGAACTATTATGTGTTAAATTTAGTTAAGTTAATATTAATAAAATAATGTGTTAATGTTTAGGTAAAACATTTATATAATTGTTTTAGTAAAAAATATATGCTTTTTGGCTATTAAATAGGTACCTAGATACAAAATTAAAATTAATATAATAATATAAGATATTAATCGATGAGAAATATTGTGTAGATGGGAACTCGCAAGAAGATTGGTTATCTATCCAGCTTAAAAGTAACAACCAAAAATGTTCAAGTACTTTTAAGTCCGATTTTTTGTACCTATAGGTACATAATATATGCAACGTAAATATCATAAAATATAATATTGTCCCCCCTGATCCACCGCTTATCCAGCCCACAACTGCTCATACAACGGCAACATTCACTCTCAATCACGATATCATATTATTGAAATTAAAGCACGTTATTAATTATTTCTGTAATTGTCTCTGTAATTTGTCCATCTCCACTTTCGACTCATATTCAAGCATCTCATCGATCGCATTTTGAAACATTGTTCCAGGGTACTGGGATTTCGACTTTTCAATACTGTATATAGGTAGCCCTGATGAGGTGACTCTGATGAGGTAACCCTGTCATAAATATTATCATAGCCTGTTTTTTTGTGTGTTTCTTCAATAGTTCAATATATCTGCCTCGGCCGTAGTTAGACCTACCGTACTTGCCGCGCATAATTTATAGTAAAGCTCTTCGATTCTACTAGCGAATTTCGCCACACTTTCTCCTTCGGCCATACGTGCCGTATTCAGCCCTATAGACAAAGCCCTTTCTGATATTTTTTGTTCAAACGCGCATTCTAATATAGAAGTTTTTATGACTGCCCATGATTCTAAATTACGATATTTCGTTACTTCAAAATAGCGTTCCCTGTCAACTTTGAAGTTATTATTTTTAATAATATTGGTGTTTCTGCTTCTGTTGTCTCTTAAGTGCGATTTCACAAATATTTATAAATTCAGCTACGTCCTTTTTGCCTGTGCAAATTGGTATCATAGCAATTGCTTTATCTGAATCCATTTTACTCATTATGTTAGTTATTTTCTTCTTTTCTATTTTTTCTAAGCTAATATGAACAACGTTTGGGTCCGACCTACGAATTGTTCACTTTTTCGTGGCGTGATACCTATCTGGTCTGTTAAACTAAGGGCCGATTTCACCAACACAGTTAATCACGGTTAACGCTTAATCGGCTGATAACAGATATTTAACCGGCCAAATTCGGCCGATTAAAACTCCGGTTAACTTTAATCATGATTAACTGCGTTGGTGAAATCGGCCCTAAGTGTTCTTACAAAATTTTCCCTAACAGCTTTTTCGGCGTTAACTATCTGTTTCCTAGTTTGTTCTATAAATTATTTCTTTATGGCGTCTTTTATTACTGCCGGTGTGACCGGTGAAATTAACTCCCGGTGATTTTTACTGGGGGGAGTAATAATCGCCGGGAGTAATTATTTCCAAAGCTAGCAGGCGATTATTACTCCCTATATATTTTAACTCCACTTTATCTAGATGATAATTTTAGTAAATATTAATCGTTTTAGTTGTCACTATGGCACGATTTTATACATAACTAGCTTTAAGTATTACCTGCAGGCGTTGTCCTGGGATAAATGACACAGAGATGAACAATCCACCTTGTTAACTTTTTTTCCTACATGAACCAATTGCGAGCACAAAATAAATGAGTATGTGTTTATGAGACTAATTAGATATTAAACAAAATAATTTACATATAATATTATTATATTAAACTAGCTGATCCCGTGCACTTCGTTGCCCGTTAAATGTACCAACTCTTATATGACTCAAACTTTATTCAACTCGTTATTTAATATTCGATGTATCTATGGTATACATCCTTTGGTGTTTAAAATTTATCTTAACTTTTCCGTTGTCCGGTATAAAAATTCTGATTCGCAGCAGTATATTAACAGGTATAGGCAATCTACCTGCGGTGTTTGGAAGTAAGTGTATAATTTAACTCTGAAGTACCAAAGTTATACCAAGTTTGTCGTATTCCACCTATGGTGGATTAAAATTATCAATTAATACAAAATCCTAACCTACCCGTACTAAAATCAGATGAAAAAAAAAACAAATTTAACCATTTAAAAATTAACATATCTTCTTCCCAAAGGTCTAATCTACACACAAACATTAATTTATATATATGTTGAGGTGAATGTCAAAATTTGGTGAAAAAAGAGGAATAATGACAACATAATTTTTAGAAATTAATTAAGTACTCAAACCGAAAATTATTTTATTTTATATTATAAGTTATTTGTTGCAACAAGATAAACTATTATGACATTTTGAGTTACCTACATAAAAGTCCTGACGATCTATAACTACACTCCTTCGATACACACTTTGCCTTACAGTTCCATCTCAAGTACCCCTGTTCACCTTTTTGAGAAATTGTAGTGGAAGCTTTCCCTAACGGATTGGTCAGTAGCAACTTTTTCAGGAGATAACAATTGTTCTTTATATACAGCAAATTGATTACAGGTGTATAATTGATTTATTACACCCTCTTTTATGCCTAGTGTGTAAAATTCATTATCGACAGTTACGACAATGGTTGAATTATCAGGAGTCGACACAAATACACTATTCTATAGTTATATATTTAAGTGATAGTCTTATTCTGCGATATTGAAGAGGAGGTTCTCATGGACTGGGTCAAGAATTTTGGAGATATTACAATTATAATTTCCATAGCAGATTGATCCGTAGTCTAGTTTTGATCTAACTAGTGATCTAACCTTTCGATTAAATAATACACTATAACATTATTGAAAGTTTCTACTCAAACATAATTTGCCCTTCAGTTATTGTGTGAACAATAGGTATTTAGTGAATATCATACCTATAAACATTCACAATCTTTACGTATGAGTGTATGACAAGATACACCACACACCAACAAAATATATTGTAAAACGTCTATACTCCAATTTTAACTAAAAATGTCTAACATTCACCAAAACTCAATTGTGAATGTACTTACCGATAATCGTTACGAATGTTGACATTCACCGGTGGCTGTCGGTATACTCGTCATTCACCTTAACATAGGTATATATATATATATATATATATATATATATATATATTGACAAAAAATAATAATACAAATTAACAAACGTGCCCGATTAACCAATAGCAACCAATACATAATATACACTATTATTATTTTAATCTGCAACAATAAACTACATTTTTTATTATTTAGTTTATTTTTTTTCTGGAAAGATGTACTAAATTGTTGTATTTTTGATATCCAGATTTCCTATTTTTTCCGATGGATTTTCCTAAAATTTTCTTTCTTAAAAATCTTAAAAAAAATTTGAGCCAAATCGGACCAGCCATTCTCCATTTATTAGGTAACATACATTTTTCACTCTCCATTTTTATATAGGTATATAGATAAAACAACTAGGTAGGTATCTCAGTGGTTAGAGCATGTCACTACGAAAGACGTGTTATTAACAACCACACAGGACACTGCCTTTAATTATGATAAAAATATATAATGAAAATATAATATTTAGGTACTATGACCGCAGCTGGTAACTTGAGGTTAGGTATCTTTTATGATTTAGAAGTTTAAGTTTATAACTAGTAAGTGATAACCACGATTTCTATAACGAATGAATGTTTAAAATAAAAGAAATATTAAACAAATGAATAATTAGGTATTTTACTTTTTATATTACCTAAAAATGTCTTTGTTTTGCAATTTACTAATAATGGTGGTGCGAAATATTTTAATACTTGGAATAAGATGAACAAAATTTTAGTCCAGAAAAAAGTTTGGAAGAAAATGGAATCCAACCTTTTTTTGGAGGAAAATAGACAGTGGAGGAAAACGGTATCTCATTTTTTGAGGAAATGGACCAGCAAGCCTCATGCCGGAGAGGGGCCAACCTAAGACACCCAAAACTGAAACTACAACCTGATTTTCATTGTTCACAATTTTGTGCTTGAACAAGTTGCCGTTTACAATGGCTATGAGCATTGTAGCTCGTAAATTCTCGCATTTGCATATACATCTTGCTAAGTTGTATTTAATGCTAAATTACATAGAAATCCATTTCAATTTTCAAGGTACCACGGTTAAATATGTGAAGTCTTATTATTTTGCATATTTAGAGGTTTTTTGCCTACTTGGCATATGTATATGCATATTTCTATTTTATCGGGCATATTATACATGATTTTGATATTCCTATTCATAAATCATATTATTATACCAATATCACTTTTTTTTTTTGGAAAGAATCAACATTTTACGAAAAAAAAAGGCGATCGTTTATCGAAAATTTCAGATGTAAAATAAATTACCTACTGACACAGACGTATATTATACGCAGTTCATGAAGGCTCAAGAATAGAATTTAAAATCAATTTTTTTAATTGTGACATAAAAAATTAAATTACTAATTACTTTAATTATAATTAAAAAAATATTAAATTAAATATACCTAACTATAAAAAAATAAATTGATAATTCATGTTATTTCAAAAATTGTTTATGATTTTTTTAAGTAAACATTTTTTAATTTTAGATATTTTGTGCATATAAATGCATATTTTTTTAAACTTTTTAAGGCATATTTCAAAGCATATATTGCCAATTTTGAGTGCATAAATGTAAGGCTGGGCATTAACGAGTTAAAAAGTTAAAGTTAAGTTAATAAGTTTATTTTATTTTAGCTATTTCGTTTTCATGTCAAAAAATATTTACCGTGAATTGTTTATTGTAAAAAATGTAAATCATTCGAATCTATAACTAATATGGAAATACTGTATAAAGTATAAACAATATAGTCTATAATTTAGTTTTGGGTTGGTAAAAATTAAGTAGTCTAGTGGTGAATAAACCAATAAACTTTTTTTTAATTTAATAAAAAGTTAACAAAAAGTGTGTATTAACTTTTAACTTAACTGAGTTAACCTATAGTTAAATTAACTTTTAACTTTTTGTTATTGGTGCATGTTAACTTAACTTAACTGAGTTAAAAAAATCATTAACTTGCCCTGCCTATCATAAATGCATACTTATTTAGGCATTTTTTAGGGCATGAACTCACTTAAAAACAGAATTATCGTAAAAAAAAAGAACATACAAACACAGATAATGTTCTTACCATCAAGTTTTATAATAGGTCGATTGACTCAAATTATTAAACTAACGGAGCTAAACGTGATCGGCTGTGCGTACATTTTATATAACGGAGACAACAAATATCTGTGTAGCGTTCTCTTAACAAAACTCCTAAATACATACAAGGATGGAATTCAAAATAAATTACACTTGCATAATAAATTGGGATGTCCAATGACATCGAATACTTATTTTTTACACTCACACCTAGATTTCATCCTGAAAACTTAGGTACGGCAATTAATGAACTAGGTAAACGATTTCATCAGGACATACTGTGTGGAACCTCGTATCTTAGTACAGCTTCCACCCCCTCTACTATGTACGATAAATTATGCGAGGGTGAGTGAGTGAGATAGAGTGGATTAAATAATTTGAGTAGGTAGGTACATAAGTACCCAGTCCTAGAAAATTGTCTTTGTCTTAGAAAATTATCTTGACTAGTGCTGGAATGTGTTAGATCATGATCTACCTGATAAAAAGTAGAGTTAATAAAAATTCAGTGTCACAACATTTTTATATCTGTAAATCATCTACTTTTGAATTTAGTTGATTTATTGTAAATAGTTTTTTGTAATAATTTATAAAATAACATATTATTATTTTAATTTTAATCTCGAATTATTGAAAAATAATTTAGGTACCTAATATAAAATCATATTAACATTTACTTTTGAATATATATTTCAAAACAATTACTTTACTCACAAAAAATCAAGTACCTAACTATAAGTATAACTAATAAACATAAGGTAATAGAACAAATCTAATTACAAATTTGAAACCAAAATTAGTTTAACAAAATTAATATTTAACTCTCATGATTAAAAATGTTGAATCTTGTATACAAGTAGGTATGCTATTAATAATATTTTAATTCAGCAGGTCATTGTGTATAAAAACTACATAAGTAAATTGTAAATATAATGGCAGAAGGTTTCAAGTTATTATGTAATAATTATGATTATTGTGTTTATAATATCTGATAATACTGTCTGCTTATGATTGTATACAGATTGGAGAACAAATTGTCTGCCACAATTGTCTTTTTTTAATCAGGGGACAAATTATTGGTCGAGGGACTATATATTATTATCAAAGCGCGCTCATGGATGTTTGTCTAGACTAGAAGATGGAAAAACCTAATAGTTTCATTTTTTATGTGTATTAACATATTTTGATAAGATGTCTCACTATTTTTTTTATACTAATATGTTTTGAATTTTGTCAATGTTTTATTCGTAGTTCGACAGTGGAACTATAACGGACGTCTTGTAGCTTTATTCCACCATACATTGTGTTTTGTTTAAGATAATATTATATTTATTTAATTAGTATTTTTAAACTGATCGGTAAGTACCTACATATTTTCTATTAAAAATATAGCCAGTTACTAGGTTAGCCTATAATAGGTATGTATCATAATTTCAATAATCTATACAAATATATTGTACCTATATAACTGTATACCTACACTTAAAAAGATGGTCAAGTGATCAGCAAACCCAGATTAAGGATCAATTGGGCCCCAGGATACCTTCACTTAGTGAGCCCCCTTTCAACTTTAATTTCAAAATAATTGTATCATTACATATTAATGACTTTATTTTATTGTATAATTTTTTACTATACAAAAAATATATAGAGTGTAATTTCGTTAAAACAAAAAAATATGTGTTTCTTTATATTTAACAGGCAATTTTTTTACAATATTTTCAAAATTGTTTAACACGCTGTGGTACCAATTATAAAATCGACTTTATTTTTTCAAATGGTAACCACTACCTATATTTTTTGATGGATTCTGGTAAAACTTTTTTTCTGAATATTTTGAGTCAAATGAGCTTCCTCGCTTGTCGAATCAAAAATATTACCACCTCTCCTAGGTTCTGAAATACAAAAATTATAAATTTATAAAATTGGCCTATAAACTATACGCTTTTTAAAATGATCAAAACATACAGAAGTGACAACCCGTGACTTGCAATGCTGAAATTAAAAAAATAATGTACAAAAGTTAAAATTAAGATATGATTACTTACCATTTTTATCATCCTTTACTTCGACGCGATCAAACATCATGGATACCACTAAATTAGTTGAAAGAAAAAATAATGTATTGGAATTCATTTGAATATTTAATTTAAAAAAAAAAAACTAACCATTTTTCTTATCAAAAAACTTCATTTCAGATATCTAAAAGGGTAAAAATAAAAAATAAATCAAAATTCAAAGTAAAAACAAGGGAAAGAAATACTCACATCCTCATCGTCATCGAAAACGTACGGATCTAGAAATGAATAAATGACATTTACATTAAACTAACAACATATCTTTATAATATCACAAACTTCTTACCATTTTTTACCGGAGTTACGGGTGGTACCCAATGTGGCACACCATCATCATCAAACCTCAAGTGTTCTGAGAAGAAACGCACATTGTAATACAAGACAATTAATGTCCAAAATATATACTTACTACTAGTACCAGGTTTGTGGTACTTGGGCAATTTTGTTAGTGGAACAACCCCTGCATCTCTCAGACTGTTGGCGCACGTCGTGTTCTTACCGAAGCAGTTGACACGACGTACTCGCGGTGTCAGGAAAACAATAATAAAATGATACAATTTGGTAAATGGTAGGTAGAGTATAATATTTGTATTGACCAATTATCTCAGATGATATTAATAATAATTTAAGTGCAATTGACGATAGACGTCTCTATGTCAACTACATACACAAAACTCAATAATAATAATACAATTCATGATAACAATATAAAATGATAATACAACATACGGGGAGAACTTATCTCAGTGCAACGGCGACGGCGGTGATGTTGTTATTGTTGGGTGGCGGCGGCGATGGTCGTCGGAGGTGGCTGGACGTGATAATTATATGCGACCAGCTGATCGGCGGCGCAGACCGATATTATGATAAATCAATTACTATGGAAATAGCTCGGCGACGGCCTTCAGTCGACGGTGGAACGGACGGCGGCGGCTTCCCGTACAACGCACTACACCTGACACTCAAATAGATCGGCGGCGGCGGCGACGGCCTTACGTAACATGTACGCGATATGCTACAACAATGTAAGTAGGTACGTACGTACTACGCGCGCGACACAGCAATTATTAATGACGGCGACTGACGATTATAGCATAACATACGAGTAGACGACACGTAACTCGGGTCTCGACCGGTACAATATAGAAGCCGAAACAATAGACGATACCCAAAAGGTCTCCACGGACGTCAAAGCAGCGACGTCCGATGTCAATCGAGACAGGGCAACTGGAGTAGACATATCGGCGCGCCAGCACAACATGCAAAATAGCCAGTCAGATAACACGTCGGACGGGAAGGGGAATACGCAAGCTTAGTCGGCGGTCAACAGGTAAAGTCGCCAACACCGATAGCGGTACGAGTTTAACGACGGCTTGCGTAAACACAGACCCTTTGAGATCCTTGATACATCTATGTTGGACTTTAAATTATTAAAAGCTATAAACTTGAGTTCACACAAAAAATTATAATACAATACTCACGGATGGTAACTGGAATGCTAAATTTCTTTGGCACCATTGAATCAAATCCTAAATCAAAAAACACGTCAATTCACGCTGGGTGCTACTTATGCTGCTATACAATACTACATTTTGCAACTACTCACGGCGATTGCATTTTGTTTTCTATCATCAGTCGCCGTACCGATCCGCCCAAAAATGGTTTTGATTTTCTCAGTATTAGTCCATACCACTACGCCCGATTTATTTGTACACGAATATACCATCGTTTACCCTCAATCACGAGGCTTGCTGACCTATTTACGAGGTAGCTCTGGATTAGTCTTAGTGTTCTGAGCGAGGCGCCGAGTGCGTCAAGTCTGGACAGCAGCGGGAACCAGCCGACGTTGTCGAAGATGATGTCCAGGAACACCCCGAACTCGTGTTGGTCACGAAGAAGTTGTCGACCTTGACGTCGTCCAACTTCCTCCGCAATAAATAATAACTAAAGAGTATGGGAATGTTCATATTCTTTGATCAAATAATTCTATTCGTCTATTTTCACTCACCGGTCCATATAGGCCATCATCTCGTCGTTTAACACAATGGCGGCCGGCGCCTTGTCGCCTAATTTGTGTTTTGCGACCCATATAACAGTATCCTCTCCACGAGTGGCCGCCTCAAACTCAAAAATGGTGAGGTGCCTCACCACACCCACCCGGATCTTATTTAGTATAACCAATGTGCCTGCGAGCGCTATCGTCACCTGCCGCCAAAGTTTTGCGACCTGAAAACAAATAGATTAATTTACAAATTAATTCATCAGTTATATTTAGTATTTTTTTATAATATCATTCAACGACTAACTTCCAAATTGGTTTTCCGCCGATTTATAACCCTCGGCGCGACGTCAATTTTGGCCGTTGTAGTGTTACACAGTATTTCGAGTTCCACAAAATGATCATCCATTTCCAACTTCATTTTTGTCACCAGATCCTCAATTAGGCTAAACGAGGGTAAGGTGTCGGCCGCCAGTACTTTGTTCGAAAACGTTTCCTGCGTCGACAACTTACCCCGTCCTTTAAATGTGTCCTTCAAAGTGTTTAGTGTATACAGTACTCTGTCACATTCCCTACGGTCGGGCACCCCGTCGACCATAGGGAATGTTGGGTCCTGGTATGGGAATAAACTCACGGCTTTGGTGAGCATTGGTTTGATTACCTTCAGGTAGGCAATCGTTGTACTGTACGTTTGTCCTGCATTCTCGCGACTGTGGAAACGAATTTTCGATTGTAATATTTATCCTTTGCATAACATTCAGTATTTATGCTTACCGTTTCAGGTAGTCTATTATCAGCTTTGGGTGCTGTAACAATTCCAACCAGTGAAATTTCTGTTTAACGTTCATCGTTAGCTGGTCACTAACGTACCTGAACACCAGGCTCAGGATTGCCAAATAATTTTTCACGGCATTTGGCTGCATTGGGTGTGTTTGTAACATCGATGAGTGGCACAACTTTAGGAACGGGTGATCAGCAGGCAGTTTCTGCTGCAACCCGTCCGTCACCAGCTTGCAATGCAGCATTTGCGATTCCGGCCTAGGAAAAAACATTATAAATTAAATAATTTATACGATGAAAAATAATTTAATTCTAGAAAAATGAAATTCACTCTTTCTTTCCATGGTCCTCTTCAATGGTTTCGTTCGCATCTGGTGTCAAGGGTGTCAAAGGAACAATCTGGCGGTGTGTGAAATGATGATAAAGTAATTCAATTTATTGGTGGCCAAACTCAGATGGAAGACTATTTAATAAGCAACCCTATTGGGAAGAATGGTAAACACAATTTAATGTTCTTGAATGATAAATAAATGGGTAGATAAATAAATGCAATAATTGTATTTACTTGTATTACAACTAGTTTTATATTTCACTCAACTACATACTACAATACATTTTATAGCAAATTTAAATTATGATTTATTAATTATTCAAAAAAATAAAATTAATTCTATTATAAATAATTACCTATATTTCAGCGATTTGGGCTACTGAAGTTGAGCTATTTGCTGCAGCTCTATTAATGAACACAACCATAATGGTATATACTTTTTCCAACAAACCATATTGGCAAGTATTCCATAAATCTGGTAAAATTCCAGAAGTATTTAATATACATGAAAAATGTATATACTTAATTAACTCAAATAGTAACCATTTTGATGTTGTTACGAGTGTTGTAACTTCTGTAGAAGATCTAAAATAAAAAGTAAAAAGTTATAAAAAACTATAATAATATACCTATATATTATAATATAATGTTAATAATTAATAGTAATAAAATATTATTTAATATTTATTTAATATGATCATTCATGATAATATTTTATAGGTATTTGACAAGTAGTCAAGTAATCTACTATTCATTTTTATACTTTTATCAAATTTTTTTTTTTTTTGAATTTATTTTATAAGTTTATTGTTTGTAATACATTTTTAAGACTGACCAAGTAATTCTAAATATTATGAACTATAATTTATAATAATTAATACATAATATATTATAATATATTATTAATAAAATATTAATAGTTAATAGTAATAAAATATTATTTAATATTTAATATTATATCATTTGTTACAATATTATACTCGACAAGTTGTCTAGGTATTGTTAATTTTAGATTCTGAGCGGAGCAAGGAAGCTAGTGGTTTTACAATGGTGTTTATTTTTTTTTATTTTTTTATTTTTTTTATATCCTGTATACAAAATTTCTACCAGAAGGAGTGCTTTGATTTCAACATATAGTACCTTATCTTTTAGAAAATTGGACCAAGATGGTACTTTAGAGAGGTCATTTTTCGATTTCTCAATAGTTATTTAATGCCACGGGAAAAAGTACTGAAAAATTACGAAAAACGGCTTAAAATGGGATTTTAATTTCTAACAATTTGTTTATCACCGTAGCAACGAATAAAAAAAAAATAGGTAGGTATTATCTATATAAATATCATAAATTATTAACATGTATCATTAACTTATGAGTCAGTACCGACTTATCATAGAACCGCGGGTGATTAGGTTCATGGTAGGAAATAGTATAAAATAAATTATAATAATTAATGACAATATAAAATATACAGACTGACAAACCGTCTCCGTTCAGAATCGTTTTTCTTATACAATGATATTATATCATTGAATTCAAGTTTAATACAATCCATTAAACAATGACCAACTTGTAACCTACTGTACAGCTGAGCGACATACACTTCCCTGCCTTTTAGATTCTGAGTGAAACGATGAATGTATTGATTTTACAATGATGTGTGTTTTTATATTTATTTTTTTTGTGTCTGTGTACACGATAAGTAGTCGAAATAATGCTTCGATTTTCGACTTCAGTATCTTGTTCGATTGGAAAGTGAATATCGTTGGTGCATTGAGGAGGTCAAAATTTAAATTTCCCAGTAGTTTTCAAGAGCGCCGGGAAAAACAACATAAAAATTAAGGAAAAACGGGAATTTTTACGCAAAATCGGTTTTCCAAAAAATCGATTCTGGTTTTTGGTGTAACTTTAAAACAAATGACCGTAGATACATGCAATTTTCACTGGTTGTTTATATTTGCATCTTCTATACACGATAACATTTTCAAAATATTTTGATTTATTTTGAACAGTTTAGGGACATTTTCATTTTTCGTTTTTTTTTAGTTTTTTTTCTAGAAATATCAATAAAATTTTATTTGTTGGTTGCGAAAGCTTGAAAATTTAATAGAAGGCTCCTAATATATTGTTTCAAAGGCAGATGAAAAATATTAAAAATCCTTAGTCACAATTTTTTTTTATAAGCATTTAAAGTTCAAAAATTGACAAAATATGGAAAAATCACGAAAATTAGCAAATTATTTTGAGTTAAGAATTCGTAAAAATTTTTCTTTTTAAATCTAAGATTTGAAAATCTAATACAAGATTACTCATAAGATTGTCTACCTTTATCAATAAAAAAATCTCTACCGGAAAGTCAAATTAAATTTTTATGAGCGTTTGAAATTCAAATTTTTACAACATTGGATATTCACTCGATTTCTCATGTGGCGATTTCCTTTTTTTGTTGTAATTAAAAAACGAATTACTGTAGATACATGAAAATTTCACTGAATGTTTATATTAGCATTTCCTATACACCATACAATTTTGAAAATATTTTGACTCTTTTTGAGCCGTTTACGGACATTTTCAGTTTTCAATTTTTTTAGTTTTTTTTTTCTATAAATATCAATTAAGTTTTATCTGTTGGGCCAAAAAGTGTAAAAATTTAATACAAGGCTCCTGATATATTGTTACAATATCAGTTGAAAAATATTAAAAATACATAGGCACAATTTTTTTTTATAAGCGTTTTAACATCGAATTTTGACAGAATTTTTCAAAATCTCGAAAATTATTAATCATCGTAATTAATAAATTATAAAATGTTCAGTTTTTATAGCTAAGGATTGAAAATTTAAAACAAGATTCTACGTAAGTAGTTAATTCTCTTACCGAAAAATCTAAAAAATATACAATCACAGTTTATTTTTATAGTCATTTTATGTTCAAATTTGGACGAAATTTCATATTAAAAAACCTAGTTATTTTGTTGTGATTATATAATATTATTCGTGGGTACGGGGTACCTACTTGAAACTTCTAAAGTGTACTATTATATATCTATGATAGTATCAGGGTTTGTTATTGATGTTGATGTATAACATGTTATAAGTACCTAATGGATATTGTGATAATGTGATATGATTAATTTGGAATTTATTATAAGTCAATTTTTTTTTTAATACCATAGATATGTATATAATTTGTCTTAAACCTAGACTGACATACCGTCTTCGCTCAGAGTCGTTTTTCTTATACAATGATATTGTATCATTGAATTCAAATTTAAAAGCATCCATTATACAGTGACCCACTTGTAACCTACTGTACAGCAGAGCGACATCCACTTACCCACCTTTTTTTATATTTCATTTAATAAAAGTTTTTTTTTTAAATTTTGTTATGTTTATTAAATCTGGCCCTATTTAACATTCATATTATTAATAGAAGACTTATTGACTAAAATAAAATATTTTGTTTATTAGTTGGCTGCAATAACCAGTTATGTCCAAAAACAAAATTGGATGTAAATGGTTTTTGCAATTAATGAAAATATAATTATCATAGTTTTTTTATAAATATTAAAAAAGAAGTAAAATAATTTATTCCAGGTGATTTTAGTTCCCCTAACCCCATAGGCGCAAATAGGGGGGGGGCTTTAGGGGCTAAGCCCCCCAAACACTTCAATAGCCCTCCCAAACATTTTCTGATTTTTTTTTAAGCCTATTTAGTATTATTATAGTTTATGATGCAAAATTCGTGTTTGTATTTTTAAGATTATGTACCTAATTCGTAAATGAACAAATTTTATTTGTCATGGTATTATTTTTAATTTTTATTATTATTGTAGACTTGTAGCCATAAACCATAATACCTACCAAGAACTAAGAATAATAAGCATTCTTATTACGGAGTCTATTGTTAAAGGGAGTCTAAAGTACGTTGTAACTTGTATTTGAGCAATATTTATAAATTATGAATTCTATTTGACAAATACTTTTGAAGTTATACTTCTTTACGCACGGTAGTGAGGAAAAAAAAAGCGAACGGGCGACGCGTACGAACGGGCGGCCGTACGAACGCGAACGCGTACATGTCCGTAAATAAATAAATATTGTCATGGTAATGTTGTTTTATTATATATTATAATCAGGGCTAGTAACTTCATGCACTAAAAAATGCATAAATAAGCATGCATTCATGCACTAAAAATTGTCAAAATATGCATTAAAATATACACTTAAAAGTTCGAAAGTAGTATGATTTGGGGTGTTCAGAAGGCTCGTCCCCTCGCCCTTGCTCGCCCTTGCTCGCCCTTGCTCGTCCTTGCTCGCCCTTGCACATCCGCTCGCCCTTGCTCGCCCCTGCACATCCGCACATCCTTGCTCGCCCTCCTCGCCATTGCTCGCCCTCCTCGTCATCGCCGCCGCCCGATCGCGCACGTACGCGACGTATATTTTACCCCACCCCGTCCTTGCTCGTCATGCCGCCGCCGCCTGATCCGTCACGTGACGGACGTAATGTACAGCGCATGCGTACAACACATAGTCTCTTATCTAACACTCATATTTTGATACCATACTATTGTACATATTATTGTGTATATTATCGTACATATTATTGTAAACTTTCTTTCATTAAATAAATATTGAAAAAAAGATTGGCGAGATTCGAACCCTCGACCCCCGAGCTATAGCACCGACGCTTTAACCCACTAGGCCACAGACCTGATATACTAATCCTTTGATTCTTAACGTATATAGCTGTATTATTATTATCCCCGTCACATATTTCCGCGCATGCGCATATATTATATACATTTTTCAAAAAATAAACACTTTTAAGAATCATATACTTATACAATTACAATCTTCAGGAATAAAACGTTTTGTGTGTTCCGACATATCCTAACTATTCTTCAACAAGGAGACTATACCTCTTTGTATATTTTAAACCTTAAATTTCTGTCGCCATAACGTTCTATAGCGAGACATGTGTTGGACATACCCTATCTATTGTTAACATTCTTCAACAACACTATACATGTATACCCCTTTGTATATTTTAAGCCTTGACCACTTGCACCTTTTACGGTTCTAGGTATGTTAGCAACTATTTTTGTAAGGATTCATCGAGTGAGGGTTATATACACCATTGTGTTAGACACGTATTGATAGTTCCGAGTAAACGGCGAACATGTTCTATTGTCAGCGGAACGACCTGTTTCGTCCGGTCTGTTGTCAACACGCACAGGCGAATTCCTGGAAATTGTAGTGATGTTTCCTAAAATAATTGGTAATAACTAGTGATGTACACATTTATCATAGTAAATACCCGATTAATATTTTGGTAACCCGCGGCTTGAAATGCTACCCTCACCAAAAATGTCGAGATTTCTGGACACTCGCTCCGTTGTCCACCAAGACATAGTCAGTCTGTTCCAGACACCCATACCTTTACGCGCACTTTGCCTTTGCTCTCTCCGTGTTTTCACAGTCCTTACTCAACAGTTTTTACAATTTTTTCAAGTGTTTAATTTTTGCAAGTGTTTTAAACACTATATTATTTTTCATCTCGTTTTTATTTCAAACATTTTAATCATGTTTAAATGCGAACAGTGTCCGTCGGTTTTCACCGCAAAACGTAATTTGGTCAGACATGGCAAAACTCATGCGGGCATACGTTTCCCATGCACTGTATGCGATAAATTGTTCAACGATAAGTCGCATCTTAAAAGGCATATGAAGAACATTCATGGTATGTATAGAAATTGTATACGTTTTATGTAATCTTATACAATATTAATTTATATTATTTTTCCTAAGGTATCGTAAACGTTCCGGCTCACTTGAGGCCTATACCTGCTGCCCCGATCACCACTCAACCAGCTCCAGCTCAACAGGTCCAGATTGCGCCGCAAATATTTGTACCTGATGCCCCGGCCGGTGGCTCCAATATGTTAACCGAAGACGAAATATGTATGAACGCAATGGATGAATTTGAGGATACAGGTTAGTTTTATTTATAAGAATTAGATTTTTAAAAGACCCGCTGATTTTATAGGATCATTTTTAAAAAGAAATACCGACAAGTATTATTGCTCGACCAATTAGATTTTTAAAAATAGATTTTTAAAATTCAACAAATTATCGTACAACACATTTTAAATATAAATTATATATTTTTTATTTTAAACTTATCAAGTGGTCTGTGAAGCGATCAATGGTATAATAGTTGGAGTATTCCGGCATTATATCGATCAATTCACACGTCGCATCCTATGGGGTAATAGTTGGAGTATTCCGGCATTGCACCGGTTGTCAGATCGTTTGATAGATTTAATTTTTTCATCGCGTGATTTTATTATATGTCAACATTTGTTATATCAGTAGATTTTTTAAGATTCGTAAGGATAATTAGATTTCTAATAGATTAGTCAATTTATTATTTTCATTAGATATTAATATTAGGTTTTTTTTAAAGATTCTTACACCGTTACCGTCAACGGGAAACGTGTTTCGAGTGCCAACACCACCTCAGCTGCTAGGGCAAAAAAGACGCGTATGGATATGGTGAAGGTCCCCGGGTTCGTAGAAATTTTATCGTCTGCGAGCCGTAAAATCTTATGGTACTATGCAAAAAATATAGGCAATACAACGATTTATTCCAACTTTCTTCGACCCCTCATGCCCGAGATTGAAAATTTATTAAAGACCAGAGTTCAACAAGGGCCAATAAAATTTAATTTGAAACTCGAGGCTACGTACAACCGGCCCAACGTCCCCAATTCGTCGGAGAACCGGGCATTTAAGACAGTGGCAGTAGAAATTTTCTCAGATAGGGACATTAGTACGATCATTGAGAGGGCGTATATAAAGTTGTTGAAGGAGGAGGAGGAGTATAAGTCGCGCGGTAGTGGATTTACTCTGGAGACAATAGACGGCTTATTATTAGGAATATACAATTACACACCAATGACTGGGTCGTCATATATTGAATTACCGGCGTATATCGATAGGAAGCGGGCCACCATCAACCCCAAAAACTCGGACCAGCAATGTTTTAAGTGGGCAATTTTAGCTAGAAATGTGACTGGGCCGTCGGCATTTCGTGTGGAGGGGGATAAATATAGTCGGCATGAGGGCAAGTACGATTTTAACGGTATTTCGTTCCCGACACCTTTGTCTGATATTACAAAATTCGAAAAAAATAATATCAACGTGTCCATTAACGTCTATGGAGTAGAGAAAAAGTTCCAGCCACCGCGTAAATATCCGACGTACGAGGTATATCCGTTACGTGTGGTCGACGAGGAGAGACCGGACCATTTTGACTTGTTGTTGGCAACGGACGGTGACAACTCGCACTATATATATATCTCAAATTTTTCCCGGCTCGTACGTGCGCAGAAAACGAGACACAATGAGAGTGTCATTTTTTGTAAAAGGTGCTTCACGTCATTCGACAACCGAAATTTAAAATACAAATTGAGTGGGCAGGCCGCGTTGAATCAGCATAAACTGATTTGCGGTGAGCATAAACCTATTTTACCGGAAATGCCGAAGGAGGGTGAATGTGTAGAGTTTAAGGCGTGGAAGAAGACACAGCGACACCCGATTGTTATCTACGCGGATTTTGAATCATTGTTGGTGAAGACGGAGGAAAAGAGGGGCGATAGTACCACAGTTATACAGAGACACGAAGCGATGAGCTACGGGTTTTTGGTGAAGGCAAGCGACGACGTGCCGGCGGAATTATTGGCGGAGTACGAGATACCGGCGGGGCCGGTAATCTATAGAGGCAGCGAAGACAGGACGGACGTGGCTAAACATTTTGTGGAGTCGATTGTTGATGTGGCCCTGAAAATCGAAAATCTGATGAAGACGAATACCCCAATAATCATAAGCGAGGACGAAGAAAAAACACATCAAGAGTGTATAGAGTGTAACTTATGCAAATGCATATTAGTCGGGGGCGATAAGGTTAGGGATCATGATCATTTAACGGGCAAATTTAGGCAGACCTTGTGCTCGAGGTGTAACTTAGAGTTACAACAGCCTAAATTTGCCCCCGTTTTTTTCCATAACCTTTCCAACTACGACGCGCATCTAATAGTGACGGAACTTGGCTATGATACTAAAGCTATCAACGTTATACCGAACAGTGAAGAGAAATATATATCTTTCTCCAAATATATAAGTAGTACCTTCACTGTTCGGTTTATCGACACGTTCCGGTTCATGGCGTCGAGTTTATCGTCCCTGGCCGAAAATTTAATTACACCAGGTCTGGAGAACTTCCGTGAGACAGCCAAACATTTTGTCGCCGGAGATATGCCGCTCGTGACTCGTAAGGGGGTGTACCCGTACGAGTACACGGATAGTTGGGAGCGGCTGGAGGAGACGAGGTTACCGAGGAAGAGAGAATTTTATAGTACATTGACAGAGACCGGGATTAAGGAGAAGGAGTTTGAACACGCGAAGGAGGTCTGGGACCACTTCGGCTGTACGACGTTGGGGGAGTACAGCGATCTATACCTGAAAATCGACGTGTTGTTGTTGGCGGACGTTTTTGAAAACTTCCGCGACGTGTGCATGAGGGCGTATAACCTGGACGCCGCTCATTATTTCACCGCCCCAGGCTTAAGTTTCGATGCGATGCTTAAGTTCACGGGGCAAAAGCTGCAGTTGCTAGACGATTATGACATGTTGTTGATGTTCGAGAATGGTCAGTATATTATTTTTTTTTTTAAAAATTAATATATAATAATCTTATATTTTTTTTATAGGTATACGTGGAGGATTGGTGCAGGCAAGTAAGAGGTATGCGAAGGCTAATAATGACAAGACCCCGGATTATGACGAGACAAAAGATAAATCATGGATAATATATCAGGACTGTAAGTATATTTTTTCAAAACGTATTATTATATATCATACTTATTATTTTTTATAGGTAACAACTTGTACGGATGGGCTATGTCACAGTACATGCCGTACGGTGGGTTCAAGTGGGTTGAACCTACGTTAAACGGATTGGATGATTTGGATGACACCTCCCCAATAGGACGAGTGTATGAGGTGGACGTGATGTACCCACGACACCTACACAACGAACATAACGACCTACCTTTCCTACCACAAAATAGTGTGCCGCGTGGTTCGAAGGTTAGGAAGTTGATGGCAACGTTTGAAAAGAAGAAGAATTACGTCATACATTACAGAAATCTACAGCAGGCGATTAAGAATGGGCTGATAGTTGAAAAAGTAAATATTTGTATTTTATATGGTTTTAATCAGATTTTTAACATTTTTCTTATTTTTTATAGGTGCACAGAGTTATTCACTTTAACCAGTCAGATTGGCTGGCTAAATATATTAAGTTGAATACAGAGATGAGGAAAAGAGCTACAAACGCGTTTGAGAAAGATTTTTTTAAGTTGATGAACAACGCTGTATTTGGTATGTTACTTTATTTATACTACTTAAACATTTTTACCAACATTTTTATTTTTTCAGGGAAGACTATGCAATCGAAGAGGAAGGAGATGAAGATGGAGTTGGTATCATGTGAAAGGAGGTTACAGAAATTGATAAATAAGAGCACATTCAAGTATTGTACTACTTATAATGAGAACCTGAACGCTGTCGCACTGGAGAACAAAATTATTAAATTTGATAAACCTATTTATATTGGTAAATATACTTTTTTAAATTACACTTTTATCATTTATTAACACATTTATTATTTACAGGATTCGCTGTACTAGATATTTCAAAAACAATGATGTATGATTATCACTATAATGTTATGCAGAGACATTATGGAGACAAAATTAAATTGATGTACACTGACACAGGTAAATATACTAAAACTATTCTCCTGTATATAATATATTAATTTAACGTTATTTTTCTAGATTCATTGATATATTATATTGAAACCCAAGATTTTTATGTAGACTTGGCTACTAATTCTAATCTACTGGACCGGATGGACACTGCTAACATGCCTCGTGACCACCCATGTTATATAGCAGATAGAAAGAAGGAGCCGGGGCTCTTTTCCGATGAGGTGGACTCCAATATTATTACAGAGTTTGTTGCGTTGAGGGCCAAGTCATACGCGTTCAATGTATATGCTGGACCAGAAGACAGAATAGGAGGAGGAGAGAAAATTAAAGCGAAGGGTATCAGGTCTCATGTGGTTAAAAACCACATGACATTGGAAGATCATAGGAAGTGTTTGTTTGGGGAAGAAGGATTAGAGGCGTACAAGGAGAATGTGTCAATACGGTCGTTTAACCACCAATTGATGACGATAAAGACCAAGAAGTTAACGTACAACAATTATGACGATAAGAGAGTAGTGTTAGAGGACAAAATACACACACTAGCCCATGGGCATTATAGTATAGAGTAAGTTATTACAAAATATATATATTTAAATTATTTTTCTAACATTTACTCTTAATTTTACAGAGAAGATGACATATGGCCAGAACTTGAGGAAGATGGAGGGGGCTGGAACGAGGAAGAGAAAGGATTAATGAGAGACCTTCTACATTACACAACCTGATTTTATATATTTTCTGTTAATTAGTCTTATTGTAAATATTACCATGTTATATAGTTTGTTATATATTGTAAATATTATCATGTTATATAATTATACTTGAGATAGATTAATGTAAACTTTTGTAAATGCAACACATTCAATTGAAGTTATTGTAAATAATATATATGTTTTAAGTTAGATTAGTATATTTCTTGTATATATTTTTGTAAACGCATCACATAAAATTGAAATTATTGTAAATAATATGTATGTTTTATTAGTTTTAAGTTAGATTAGGGTATAAACTTTTAGTTTTTCCTGTTTATAATGTGCAATTGTTAGATGTTTAAGTTTTTTTATGTATAATTGGTAGATATTTAAGTTTTTTTATGTTTATAATGTATAATTGGTAGATATTTAAGTTTTTTCATGTTTATAATCATGTTTTTCTGTTTCAGGTGGATGGAAGCCAATATATTTAATTAAAAAACCTTGTAAATGCAAACATAAATATGTTAACATATAAATTTAAAAAAAAAACAATGTTAAAATATAATTATGTTTATTAAATAAAATGTATACAATCATATTTTTAAGAATTATTTATAAACCATTTCCTTATAGCAAATACTTTATAGAATGTACATTGTTTTGGATTAAATTCCATATGAAAAATACAGCAAGGTAGAGTTTCATCATCACATATTTGGTCCAAACGTGGGCATCCAAGGTCTTCGATGTTGATTAGTGCGACTTGAGGTATAAATTCTGTAAGCAGCTGTTTTTTCTGCTCACCTTTGACGTAAATGCATGAGAACTTTAAAGAGTTCAATATTCTACTTAGTTCTTCATACTCAACATCACCATATTCTATAGTAAGTTTATGATAGTTATGTTCCAACCACTTATTAGTTTTTCGACTCTTGTTGTCCTGTTTAGATTTAGAATTTTTAAAAATCCAGTGTTGGTTGGCCCATGTTTCAGTGTCCACTATAGATAATTCTTTAATAAAATATTTATTGCCTGCTCCAAGAACGCATTGCATGTCTGCGATGGCCGACGACATAATTTCAGGCAAAAGACTACCAAACACGATGGTGTATACAGCTCGACTGAAATTATTTTTCAATACCGCATGACTCTAACAAACTATTTTATTTTTGTAAAATCAAGTTTTCGTAATATTTTTGCCTTCCAGGATTAACAAACGTGAATTTAATTCTGAAATATATGTTCCGTGATTCGGCAATGAATTTTCATCAAATATTCCGGTTATACGATTTATTTCAGCTTTTAATTGGATCACGTCAAGTCTATAGATAGCGATCGCTGTACTGTTGTCAGCACAGTCATTAAATAGCTTCGACATACGATTTTCACAATTTAATAAAGACTTATTACTTGATTGTATATTATTTTCAAGCAATTGTATCTTATCACATAGATTAACAATATTACTTTTCAGAGTGTCAATTTCTTTTTGTTGAAGTTTCACATCGTTTACAATTGTTTTGTTACTTGATTGAATATCTGATATAATTCTTTTAGCATCGCTCGCCTGAGAACTACCGAACACGTTCATAGTTATAAAACGACTGACACTATTTTTTGACATCACGTGTATTTATCCAACTATTGTGGGTATTATCGAATCCTAACCACTTGACGTACATTTGATTCTGTTTTTTACGTATAATTTTTTCAATTAAATATTCGTTTGGGAAATTGGTCTTGTATATTTCTTCAGAGTAAAAACAACCAGCTATAGGTTTACCCATATAATCTTGTAGTTGATAAGTAACGGGTAATGTTTTATTTATTTTGATAATCTCAAATATTTCCGTAGACCAGTTTGGTAAATAACCTTTTGTGAACACGCCCTTTTGTGTACTGATACGAACGTTATCACCAACTTTAAACTTAATTTTTACAGTATTTATTTCACGATGTTTTATTACCACCGAAGCGGGGTCGGAATCTGCTTGTATTGGTGTCATTCCTATAGTTCTATGGTATGAATTATTGTATTCGTCAAGTAACTTTGGTAAAATTGAAACCCATTCGTGAGAGCCACGGGCAGTGAACTCCTTATACATTTTCCCCTTCAAAGTACGATTGAACCTCTCTGCTATGCTGGCCTTTAGAATACTGAAGGTTGAATATTTGTGTATGCCATACTTGGTCATCAAAGCGTCGAAAGTAGTGTTGTAAAATTCTTTTCCATTATCGAGTTGTAAAAGTTTCGGTGAACGATCAAGTAATATTGTAGACAATGCACTAGTAACTTCTTTACCTGTCTTAGACTTTAACGGTTTCGCCCAAGAAAATTTTGTAAAACAATCAATCACAACCAGGATGTATTTGTAACCACCATTTACTTTTGAATATGGTATCATTTCAACCAAGTCGGCTTGCCATAAATCATTTTTTCCATAGACGATAACTCGACGTCTAGTGAAATTTTTCCTTGCTGGTTTGTGAAGTTCGTTAGCGATTTCCCGTTTAGACATCGGGAATTCGCTTTATTAGTCCGGCCTCGTGTAATTCGTCGAAAATCGAAATTATTTCGTTTGAAACGCTTGTATTGCCAGCTGCTTTCGACGCGAGAAGCAGACGTAATCGGTCGACCAACTCGTTTGGATTATCCCAATACACTAAGTTATTTTTCTGTAATTTCATAGACAGCTCGCCACCCGAGGGGAATAATTTACTAATAATTGTTGAGTATTTAGTGCCACCCTTTTTTATTTTATTTCCAACTGTAGATAAATGTACCGATGTTTGAGTTAATATAGATTTATATACCTCTAAATCACCATCAGTAAAAATAAGTGGATTTTTTAAAAATAATAGCTGATTAAGACCCGACGTAGATGGGTAAACAGTACCGTCAATAAATATAGTGTTTTCTATAAATTTTACTTCTTTTTTACCCAAGATAATATGACCGTTTGGAAGTTTTTTCGGACCATAGATTTTATCCAAGTCTGTAGACTGAAACCAATTTTCAATTTCTTGTTGATTGTAGTCCAAAATCGAGGATTTATTGTCAATATTTTCTTTGTTCAATCGAGGTTTATTCGATATTTTAGTTAAAGGATCGATAATTGGTTTTAATGTCTGTGTCATTAATTGTTGAACATTATCAGAACCGGTTTTTAATGCGAAATATTTACGTTTAATACTTTCCTTAGCTTTAACTAGCTCATCTAACACAGTAGTTGCTTCCGTCATGACTACGTTTTAAATGATAATATTTATTAGTTGTTTCATCTTATATAACTACAAAAGTATCAAACCCAAAACGATAGCGTCCGTTATCACGCTCACTATCTTTGCAAATAACAACAAATGTAAACCTCTCACGGTTCCAACATGTTACACAGAAATGTTTAAATTGTGTGTATGACATGTCCCCAGAACAGTGCTCTTGATATACATGTTTCAAATTGGTCTCATCTTGTTTGAACAATACTATTAAATTCGCGTTGTCACGTATCAACTGTTTTGGTACTTTTGAATAACTCTGGGCCAGATAAAAAATATCTATTTTATTGTGGCGACCTCGAGAAAAATAATCTCTTATTACGTTTTGGTGTTCACCAATAACATCGTCCAAGATAAAAATTGAATTTGGTAAAACTTTCTCTGGTGGAATTACTTTATCATTCTCGAAAAAGGTAAAAATGTTCATACCGTCTATTCCGTCAATAATACGTTTTAATAATTTATATTTAGGTTGTTCCAGCGTCTTGGAGTATATGTAAACGTTTTCAAATCGTAACCCGTTTTCATCGACTAGTAGAAAATATATCAGATTGGTCTTACCACACCCCGAGCTGCCAAGTACCAACGACCTTATCGTATTTGGGAAAAGCTCTCCATGTCTCTGTTGAATTGTCTCGGGAGAATCAATATTATAAATTCGAAGTTTTTTCTCTTGTTCGATAAAGCGCATTTTTTTAAAAAATTTTTCACTATAAATATAGGCGCTATGTTAGCGTTAGCGTCACACGATGTCTCACGTTCGTAAGCGAAACAACAATAAAGGCTCCGGTCTTATTAACTCTGTTATAAATCATTTACCCGTGGAATTACATTTACCCGGTTATAGGTAAGTCGCTACAATATATTATGACTAATAAATCCGTTTTAAATTGTACGAATAATTGTTTATAGATTTGCCGGTCCCGGAACCAAATTGAAGCAAAGATTAGCGCGAGGAGAACGTGGTATAAACAGACTTGACGAGTTGGCCAGAGCGCACGACATCGCATACGAAGAAAGTAATTCGCTAACTGATCGACATAGAGCAGACGAAGTATTAGAAAATCAGGCTTGGGAAGTGTTTAAATCTAAAAACACAGGTATCAAGGAAAAAGCGGCGTCTTGGCTAGTCACTACAGCCATGAAAGTCAAACGTAAGCTTGGAGCTGGTTGCGGATTTAAACAAATGGTTTTGGCTGCTAAAAATTCCATCAAAAATAAAATGAACGAAAATAATATTACAAAATTAGTAAGAACATGTCTGTCAGCTGCGAAAAAAATTAAAAAGAATAAAAATAAGAAAACTAAAACACCAAGAATTATACCAATACCGAAAAAAGGTGGTGTTCTACCTTTAATTCCTATTTTTGCTGGTTTATCAGCATTAGGCGCCCTTACCGGTGGAGTAGGTAATATAGTAAAAGTCGTGAAAGAATTAAATTCTGGAAAAAGCACTCCTATTCATTTAGGCAAAGGATTATATCTTACTCCTCACAAGGGTAATTCTTATAAAATCGTAAAAGGTAAAGGTTTATACCTAGCACCACACAAGGGCGGTTCGGTTAAGAAATCAAGGTCAAAAAACTGATTTCTACGTTACCCGATAGAGCGTTGTACGATTATGAGATTATAAAATACGCTGACATGTTGAAAATTCCTCATTTCATCGGTGTATTTGCTAGAGACAAGTTACCTCGACGAGCAAAACATCAAGAGTCAGCTGTAGTTAATTTAGACATCGAAAACGGTACAGGTACTCATTGGGTAGCGTATAAGAAAATCGGAAAAAAAGTTAAATATTATGATAGTTATGGAAATTTAACGCCACCGCTAGAATTACAGAAATATTTCAACGGTTGCAATATCGAATATAACTACGAGAGACATCAGAAATATAACACAACAAACTGTGGTCATCTGTGCTTAAAATTTTTATCATGTACACTATAACGTTAACCGGTAACTCTAGCGAATTGTCATGTGACTTTTTTCCACCGATAGAAGTCAGTAAAAATGCAAAAATCTGTCTGTTAGGTTTTCAAACGAATAATTCTATTCCTAACGTAAACGAAAAGTGTAATAAAATATGCTTCACATACAGTAATGATAACAATATGAATAGCGACAGCTATGTAATACCTACCGGCTCTTATGAGTTGAATGAAATTGAAGCAGCTATAAAACGTGTATTGCATAATACAGATACTCTATTCGAGTTGAGAGCAGATAATAATACACTAAAATGTACAATGTTTTGTAGTGAAACTGTAGATTTTCGTATGACTAATAGTATAGGACAGTTGTTGGGGTTCAAAAATCGTAAATATGCTGCTAATATCAAACACGAATCAGATACGTTGGTCAATATTACCAAAACAAACTGTATATATATCGATTCAAATCTAGTTATGGGTTCATTCGTCAACGGTAAGCAGTGCCATACAATCCACGAGTTCTATCCGAATGTTCCTCCAGGCTATAAAATAATAGAGGTACCAACACATTTGGTTTTTTACTCCATTAATTCTACATCTATAACACACGCAAGTATAATTTTAAAAAATCAGGACGACGAGTTGATCGATCTACGGGGCGAACCGGTATCAATACGATTATTAATTCAAGACTCGTGATGGGGCTTCAATTTTACAATATAAATAGGACTGTATATGAAAAACCCGTTAGTCGTGTTAAAAACACTAACAAGGTAACAACTCCGAAGAAGAAAAAATATTCGAGACGAAAACAGACTAAACATAGTCTAACACCTGATAATTTGGCTTTTCTACGCTCGATTAACGTCATTTAATATGGACGACACATATTTAGACGTCACGGCTGGTTACATCGACGATTGTAAAATAACACAAATTGATTATCATTCTTTTTTACCGTATTCAACATCAGCTCTTTCTAATAATGATGAGGTGCGTATTGCTTTACATAACACAGAGTCTTATACTTTACCGTGCGAGAGTTATATTTACATCGAGGGAACAATAACCAAACCTACAGAAATAACTGATGAGATTAGATTTATAAACAACGGACTGGCATTTCTTTTCTCCGAAATGAAATATGAAATAAACGGAAATCAAATTCAGAAACTCGTCAATCCGGGTATATCGACCACATTAAAAGGATATTGCTCGTACAATAAAACAAATATTTCCTCACACCAAAACGCTGCCTGGGATAGTGATTTTAAAAATGTTAATAAAGATTTTATTGATAGTGGTAATTTTAACGGATGTATTAATCTTAAACATTTGTTTGGTTTTTGTGAAGATTATAAACGCATTT
Source organism: Macrosiphum euphorbiae (assembly GCA_949089665.1). Lineage (NCBI taxonomy): Eukaryota > Metazoa > Arthropoda > Insecta > Hemiptera > Aphididae > Macrosiphum > Macrosiphum euphorbiae. The sequence goes on from CARXXK010000002.1 coordinate 22,717,700, forward strand.
TAATAAACTGTAGCCAGCAACTCATATTAAATAGAGCTTCGATTGATATGAATGCCATCAAACAGTATAAAAATAATGAAGCTGTCGTAGACGCTCCTAAACTAAAAGACGCTAAAATAAACATAACAAAAATATTGTGGCGGATGCCTATAGTGAGAGTAAGCGATAGAGAAAAAATTCGACTGTTGAAAGTAGTCAACAGTCAAAAACCCCTAACTTGTGCGTTCAGATCGTGGGAACTGTGTGAATACCCATTTTTACCTCAAAACACTTCACATTCGTGGAAAGTAAAGACAACCAACAAGTTGGAAAAACCTCGATATGTTATAATCGGATTTCAAACTGATAGAAAAAATAGCACAAGTAAAGCAATGTCATACTTCGATCATTGTAAAATTAAAAACTTGAAAGTCTATTTAAACTCTGAAGTATTTCCATATGAAGATTTTCAAAGTGACTTTAATAAGAACAAGATGGCGACATTATACCGCGCGTATGCCGAGTTCCAAAAATCTTACTACGGTCACAACGATGTAACGCCTCTATTGAACCGATCAGAATTCAAAAATCACTCTCCAATCATAGTTGTTGACATGAGCCGACAGAACGACAACGTGAAAATGTCAACTGTTGACCTCAGAATTGAACTAGAAGCTGATGAGGCGTTTCCAGCTTCCACTTCCGCATATTGTTTAATATTACATGACCAAATTATTACTTATAATCCATTTAACGGAGAAGTAAGAACCTTGTAAATATTTATTGTAAATACTTTTTGTAAACCTTAATATTTTATTGTAAACCTTAATATTTTATTGTAAACCTTAATATTTTATTGTAAACCTTAATATTTATTATAAACCTTAATATTAATAAATGAAAAAACTTTTTTTTTATATATCACGTCTTTTTTTTTTATTTCACATAAATTTTATATTTCCAAATATTAAAATAGTCTACGTTTTACTTTACGCAACGGTGCATGGGGTTCAACACAAGTTGGTTGAGATGACTGTGGTGTCTTGAATTGAGACTGTGAATGGAATTGATCGTAAAAACTTGGTCCGTCATTTTCATCACACCACTGTTGTTGGCTGCAGTTTTCATCGGGTGACGTTGGTCCATCAATATGATCTATCGGCTGGAAAAATAAATATAAAATTATAAAATTGTTTTTATTAAAAGTATTTTATAAATTACCTTAGATAAATCATAATCCTCATCCGACAGATTAAATCCATTACGTCTATTGGAGTCTTCGTACGATTTGTAGTTACCAGCGTTGACGGGTGAATAGCTTGGTTCCAAAACTGACAGGCTTCTAAAATTCTTGTCATACGGCTAAAATAATATAAAAAGTATTAAATATTTTATATATTATGTAATAATAAATTTCTGAATTACCTCCGGAGTGTTTGATGTCACCAGACGATTCATACAAAGTTCAGCTAATTGTGTAGGTGCAAACATTTTGATTTGACTGAGGAATCGGTTTTCACTGGTTTGCTTGACTTCTTGGCAGTTAATGAAAATTTGCATTTCTTGTACATTTTTAGGCGGTGAATCCACTTGAAGAATTTTCTCAATCAAATACTGAGAATATTCATTCATTTGTTTAATAATTTTGGGTTTGATGAAAATATCTTTTTCCCCTATACTTGCGGAAATACTCCATTCAAAGTTCTGAAGCTGAATTAAATCTGTACGATTCAAAAGAACTCTACACCCGTCCTCGGTTTTAGATTCTATTACTAGAACATTTGCTCCTACATACACCATACTTGACAATTTAAAAAACTCTGTCTCGAGAAATATGTTTCGTTTATATGATTTCGGTATCTCTTGTATAAATGATAGCACGTTACCCATAAGCGAGAATATTCGTTTTAGAAAATCTGTCGTCAATTTCACGTGACGTGAAGAAGTCAATATATGGATAACTGTTTGGAAAGCATCAGTCGGATCGATTCCCACAAGTACAAATTTGCGAGTGGTAAAGTCCAATGTGTAGGACGTAGAATCTATTAACCCAGCCGGAGGTGATGGAGGAACGTACGTAAACGGCTTCTTTTTGTAGATGGCAGCGTTGTCTGCGATTGAACCAGCCATGATATTAATAATTTTTAGAACTTATAAAAAATATAAATAAACACTGAAAATTTATTAAGACTTGAAAAATAAAAACACTCACAAGAAATAAAAATGTACGTGTAGTATAGCATAAGACTCTGAACACACTGAATAAATGTCCGCTCTTGCGGGGTCAAGCGTCTGATGATTTGAGTCATTATTCGGTGGGAGAAACATTATTAGGTAGGGGTAAATTCCTCAATGACAACAGAATAACAACACCTGCCGTAAAAGGTGCAGGTGGACAAGGTTTAAAATATACAAAGGGGTATACATGTATAGTTCCAACCCTTGTTGAAGAATGTTAACGATAGATAGGGTATGTCTAACACATGTTTCGCTATAGAACTTTATGGCGACAGAAATTTAAGGTTTAAAATATACAAAGGGTGTAGTCTTGACCCTTGTTGAAGAATGTCATTGTTAACGATAACTAGGGTATGTCGGGACACGCACGTCGTTGCCTGTATAAAATATACAAAGGGGTGTAGTCACAACCCTTGTTGAAGAATGGATAGGGTATGTCGGAGACACACACGTCGTTGCCTGTATAAAATATACAAATAGGTATAGTCTCCTTGTTAACAATAGATAGGGTATGTCGGAACACACACGTCGTTTTATTCCTGAAGATTGTAATTGTATAAGTATATTATTCTTAAATGTGTTACAAACATGTAGCATAAGACCTTGATACATAAATGTATCAACCAGTTATTACATTGAGATGTATACAATAATATTCATGCAGCTATATACAATGAGAATCATACTAAAAGTAAACCGGCTCTGTAGCTTAGTTGGTTAAAGCGCCAGAATGTAAGACGGAGATCGAGAGTTCGAATCTCTCCAGGGCCTTTTTTCAATATTTATTTTTTTTCAATATTTATTTTTTTTGAATAATTTAGATAATAAATGCGCATGCGCGGAAATATGTGACGGGGATAATAATAATACAGCTATATACGTTAAGAATCATAACAATAGTATAACAGGTGTGTGGCCTAGTGGGTTAAAGCGTCGGTGCTATAGCTCGGGGGTCGAGGGTTCGAATCTCGCCAATCTTTTTTTCAATATTTATTTAATGAAAGAAAGTTTACAATAATATGCACGATAATATACACAATAATATGTACAATAATATGGTATCAAAATATGACTGTTAGATAAGAGACTATGTGTTGTACGCATGCGCTGTACATTACGTCCGTCACGTGACGGATCAGGCGGCGGCGGCATGACGAGCAAGGACGGGGTGGGGTAAAATATACGTCGCGTACGTGCGCGATCGGGCGGCGGCGATGACGAGGAGGGCGAGCAATGGCGAGGAGGGCGAGCAAGGATGTGCGGATGTGCAGGGGCGAGCAAGGGCGAGCGGATGTGCAAGGGCGAGCAAGGACGAGCAAGGGCGAGCAAGGGCGAGGGGACGAGCCTTCTGAACACCCCAAATCATACTACTTTCGAAAATATGCATTTATATGTCTTCACATTTTTAAATTATGAACTCAAAATATGCATTATGTAAAAAAAACATGACCAAATTTTAAAATAATAAGAATAAATCCATACATTTTAAAAGTATTTTATTCCTTCAGTCAAAATTAATAAAATAAAAAATAAAATTAATACTTGTGAAGTTCAAATAGCTTTGACATCTTTATAAATTTTAATTAGGACTTAGGTAGTCATTTTTGTCTAATTTGTGTACACCCTTATTCAGCACCAACAATGAAAACATTTGGAATTAAATATTAGGTTTTTCATTTTGAGATAATTTAGTAATATATATTTTATAAGTGTATTTTTTATGTTTTCCAACTTAAGAGGGCGCACTAGTTGACAAAATATGGCATAAAACCATGGTTTCGTAATTCAAGTAATACGGCTTATTGAAGTAGTTTACAGTAAAAATACCTATTATAAAAATTGTAGAGTAGAACTTTTTTTACAATAGTAAGAAGCCCGATTTTCGATATTTTTATTAATTAGCTAAATAATTAATCAATAAAAAATTTAAAAAACCGTTATAATTTACCATGTGATATTGGACGATTGGAACAAGATATCAAAAATCGGAAAAAACTTTTCAAATATTTGTCTAAAAAATATTTTTATGAAATAATATGCACTAATGACTGTAAAAAATCAACTATATGCCAAATATGACTTTACACCCAAAACATGCAAAAACATGCACTATCAAACTTCATATTATTATTACTATTGTTATGAAACGGATTTGTATCACAGTTAGCATGTTTTCCTGTGTAGCAAAAAAAACATGCAGATGCATGAACTTACGAGCCCTGATTATAATATATATATATATATATATATATATATATCTGTATATATAAAACAGTAAGCTGATTGACTGCTATCAACGCACAGCTCAAACCATTGGACGGATCTGGCTGAAATTTGGCATACAGATAGCTATTATGATGTAGACGTGCGCTAAGAAAGGATTTTTCGAAATTCGCATTTTAAATAGGTGCTCAAACAGGGACATTGAGATTCAAGATGGAAATTGGAAATTTTATTTTTATTTATTAATAGTTGCCATTGGTTACAGTCTACATTAGAAATTAGCATTTATTTATTGGTTGCCATTGGTTATTCGGGCAGATCAGGTACATGCTTGCATCAAATCAAATTATTGAACATTGCCTACCAGGGTGGCTGAGTTGCACTTACCCCAGCAAGTTACACCCAAAAGGAGTTCAACAATCATAATTTTTTTAAGAGTTGTGATTTTTTACGAGCAACCAAATTTGTTATATTAATCCACCGTATTATATCAAAATGAACTTGGCATAACTTTGATAATTTAGAGTTAAATCATACACTTCCGTACAAACAGCACCTGATAATGTACTGCTGCGATTCAGAATTTTTATTCCGGGCAACGGAAAAGATAAGATAAATTTTGAACACCATACACCGAATATTGAATAACGAATTGAACAAAGTTTGAGTCCATAACTCATATTGAGTTGATACATTTAAAGGGCGACGAAGTGCACGGGATCAGCTAGTATTATATATTATAATCGGGCCATACTAATTAATATGAATAATTAATGATCGATTATTATTTATTTTTATTATTATTATTAGTATTCACTCACAAATCTATTGTCTGGATAAAAACAATTCTACAAACAATTATCCATCGATCTGTCGAATAAAAATATAAAAAAAATAATAAAACTATCAATAATAAATAATTCTGGATACTTCTTCACATTTTTAAAATTAATTAATATTTTTTTCTTTCTTTTTCACTCACTCACGTGTACCATTCAAAAGAAGTTTAACTTCCCGCGCTCGTACTGGTAACACACATGGTTTTTTTTTTAAACTACTTTGTTTTTGTTTGTATATTTGTGTACAGCCGTACAGGATACTTTTGATATCAATTCTTCAAACTTAAAATGTGAAATTAATGTAATGAAAAACATGATGAAAGAAGTCAATTTTGAAAATATCAAAAAACATCTAAATGAAGAAGTATTTCCTAATTTATTTAAAATTATGCAAGTGGCAATAACATTACCAGTGAGCTCGGCCACTTGTGAAAGGTCCTTTTCAACTATGAGAAGGATCAACACATATGTCAGAGCTAACATGACTCAGGGCTGATTTACTAATTTAGCAATATTGAATATCGAAAAAGATATTATAGTAGATACTGAAATAATATTAAACACATTTGCTAATGTATAACGAATACAGCTCTAAAAATGTATTGGGCACATTTTTTTAAATAAAAATTTGTTCTATAATTATATTAGTTTGTTGTTACTTGATGCTCTAAAGCCACACATACAGTATTAATAATTCCTATTGTTTTCCTAAAAGTTATGTGGTGTATAATGTATAATTATAAATATAATTTTGACAACTATTATAAGTAGATGAATTAATAGCACATTTGAAAAAAATATTTAGTAAGTTTTATTTTCAGTCAATATTGTAGTTTAAGTAAGCAGTATAAGATATACCTATGTTGTACTAAAAAAAATTTTTAGGTGTTAAATACTTGTATAAATGCTTCATTCAGTACCTAGGGCTTCAGCCCCCCCAAATCTCAAACGCTATTTGCGCCTATGCCTAACCCCTATACAGTTTATCGGAAATTAAAAATGCTAGGATAATCTATGAATTAAAATATACTCCCATTGAATCTTACTCCCAAGCAATACAATTTGTGGGGGAGTAAAATTTTAGAATAGGAAATATTTACTCCCAGTGAATCTTACTCCCTAGCAATACAATTTGTGGGGGAGTAAAATTTTAGAATAGGAAATATTTACTCCCAGTGAATCTTACTCATTAGCAATACAATTTGTGGGGGAGTAAAATTTTAGAATAGGAAATATTTACTCCCAATGAATCTTACTCCCTAGCAATACAATTTGTAGGGGAGTAAAATTTTAGAATAGGAAATATTTACTCCCAGTGAATCTTACTCCCTAGCAATACAATTTGTTGGGGAGTAAAATTTTGGAATAGGAAATTTTTACTCCCCAGATAATGGAGAAAATATGTATAATAAATATTGTAATAAATTAAAGTTATATAATATTTTTTTTTGGAATATTTTGAAATATTCAATATCTAAATTTAATTTAAAGAAAAATTTTGATGGTAAAAACATTTATTTGAGACAAGAAGTCTTTGAACAATGAACTACATAAGTTTTATATTTAGTTAATTTATAAACCTAGGTACTTACAAAAATATAAAACCTACCCACCAACCAGACTTTCAAGTGAGGCCTTATTCTACATGGTTCCACTCGCTTAATATTGTTAAATTGCAATTTCAAAATGTTTGATTTATTGTTATAACATTTTTTTTTTGAAGTAAGTGATTCACTAAATAAGTAATATTTAAAAAAAATTAGTCTTGAAAATCATGTACTAGGGGTACCTATCTAATATAATATATATTTCAGTGTACACACATCATGTATTTATATTTATACTTGAAATAATACTCACACTTTACACACATATACAATATACATAGATGTGCATATTTATATTGAATATACTAAATAATCAAATTATTAAACATTTATTTGAATATTAATTTATTTTATATTTCATAAAACACCATTTAATGTTTAATTAGTATTAAAGTACTTCAAAATTAAAACATAATAAGCACATTTTTATATTTTAGTACCTACCTAGATAAACAATTAACTATTAAGTAGCTAGTTCAAAGTTCCAAATCGTGATAACACTTAAATGCGACAGTACAAATTTTGGTATAATTGCAGTTTAGCTACCACGAGATTTTTTCAAATTTTTTTTTCGAAACCTAGGTAAATCAACGTTTTAAAAATGATGGTGCCAAAAAAAAATTGCGCAAACTCTTAGTTTTTGAGTTATAACTGTTAGAAATTCAAAAACTCTCAAATTTTGAATTTTTTTTTGTGGAAGACTTATGTATTTTGACTATTTAAAAACGATGGTGCAATCAGAATTTGTCGATCGAATTTAGTTTGAAAGTTATAGCGGTTTTAAGTTATGAAAGTTAAAAGTTGCAGTGATTACGAGTGTATTGGCACTCGTCGCTACGCTCCTCGGCGCCGTCGCTCCGCTCCGCAAATCGAAAATATCCCCCGATTTGTTGTGTAAAACCACCTCAGGTGAACCTCGGAATTAAACAAAGTTGTTTTTTGCCAATTACAGAAACATTTATATTTACGATATTTGGATTCAGAGAAATTATATATCTGAAAAATATAACCGGAGCAGGTAAGGCGCAACTACCTCACTTGGCGACTTGGTTCAACAAAAAAAATTTTCTTTAAAAATCCAAAATTTTTAACTTAAAACCGCTATAACTTTCAAACTCAATTCGATCGACAAATTCTGATTGCACCATCGTTTTTAAATAGTCAAAAATCAAAATACATAAGTCTACCACAAAAAAAATTCAAAATTCAAAATGCAATATTTGGGAATTTTTGAATTTCTAACAGTTATAACTCAAAAACTAAGAGTTTGCCCAATTTTTTTTTGGCACCATCATTTTTAAAACGTTGATTTACCTAGGTTTCGAAAAAAAAATTTGAAAAAATCTCGTGGTAGCTAAACTGCAATTATACCAAAATTTGTACTGTCGCATTTAAGTGTTATTTTAAAAACTAAGAGTTTGCGCAATTTTTTTTTGGCACCATCATTTTTAAAACGTTGATTTACCTAGGTTTCGAAAAAAAAAATTGAAAAAATCTCGTGGTAGCTAAACTGCAATTGTTCCCTATTACGATTTAAGGAGATTCGATACCGTGATTTTCTGTATTTGTCTAACACACAGTACTTATACGATACATAGTATTTTAGACGTGTTTTTTGCCAAACATTCCAATTGATCTATTGTAGCGATAAGAATTCTGAAAACAGATTTGAATTTGTCGTCAAGTTCACTGCAAATCGACTTTCCACATGTTTGATATTATCCCCTAAATTCCTAAAAATGTCGTATTAAAAAAAGTAGGTATATACAAATTGTCGTATTTTAATCCTACCCTAAAATCAACTACCTATAAATCGTAGCGTAAAGTATAGTATTATGGTAATAATAATTTGATGACAATATTATGATAATAATTAATAATAATATGGGTAAGTAATTGTATTCGTTGTAAGTTTGTAAACACGATTTATGAATACCTCGAATCATGGTTGTTCTCCATTTGGTATTTTTTTTTGCCTTCTATCTTAGAAATACACATAAATACATATTTTACAAAAAAATAGTTATTTTTTCTAGAGGTTATGTAAATTAGTAATTCTTTTGCAATTATATTTAGAGACCTTAAACCAACTTGTAAGGAAGACATTGAAGATTTTTTAGTGCTAACGAATGGTATTACAAGATTATTTTTAGTATTAAATAATAAAATAAATTATTTTTGTAAATAGGTCAAGCATATTGCATGTTTTTCTTATATAAATTGTTAATATCAAGTACTCTTAAGGGGGCTGGAGCGTAATCAATTCTAAGGGGTAAAAATTAGGCATTTTATATTTCAAGTTAAATGGGTCTTGTGAATGTGTTGAAAATAAATGAACATGAGTGTGTAATTCATAGTACCGATCACGTTGTATTGGCGCGTCATAATACGTCTGTCATTTTACCTACGCGCATGCACATGTCAGTATGTCACCATATTTTATTACTTTATAAAATTACAAACATTTTTTTTTCAAAAAATACTGCCAGTGACTTCAATCACTACGCTCAGTAGGATGTTCGGATTTAAATTTTGAAAGCAGATTTGAATTCTCCTCTAAATTTACTATGCTTTGATTGTCGTACATTTTTCATATTCTGTATCAATATATTTCAATTTTAATTATGAATAATATTATAATCTATTTTTAATCTTTTTGTTACTAAATTTCTAAGTAAAAATAAATAAATCAGAAAAGTAAAATTGTCAGAGCATAGATAATTTAGCGACGAATTCAAATCTGCTTTCAAAATTAATATCAGAACATTATAATATTGGGCGTAGTGATTGAAGTCGTGAGCTATGTTTTCGACCGAAAATTATTCACGCTCTAGCCCCCTTAACATTTTAAATAATTCACAAGAAGGGAAAGTTTTCTGTTTATTTAAGATGATTTTTATTACATTCTTTTGTCTAATTGACATAATTTATTAATTGAAAAACACTTATCTATTATTAACATATTATAAGCTTTACATTTATTTTAAGTTGTATCCCAGAGTCAGGTACCTAGTACCTACTATAATGGCTGTGTCATCACTCATCAGCGTATGAGTAAATCTTACCGTTGATATTGAGATTACTATAAATGTAGGTATGCACGATATCGATATTCAAGTGGGTCACTGTATAATGGATGCTTTTAAATTTGAATTCAATGATACAATATCATTGTATAAGAAAAACGATTCAGAGCGAAGACGGTATGTCAGTCTAGGTTTAAGACAAATTATATACATATCTATGGTATTAAAAAAAAATTGACCTATAATGAATTCCAAATTAATCATATCACAATATCCATTAGGTACTTATAACGCGTTATACACCAACAACAAACCCTGATACTATCATAGATATATAGTAGTATACTTTAGAAGTTTCAAGTAGCCACAAATGATATTATACAACCACAACAAAATAACTAAGATAGTTATTCTAGGTTTTTTATTATGTAATTTCGTCCAAATTTGAATTTAAAATAAACTGTGCTTATGTATTTTTTAGATTGTTTGATAACAGAATTAACTACATACGTGGAATCTTGTTTTAAACTTTCAATCCTTAGACATAAAAGTTAAACATTTTATACATTTTTAACTAAAAAATAATTATTCAATTTTAAATTTGATAAATTTTGTCAAAATTCGTTCTTTAAATGCTTATAAAAAAAATTGGGCCTGCGTATTTTTAATATTTTTCAACTGCTATTGTAACAATATATCAGGATCCTTGTATTCAATTTTCACACTTTTTGGCCCAACAGATAAAACTTTATTGATATTCATAGAATAAAAAAATAAAAAAATTGAAATATGAAATTGCCCGTTAACAGCTCAAAACAAGTCAAAATATTATCAAAATTGTACGGTGTATAGGAAATGCTAATTTTAACATTCAGTTAAATTTTCATGTTAGATGCATGATCTACATTGATCTTTGAAACAATATACTAGAAGCCCTCTATTAAATTTTCAAGCTTTTTAACCAACTAATAAATTTTTATTGATATTCATAAAAAAAAAAACTAATTAAATTGGAAATTGAAAATGCCCCTAAACAGTTCAAAATATATCACAATATTTTGAAAATGTTATCGTGTATAGAAAATTCAAATACAAACAACCAGTGAAAATGTGTCGATCATTTTGGTCATTTGTTTTAAAGTTACACCAAAAACCAAAATCGATTTTCTCGAAAACAGCTTTTGCGTAAAAATTCTCGTTTTTCCATAATTTTACTTTTGTTTTTCCCGGCGCTCTTGAAAACTACTGGGAAATTTTTACATTTGACCCCCCCAAAGTAGGTACCAACTAACCAACTAGATTCACTTTCCTATCAGAAAAGATACTGTTGAAGAAAATCCAAGCACTTTTACTGTCCTTAAAGGTAAACACAGACACAAAAAAAAATAAAAAATAAAACACACCATTGTAAAATCAGTACATTCATCGTTCCACTCAGAATCTAAAAAACACACATCATTGTAAAATCAATACATTCATCTTTTCACTCAGAATCTAAAACGCACATCATTGTAAAATCAATACATTCATCGTTCCACTTAGAATGTAGAATGTAATTTTACATTTAACAGATAAGAATTGTCAACCCAATTTATTTTAGAAATAAAATAACAAGTATAGTGGAAATATCGTTTTATTTATACTGCAACTGGAGACTTTTTTACCAAGGGACTTTCTTAGCGGGGACTTCTTCCCGAAACTTTTTTTCCGTTTACCATTATAATAGAAATGAAAAATGAAAAATGAAAAATGACAAAATATTAAATTTAGTAATATACAACAGTAGGTACGTTTTATTATTTAGTATCATTAACAATAATAAAACTAAAATATGCTTATTTATTGTGCTGAAAAATTAATTATATTATTTAACAGTTCATAAATTCATGGGTTCAATACAGCTACTCAGTTTACTTTAAATTTCATATACACCACACGTACCGGCTCTGTAAAACCTCTATGATTTTAGAAATTATGGTCCTTATGAGTGCCACGCAGATTTGGCGAGCGGTGCCCGAGTGTCCGCGCGAAAACAGTCCCACAATTAAGTCGGCCGTCTGTGTGTTTGTGGATTGTGGTTGTTTTTTTCGCTACATACCCACTTGTTGTTATTATTTAGTATTTTAACGATTAATATCCAACAATACAATTTACAAATATCTTATACCTGTAGCAATGAATATATTATATACGAATTAAAACGAAATAATATTATTGCGTAACTTCCTCGTATTATTTTCGTTTATATATAAATACAATTATACCATTAATAAATATACAACTGTATAATATTTTAAGAATAATGTCTAGATATAATACCTATAGCAATAAACATAAACAAACATTGGTGTCGATGTTGCCATTGATTATTTCTGGGGAAAAATAACCATTACTTTGCTAAAAATAAACGAAAATAAATCCGAATACACTGTTAAAAAATAGACATTTCACTGAATAACCACGAATAAAAACAGAATCATTGCTCTGATAACTGAGTAAATTTTAAAGCCATGAAGATGCCTATACAAATTTTCGACTACCCGTCGACCGCGGCACTCAACGTGTTAAAAATTCCACAAAACTTAAATTCAATACAAAATTCAATTTATTAAATGAAAAATGAAGGTGAGCATGATTATAGTGAACCGACCAGTATAAAGACTATAATATATACCTATACCTGTTAAAGTCAAAGTATAATTTAACTATTATGTTGATATATATACAATCCAGGGACTGGAACCTTTATGATTTCATCGGTTTCGGTTTATGTTTCGGTTCTCAAAAACCCAAAATTTCGGTTTCGGTTCTGGTTTTGGTTTTTAAAAATATCAAATTTCTGTTTCGGTTTCGGTTGATACCAGTTTTAACCCTTATTATTTTACTTTTTTTTAATTTTATTTTTATCAATAAAGTACTAGGTATATAAAAAAATGAACATATTAATAACTAAATAATCTCTATTCTAATTATCTTTACAGGTATTTGTAATTAAGTGTCACTATTTCCCAATTTAGGAAATATTATAAAAAATGAATTATTAAAAATAATAAATTAAATTTCGAACATATTATCCATTAAATATTCGAAATTTGTATTATAAATGTTTTTAGTATAGTAAACATTCAAGTTTCTCAAAAATTCTTCCATTCTCTTTTGAGCTTTATTCGGATACATGTTTTGTTCTGTAATTATTTGTTCTCCTATGGTTAAATAGCCATACTTGATGTCGTTCGTTAAAAAGTCAAAAACTATGGGTTCTACGTATTGTTCACTGTTTTTTGTTATTAAAAACTGTTTTGGTATCAAATTATTTGTGCTTAAATACTGTTGCCTATTAATTGTATTTTTTGAACGTCCCAGAATACGGTCTATACAATTATTAATTATATTATTAATTACACGAATATGTTTAAATAATTAATTTCTGTAGTTAGCTTACAACTCATTCGTCTTTTCGTATATTCAAAAACAGTTCTTCTGCATAATATTATACCACTAACAATATACGAAAAATTCTCATTAACATCTATTTCATGTTCTAGTATAAACTTACCTAAATTCATTATTTCAAGTGCGGTCGTTGATTTTTCAATAAAGTCTTTAGCTTTAGGTACTGCATTATACACATCTTTATCGCTAAGTTCATAGTCCATATCTATAAGTATTAAGTTATCTAACTTATTATAATATCATATACAATTTTAATTTAATTAAATATTATTGTCTAAAAAACTTTTTTTTTTCAAAAATTTAAGAGCAATATGCTGACATATTATAATATTTATAATATTTAAAATAAAATAAAATAGATTTCTGTTATATTATTCAATAATTATAGAATTTATAAAATGTATAAATATTTTAATTAATTTTACAAAATTTCTGATAAAATGTTTATTGTTTGTGTTTTAAATTATAAATCCTAAAGAACCAGAGCTTAAAAATGTCAAATATTGAGCTGGGGGAATAAACGTTAAATATTAAGTAAATTTCGTAAAAATATACATAATTTTTTATATTATTTTGTTTTTTTTGGATTACGAACCAGTTATTAATATTTCTAAAAAATATGTATCCAAGCCCAATGAACGTTTATTCACATTCTTGTCACTTGTTTTTTCGTAGATGTTTTTAAAACCATCGGGCATTGTATTTTCGGAGTTTTTAGCCATATCCTACAAAATTAATGATTTTCTATAAACACATTGTGTAAGTGAGTCCCAAATGGGCCCGATCTGCTGTAGAAAATGTCTGCCTGCTTCGCAATTATTGAAGTTTTTTTTAACATAGATATTCTATCTAAATACACTCGAACATTATCCAAATCTGTTGGGTTATAAATCTTTTCTAATTTCTAAAATAAAATAAAAATAAAATTTTACTTGACTGTATGATATACTGTATTATATGAGGTTTGATTGAAATATATAACTTGGTCGGGTTAACATGAAATAATTTATTACTACCGATTGATCAGAATAGCTACACTGTTCTTCAGTAATTTCTTCCATCGGTTCATCATTAATTTCTTCTTCGAATTCTGCAAACAATAATTCTTGGTCACAATTTTCAAAATCATCAAGTGTTTTATTTTCTATGCATTTGTCGATTAACTGTTGATTTTTTAATAATGTAATATTTTGATAATCAACTTTATTGTAATAACGTTCAATATCTCTTTTTTTCTTTTCAGAATGTCTTAGTTTTTCTCTCTCATAATTTTTGTGATCTTATGTGTAATGTGTTTATCTATAATAATTTGTAATTTTTCCCTATTTTTAATGGTCTCAAGTGTTCTGTGATTGTGTATTCTTTGTTGCGTTTACTCTGTTTTTTGATACCTGGCTTCCAACTTTTTGTTATTATCTTTAAAATTTTCCCGGTGTATTTTATCGATTCGTTTGTTGTATTTTTCCACTAGTGTTCCAAGCAATCCTTGGTGCTTATCATTTTCAGTTCTACGATTTTCTCTATGAGCATTTAGCTTAGCGTCTATAATTTTTTTTTTTTTTTTACCTTCAAGATTAAATAATTGATCAATTTTTTTTAAATAAATCATGTTATTCTGCATACTAAAACAACTAATATAACTATACAATAATACACATTTATTTTATGGACAAATATTTTTTCAAAATATCGTTTTATTCTCTGTTAATATTATTACCTTAAGTCCTTAACATAGTACCATGTGCTGTTTATTTGTATTATTATTATTGTTATTATTATTATTATTATTATTATTATGCCATCATCCATTTCTTAGGAAACGTTTATTAAAAACACTTTTGGTTGGTTAGTACAATCACTGTTGATTTAATTATTTTAAATTGTATTTTGTATCTAAACAATTTTGGAAAAACAGTGAAAAATGGACTCTACAATTGTATCTAATACCGAAGAACCATGTGTTGTGTATCCCTGGGTAAGAACAATATTGGATTTAATAAATAATATTGTGCGTTATTGAAAACAAATATATATGCAAAGGAACCTTGTCATGACAATGAAATGCAAATGAAAGCTTCTTTTGAGGATAACTATCTTGACTATATGAGTAATTTAAAAATTGAATCAAGTCCATCACCAAATACATTAACCACGATAGCTTGTGGCATCCGTAAGTATATTTGTACATATGTATACACAAAATAGTTAAGATTCTCTGTCCATAAATATTTCTTTTGATATTATTATTATTTCAGAACATAACGTGACTAGAAGTTTAATAAAAGAATTTTGTGAAAGTGGCGCATCTATGGTAATATTTGATTTTAACGGCTTATCGTTTGAACAGAGTCGAAAAATGGTCTACGAAATTCGCCAAGGGGTTTTTAATTACAGTCTTAAAAAGAACAATCGAGTACCGTATTCAATGACTTTAGTACTTGATCTTGAAGGATCGTGCATTACAACTGGAAGCATATTCCATACAACAGTGATAAATATTGATATAAAATAATAATTTTTAAATAACGGTTATGATTTCTAAGAAAAATTATTCAAGTAGCGTGGCTCAATTATTCTAATGAACAACATAATGTATGATAATAAATTATACAAAGTGTGTGAAAGTCATAAAAAATGTTATTTCTAAAACGATTTATTACTATCACGTTTCTAGTAATTTTTATGGAATACTTAATTTTACTTGATAGACCACACAACGTTTGATAGAATTATCGACGAACTCTCATGTTTACGTCACCAACGATGTCGAGTACAAATTTAAATGTACGGAGGATCGTATTTATGTGAACAGCGATATAATTCTTCGGCTAAAAATTAACGATCGGATCTACTTGGACTACGGAAAAATCGAACTGGCCGTAATAAGAGTTGGTAAGCACTTAAACGCCATGTTATTTTATTATTATAACAACGAACGAGGAATACTGTCGGAGCGATGTCTACACGGCAATGGATGGCGTTAGAAAAAGAAACATTATTTTTTTTGTCTGAGCAGATGAGGACGAGGTATATTGCGTGATAAAGCGAGGAGAATTTCTGGGTTCCAAAAAAGTAGTGCACGTGCCGGGAGTTCCGGTTGGCTCGACGGCACTCACCAAACTAGACGAGGAGAAAATTCGCACAGGGATCCAGCTCAAAGTGGACGTAATATTGGTGCCCGGTGTCAGGAACTCAGTGTTTTTCGACAGCGTCCGCAAGTTTGTTGGTAAGTCGAGCATGAAATCTCTGAGACCAGCAAACGGTCTTTGTTCTTCTATTTCTTCTCACCCGTGCCTAGTCTTGAAATAATTACAATAGTCTACATTCAAGTATTTCACCGGTTTAATTTAGACTTGTTTTTTTTTCTTATTTTTCACCAGCTCTCCGTTGGTCCATATTCCACTCTAATCTGTTGAAGTTTCTCCAGAGCTCTCGTGGAACAATTTTCCCTTAATTACGTAGTTCCATATGTATTTTTTTTTTAAGGTACAGAGCGAGGCAGGGATATTAGCCTGTATGCGAAAATTGATAACACTGTTGGACTGGAGAACATGGATGATATCATACCGGGCGTGGACGGCGTGTTCCTGAACCGACCAAACTTGTCCATGGAGGTCGGTCACGACAAGATATTCCTCGCCCAGAAGATCGTCTTGTCCAAATGCAACTTAGTGAGTTTTCATGACTTAATAATAATAATAATAATTATGTACGTACATGATTTAATTTAATTATATAAAAGCAAATGCAACTCTATAACGCTGTATACCCAATTTATAAACGTGTTATGTCGCAAACAAACTAAATGAACAATTGGTTTTGATTAAGTATATGATAAAATTAGGATTTACGATCTATATACCTGACCGACACAATGATAGATTGACGTATAACATATAATAATAATATATTATATTATGTGCTTTTAGTCCAAACCAAAAATCGATCCCACCCAAGCTATAAGCATCGGATGCGTAGAGGTATCGTTCAAATGTCACGCGGCCGCGATTATTGTCATCACCACATCCGGGCTTTCGGCTCGGTACATTGCCAGGTATCGGCCCAGATGTCCAGTGTTGGCGGTCGTCAGGCACGGAAAGTCCGCAAGAAAGTTATCAGTATGGCGTAATATCATAGCATTGCAGTACATCGGTAAATAACGATAACAATAGTCAGTAATAATGACAACATGGTGTTTACATATAATGCATTAAGTCCGTTTTGAAAGAAGCGAGTATCATGACAGTTTTAAATAGTCGATATTTTTGCAGATTTTTTCTTTCCTAGATAGTTTAATTTGACTATTTTCAATAGATTATTTAGTAAATGGTTTAATTAACCATGTGGTCATAAGTGCAAATAGTGGGGGGCTGGGGGACTCAGTCGCACTATAACCTGTAATAGCCCCCCCCCCCAAATAAATTACTCAATTGTTTCCTAAAATATTGATAAACTTTTTAAAACTCAACTTTAATATTTAAATTATTGAACTTTTACTTAAAGTTCATAATTTTATTATTTTATAATATTGCCTATGGGCTATGATAAATATGGTAAATATCATTAGCTGTGCGCCTGTATTTGTTTTTAAGGTAATTATTTATGTCGGTACATTGGTTATTGGTACGATTATTATAAATAATTGTACATTATATGCACTGAACTATAATAATATGTTGTCTGTATATATTATTATCGTGAAAAATTAAAATTGAAAATTAAGTAAATAAATATTTGTTTTTTTATTTTTTAATTTTTTTATATTTTTAAGTGAATGTATGGGTGCAACGCTCGAATGTATGTAGTGTTTTTTTTTTAAAAATTATTAAAACACATTTATCATTTTATGTTCAAACAAATATTTTCTTAAGGGGGCTGCAGCACACATATTTTTCGTACGTTTTAGACTAATAAGCGGTGGTAAATTACATAACTTCGGAATGTCCGATTTAAATTTTTGATACATGTTTGAATTCATTGATAAAATATCTGGCTTCTTAGGATGTCGGTTTTCAATTTTCAATTTAAAATTACCTTAAAACAACCAATTTTTTTTTAGAAATCCCGTGAAATAATTGCATTACATTTGTATTTATTTTGGGCACATCTGATTTTAAATAAAAATAAGTGATTCCTAAGAAGCATAATCTATAAGTTTATAAATTCAACCGTTTTTTCGAAATTACAATCGAACTTCGGGATGTATGATTAATTTACTACCGCTTTTAGTAGTTTTATAGTCATGCAAACAAGAATATATTTCATTTTTCGCGATGTATTGTGTATAATATGTTATATATTATGTCAATGTGCGTGCGCGTGTGAGAGTTGCTTCGCTACCGGTTGCCCTACTCGACGTGCAGCAATTCTCGGAAACGATAACGGATTATGCACAGTGCACACTAATGTTAATTTACTACTCCCACATAGATACAGTATTAATTTATATTATGTCACATGAATTGCCTAAATAGTACTCCTTAAAATATGCCACGTTGCAGTCCAATTAATCAAGAAATTAATTCATTTTTTTTATTATTCGGTTATTAAAATATTAACTAGGTACGATTGGTATAATATTATGAATTACGATACTATACAATATGATATATCTATAAGTGACTATATCTAAAATATTTTCGAACGAATCTATTCGTTATGTGTACATTATACGGCGTTATGTATAAATTATGTTACAGGTCCAATAGAAAATGTTTTTAAAGACATCGAAAACCGAACGAGGTTTGCAATGGATTTTGGGAGAAGAAAAGGTATACTGCATCAAAGAGATTTGGTTTTGCATATGAGCTACTCTAAACAAAGCATGGGTTTTGCTAATACCATGAGCGTGTTCTACGTTAGTGCTGGAGACTTCGTTAGCGCATAACCACTATGCACAACTTTAATTAGAATAAAAATATATAAACAGATTTTGAGATCATATTATTTGATTTTAAAAATGATTCATATTGGAATATATTATATATTGCTTGTTAAATTTAACTATTATATTATTATAATATATTCATAAGATTCATATTTTATAACTATTGGCTTTTGTACATTCTTATGTATTAGGTAGACTCATATGATAACCATAGTCAATTGTTTCATTAACCTACAAATTATATTAATAAATAAGCGGGAGAAGTAAGTAAGCGCTCTGTTGTATAGGATTTGAGTTAACCTCGTCATTAAATAAGTAACTAAAATGGATGTGTTAAATTTTAAATCAATGATTATAAACATTATAATTGTATTTTTAATTAGGTACAAAATAATTTGCAAAATGTTGGTGATTTTGAGGAAATTCGTAAATATTTAAACTTCATACACTGTCAAAAATTTAGAATGGTCTATAAATAGTTTTAAAAAAGGCAAAATTTCTTATCTTAATTTTATTATCTTATCCGTTATTTCGCACACAAAATAGTGTGTGATCTTAAACCACTAGGTATAACTTATAAGTTTAGCTATAGGTACCATGACCAATAAAGTGTACAGTTTTTGTATGCAACCCTCTTATTAAACAAAGTAAATTACTCAGAATTGATTTGTGTGCTAAAAATCTGTCGTTCAATTGGTGATTAAAACTATCCAAAAAAGGAATAAATAAAGGGCTCTATAGTATGACTTAGCCGAGTCTGTTATCGCATTTGTTCTATAGATACTCGCTTGTTTGTTTGCTAATTAGGTACTATTATATTGATATCGAACTTTTCAGATTTTTTAATACCTCATTATATAGTTATATTTTTAAACCATTTTTCTGATAATCTTTAGTACATTTTGTTTACTTTTTGTTAAAATTAGCCAAGGGGGGGGGGTGTTTTAACACCCAAAACATCCCCCATGGCTACGCCACTGAATAAAACGTTTATTTAACGTTTTCATTCAAAAAGTTTTTATTAACGAATTGATTGTGTGTCATTTTTCTAAAGCAAATTTAAAAAGTATTTTATTGTTACATATTTATAAAGTATAGAAACTTGTCGATCAAACTTACTTAAATAAGAGCGAGCATTTGAAGGGCGAAAATCCAAAACGTGGTATTTCCAAAAATCAAAATGTTCACAAATTAAGAAAAACTATATCATGTTCTATGACATTAATGAACACTTGTAATTGGTGTAATTAAATGAAAAAAACTGAAAAAAAAAAACGATTGACGGTGTCAAAATAAATCTATTTTGAGTTTTAAACTTAGTTTTAATACTTTTAAAAAGTGTTTACAAGCCAAAATGTGGTATTGCCGGCAACACCACATTTTGAATTAAACACCGGCAATATTGCGTTTTGCCCACTATCACTAACGTTCAGTACAAAACGTGCTTTTTCCGGCAATAACACGTTTTGATTTGAATTCACGAAATTTAAAATAAAAAATAATTTTGAATATACATTTTGTTACATGATATTATATCAAAACGTAATTTTATCATTCAGTTTGAAAAAGAAAATGTATTTAGTTCAAATAAGTTTTATTAAACATAGAACAATGCAATAGGTAAATTAATTAAAAACAAAGTATAAAACGTAGTATTAAGTTTATTTTCGTCACTGCATTATAATCTGAATCAGTGAAAACCAGTTTTCTTCTTACATCTTTCTAAAATATTAAATACATATTAATAAATTATAGTTAAATGTAATATACAATAATATAGACATCGTATGAGTATACTGCAATAGTACATTACATATTAGCTACTTAATCAATTAAATAACTAAAAAGTGTGTGTGTTATCAGTACGCGCGCGGGAAGTTAAACTTCTTTTGAATGGTACACGTGAGTGAGTGAAAAAGAAAGAAAGGCACTAATTTGTTTTCCATTAGATTATGTTTGAATTATTCAAAGTACCAAAGACATCATAGTGATACCCAAGTCGGCACTTGCTTTATATAGCAGTGGTAGGACTACTGGCTTGATGGTAGATTCTGGGTACGACTACACACAATTCATGCCTATTTTCGAAGGATATCCATTGCAACATGCCGTACAAAAACAATGTCAGTTGGTGGATGGCATATAACACAATATTTGATAGAATTTTTGAATAAACGTGGATACAGTTTTAACTCTTCGAAAGATTTCAAAACTATAAACAATATCAAAGAAAAATTGTGCTATTTTGCTTTGAACTTCAATTTTGAAAGAGATATGTATACCAAAGAAAAAGAAAAACAATATATACTGCCAGATGGAATGGTGATCAATGTCGAAACCGAAGCGTTAGTATTTTATTCAATAAAAACGGGCAATTAAGGGTTATCTAACATTGTATAAATAATATGTTGAGGACCAAAAAAAAAAGGTAATCATGAAAGTAATTAGAATGATTTAAAAATGTTAAGTCTAAAAAATATTGAAACTATAGTCTATAATGGCTATTTTATAACTATAATTATATTTATGATGGTTTATTTATAATATTATGTATTATGTACAGTTCGCTAGATAATACGATTGTCGATTATTATAAGACTTATTAATTTCACAATAAATATAACATATATATAGGACATAGGTATATTATCTATATTATAATATATGACTATATGACTTACCTAGTTTATTATAAATATACAATATGTTACATTATAAGAAAATAATCATTGATTTATTTATTCAAGTATAAACTATTATAGCTTTCAATCACCTGAAATCTTGTTTGATCCTCTTTTATTCAACATCGAATCGAAGCTAGGAGGTATCCACAACTTGATACACAGAGCATGCAGTGCTCTCAATTATAAAAAACAAAAAAATATGTACAACAACATCATATTGGCTGGTGGTAATACGATGTTTAAATTTCTACCTATTCGTTTGGAGAAAATGGTAGCTGACTTAGTCACATCTTCTACTAGCATTCAAATCAAAGCGGGCCCCGAACGTAAATTTTCCACATGGCTTGAGGGTTCCGTATTAGCTTCGATGCCCAGCTATCAGAAAATGTGGATCAGTAAGGAAAATGGGCCTGCAGCTTTACACGAAAAAAGCTTAATTTGATTGATGTTAATCTATTATAATTTATGATAATCCTAAACGTCGATCAATTTACTAGCTTTCTAACAGTTATTTAAAAATTAAAAGATCGTTAATATTGATGATTAATAACAATTTTCTTTTTACAAACATTTCTGTTATATTGTCACCTATTCCGTACTATACAGTATACACTCATTCATACTAAGTTTAAAATATAATACCCGATTTTTAGTCTACGTACACATAGCGTTGCTATATATACCTACAGCATGTATAATATTATATTTCTTTAACATATATAGGTACCTGGTTAGTGGTTATAATATCTACTATACAATTTATTGTGTGCATGTATTATTATTATTATTTAACACAATGATTTATAATGCAAAACAATTAAATTTGGGTGGAAATTCAAATTGAGACCAATCAGAAGTTTCAATCGGTACCTATACAGGTACAAGCCGAGACCGACCACAGAATGCTGATATGCGGCCCGGAGACTTAGATCTGAGATCTGTTGTAGTCTTGTAGATAAATTCTTCATCGGCGAAACTGATAGATCTGGCAAATTCGATAGTCCGTTATTGAATCCTGTCAGAGGAACACGTTGATGTACCCTAGCACTCTCGGTCGTCTGTCGTCGGCGCCTCCTGTATGACGGGTAGGCAACCGATCGTGTACTACTCGGTTTAGGTTTCCAAGCGGGCGTACGACGTGCCAGGGTGTTGAATGTTGATCATGGACCGCTGGTGGCACTTATCGCCTTAAAGTAGTTGTGTAGGCAACCGGTCATTCAGTATTCACCAAGTCCGATTGCCGTTTGCCACTCGAGATGGCTGCAGCACTGTACTACAACTGTTGTAGTGTCAGTAACCGCCAGCCGGTTACTAGCCATGTAACGATATCTACGAATCCGAGTGGTTGTTGAATTGAGCGTAACCGTTTTCCGCCAAAAAAAATTAATATCAGTTATATCCTGCCATATTATTACTATTATTATTATATAAATAATTTAGGACAAATGAGAAATGAAGAGTACCTACATTCAAAATCACATTCATGAGCAAATTAACTGGGTTCGAGTTTGTTAAACAAATCTATTTTTCATGTATTAAATATTCTATGTGTTAAAATATGTCGGATTTTTTATACTTTTTATGAAGTTTTAATTTTTATAATTGAATGTATTATTTGAACGAGAAACTTGTGATGTTTCTAATTATTAATATTAATATTTATACTGTTTATACCTACTAGTCGTTTAATTTTATATGTATTTAATATTTTAATATGATCAACATCTGTCGTCTGTGATACAAGGTGAGGCGAGTACATCGTAATCGTAATCATTGAAGGATAAGGTTCAGAGGTTCTCAAAAATATCTCAAATAATGTATTAATTTTGTTTGGCGAAAAACGGAAACCCCTGTTCAATTTGGCCATTTTAGGAGTGAATAATAAAAATACAGCGATGGATATCACTAACCGAAAGCAAACAAAATGAGGATGAAAATACAAAAAACAAATTTATTTTGGAAGATGCTATTAAAGATACTAAAGCCATCGACAAATATAGTGGTGGGGGGTTAGGTGTTCAAACCCCTCCCAGGTTACACATAAGTATATGTGTGTAGAATTATTATTATTGGTTATACTATCGGGAACCCTGACTAGGGATCTCTAAATCCAGTATACGCGCCAGTGTCATACAGAGAACAGCTGATTGTAATGATTATACATCATTATAATATGGGCATTGCCGATATCGGTACCCAACTTTCTATTTTTCATCATTTAGGTAGCCTCAGGGGTGGATTGGCCTATCGAGAAATCGGGAACCTTCCCGATGGGCCGGTTCTTGTGAGGGCCGGCAGGGCCGCTATAATTATTACAATATAATTACAAAAAAAATTATATTTTTATAAATTAAGCATAAAATATATTAAAAATCAAATACCTACGAAGGTATTATTTTTAATATCTTGAACTATTGCAATTCATAGTAGGAATTTTGGTATTTACACTATTATCCCTCCAATTCATGCTAATGTATTATTTAGAAATCTGTGGTATTGGTATTTTAGTATTTATATTTTATACTCTATGGTAGAATTTAGTTGCGTGATAACATTGATAACCTTATCTTATCATTACTTGTATTTTTTTTTTTGATTTTGAACTTTTTACACAAACGAGTTACTTTACTGAAGTGTGTTTAGTGTACAAATTCAATTGCACTGTGCTAATTAAATTATGTGTGATGCTGGTGAAAAACGAAAGAAGGGTGGCGCTGAAAAGGTATGAGAAAAAAAGAAAAAACGGTTAATGGAACCTATTTACTTGGAAAATTGTTTTAAATTTTCAATCCTTATACATGTTGAACATTTTATAAATTTTTAACAACAAAATAATTATTAAATTTTGATAAATCTTGTCAAAATTCGAGCTTTAATTGCTTATAAAATAAAATGTATGGCTATGTATATTCAATATTTTTCAACTGATATCAACAATATATCAGGAGCCTTGTATTAAATTTTCAGGCTTTTTGGCCCAACAAATACCATTTTATTGGTATTTATAGAAAAAAAAACTAAAAAAATTAAAATTTGAAATGGTCCTTTAAAACATCAAAAAGAGATAATTATTTTCAAAATTGTATGGTGTATACAAAATGCTAATATAAATATTCAGTGAAATTTTCAAATATCTACATTCTATATTCATTTGTTTTTTAATCACAACAAAATAAGAAAATCATTACATGAGAAATCGAGTGAATATCAAATGTTGTATAAAAATTTGAATTTCAAACGGTCATAAAAATTTAATCTGAATTTCTTGTTGACATTTTTTTTTTTTTGATAAAGGTAGACAAACTTATGAGGAATTTTGTATTAAAAATGTGTTTTAAAATTTTTTTACGAATTTATAACTCAAAATAATTTGCAAACTTTCGTCATTTTTACGTATTTTGTCAATATTTGAACTTTAAATGCTTATAGAAAAAAATTGTGACTGGATTTTTAATTTTTTTCATCTGCCTTTGAAACAATATACTAGTGGCTTTTTATTACATTTTCAAGCTTTTTAACCAACAAATAAAATTTTATTGATATTTATAGAAAAGAAAACTGAAAATGTCCGTAAACAGCTCAAAGTAAGTCAAAATGTTATGGTGTATAGAAAATGCTAATATATAAACATTCGGTCAAAATTTCGTGTACCTACAGTCGTATTTATTTTGTAGTTGCTTCAAAAACCAAAATCGATTTTCCCGAAAACAGATTTTGCGTAAAAATTCCCCGATTTACTTAATTTTTCTTTTGTTTTTCACGGCACTTTTGAAAACTACCTGGACATTTTTATTTTTGACCCCCCAAAGTACCAACTAGATTAACTTTCCCTATAATATACTGATATACGCATATGATAAGCGGCGAGTGGGTACGCCGATAATTATACATCATAGACGTAGACCTAAAGGCAGGGCCGAATTTAGGGAGGGGAAACTGGGTACAACTGCCTCGGGCGCCAAAATTTTGTGGTCAGAAATTTGTTTACTTGTGAATTATTAAAATTTTAAAATTTTAATTATTTTAATGACAGTATTATATAATATACTTTAGTATAATAGTATTATATATACGTATAGTATTATGCTGTTTGAAATGTTTTAATTAATATTAATTTGCAGTTTCATATAGTTTTATTTTATTTCTTCATGAATAAGTACTAATCATCAAAGCTTCGGAATATGAAATAATTTCTTTGCAGTGGAAAGAAGCAGTGACGGAGGTTCTTTGGGATGAGGAGGTGGGTTCGTGGTTTGACTTTGATTTGGTCAATAATATAAAACGAAAGGATTTTTACCCAACAAATATATCACCTTTATGGACTGGCTGTTACCAAGAGAACAAAACCGAATACTTCGTAACAAAGGTTCTGAACTATATAAATAAGACTGAAATACTGGAAACAGTTGGGGTATGCCGACCACTATGAGGACAACGAAACAACAGTGGGATCAGCCCAACCCCAACGCATGGCCCCCCCCTTCAATACATAGTGGTGGTGTCATTACAAAACACAGGACATAAAGATGCTCAAATAATGGCACCGAAAATTGCTTATAAGTGGTTGTGCACAAATTATGTACCATACTACAACTATACAAAAATGTATGAGAAAGTAAGTCCGTTTTGAAGTAATAACTGAATAAAACAATTTATCGGGTGGAAAGGGCATACTGTACAATATTATTTTAATTTATTCATTATAAATATAAATTTCATTAAGCCGTTTTTGATTATCAATTTATATTTATAATTCACAACGATCATAATCATCATAAGGGTGTAATTATATAAAAAAAATGCTTAAAGATGCTAAAAAAATCTGTGGACAAACATTTCGATTGGTCTGTAGGACAGTAATTGAAAATTGTTTAGGTGGTTTAACTGATAGGCAGGTTTCACGTGAATTGTAGACGGATTTTTTAATACTTGTTACTACATCTGTAGACTTATTTAAATAAATAATATTGTCGTTGGTTATCGTGTATACTAATTCACCAAATGTTTTGACAGTATCGAGTGGATCTTGCTGGGCAAAAAGGATTGAGTTCACTGCTCTAATGAATGGTATTATTATATTACCAATCAATTAGGTATAAAGTGTATACCTAGACTATTCTGTTTCATGTTATTACTATTCTGTTATTCATTACATTTTATACAACCAATACAGGTATAGCAGCAAAAATAAAAAGAAGATAATAATGGTCCAAAACATGTTTATTATATTTTTATTGAATTTAAGTTTTGATATTTGGTTAAAAAAAAAGTTATGGAAGAAATTTCGGGGATGGTCCAGACCCCCCTTTTAAAAAAATAATATAACAAAATATATAAAAATTATAATTATAATTTTAGCTGGCCAAAAATAAAAAAAATAATTATTTAGTTTAAAAAGTATATCATATATATATAATACAATTCCCATGGTAATTGATATAATGTTATATCATGTATTAATATAAATTATAATTAATTATTAAAAATAATCAATTCATTTTATTCCATATAAAATTATTTAATATAAAAAAATTATAATGGCTGATAAATGCAAGAATGAAATAAAAGTGGATATAAGAAACGAAACGATTGAGAACACTTTAAATGATCTAAGATTACAAATATCTATATTAAAGCACCAGAATTTAAATATCAAATTGAAACTGGACGAAGATGTATGTTTATATTAAAACCGGTTCACTAATATTAAACATAATTATATTTTGTATCTTATAGATTAATAAAGGATTTGCAATGACGAAATTGTTACAAAAAAGGGTATGTTTATACATTTGTCAAAGAAGTTTTGACACTAATAGTACATTATAAGTGTATATATTAATTACTATGTTTTTACTTTTTATAGAAGCCTTTTAGACAAATAAAAACTGGTGAAGTGATATTTCCCGGGAAAAAGGAAATGGTATTAAATAAATGCATTTTATAGGGTGCTTACTGCTTACTGATTCTATATTACGAGATAAAACACGTTAAACCTACGTTATATTGTGATTATTTATTTTCATCGAGGATTTTAAACTGGATGTAATGACAAGAGAAATTTTGAAGTTAAGAACGGTACTAAATGGCTTGAAAAAAAACCACAATCAGATCAATTCAGCTGGAAACAGTAATAAAACCAAATCTAATTGTTCTGTATGTGTAGATTTAGTTAGGTACCTAATTAAAATATGATTGTTTAAAAGTTAAAGGTGGTTATTTTTTTCTAGGACACTAATAATGAAGACAACATAAATAAAAAATTAAGCGAAGAACTATGCGAACAATATAACACAATGAAAGACACATTTGAGTACCTATATTTTATTTATCTAAATTTATTCTCATTATTAAAATAATATATCATATTTTTAATGTGTAGATGACTATAATCTGCACATTAAAAATACAATTATGAACTCTTTTTTTTTTTTTTTTTAATTTGTTTAAAGTAAAATTGTATTAGAAATATCAAAGTACCGTGTACTATCAGACAATAAAATAAAAGAAATGGACAAAAATAATTCTCAGTTGACAAAAACACAAGAAGAATTTTACAATGCAGTCACAGCATTAGCACAGATAGAATCGGTAAGTTAAATAAAGTTGATTTAATAAACAGTTAGATTATCGTAATACTAATTAATATTTTAATAAAAATTGACTTTAGAACACTTTAGACGATGTAGAGGTTGTACGAAAAGAATTTAAAGACGTCAAAGACCGCTTGGATGGTTTGAAATCGGAGGCTGAGCATCAAATTGACGAGTTAAACGCCACAAATGAATCGGTTCGAGTTTTAAATAAAATAACCAAATTAATAATAACTTGTATAGTTAATATTATTTCTTAGTACATGAATGGTCTTCAAGAAAAAGAGTATCAAATAGTCCGATCTAATAACCTGTCCAAAGAAAAGGCAAAGCTTACGGAGGAATTCGAATCTGAATTCAATCGGCATAAAGTGAGTTGTACCTATCTTGTGGCTTGTACGCTTTATACATTTTGAATTTGTTACCTAACATAAAATAATTTATCAACTTTTAAATTTTAAATTTTTCAATTTATATTAAGATAAAATCCTGAATAATATGTTGTACCTACCTAACTGTTACAGGAATATTTCAAAAAACGGGTAAGCCAAGTAGAATTTTTGCCCGCTGCGTTACAAGCAGTTCAAAAACAAATGATCCTTGAAAAAGAATTAAGAACTTCGCTGGAACAAAATGTTGAAATTCTCAGCAAAAAGCTAAAAACATATGTAATGCAATTTTTATTATTAATTTAAATCAAATTATTAGTGTTTACTTAATATATTGTTTTTATATATTATAGAGAAATGATTCTTTTAAAGAAGCTCTTGACACGAATGAATTATTGAAGTCTAAAGCCCAATATCTGAAGTATGTGAATACAAATCAAATAAAAACTTTATTATCTATAGTCTTTCTACTCCAGTTAATGTGGTTAGTGGCTATACTAGTACACACTACTGCCTACACTCGTGTATAAAATATCGTTTGAGAGGCCTCCACTTAACGAACAATAATAAAATACGTTGTTTGTCTTAAGATTATTTAATAACATTGCTAGTTAACCTAATACAAGCGTATTAGGTTAACTACCTATCAAAAAAAAGAATGAAATAATTTTAGTACCTACCTAAAATGAGTTATAACTCATCACTATACTTGATAATATAAGGGTAAATAAATATATAAATTAGCTATAACCAACATGTTTTATTGGTGTACCTATATAGAATCAAACAAATGAAATTGGAAAAGATTTTAGAAGAAAAACTACGTTGCTGTGATGAAATAAAAACATATAAGTATCAACAAAAATCTGTGCTAGGCAAGATAAAATCCGAAACAAAGTTAAAAATAAACGATTTACGCCGTATTTTAAAAGCACCCGCTGAAGAATATTTAAATACAATTAATAAACTTCAAAATCAAATATCTCAAATCGAGGCATATTCTTGTTTTGAAAACGATCAACTAAAACTTGTAAATATTATTTCCTGCATAATTGTTTGTGATAAATTCCTAATTTGTATTGTGTATAATTTAAAATTTATTTTTATTATTAGATGTCTTCGATCATGCAAAAACCAATTGACGCATTAGCCAGTATTTTAAAAGAAGCAAGAGAACAAATCACCGCAATAGGAAATCTACAGAATGTACTTACTGTCTGCCCAAAAATATGTTCTTAACATTTCAGATTAAAATTAAGTTCGGAATATTGGTGCATGAAAACAAAAAGACCTAGGCAACTTTTTGTTTTAATATGTTCAACTACTGTCAATATCAGTATTATACATATCCTTTATATATAATTTTATTTCTATAAGCAAATTAGAAGTATCTATAATATAAATATATAATTTAAGAGAGTCGGTTCCCGGTTGCTGGTGTTTTATTTTCTTGAGCTGAGAGTAATTTCTGAGCTATTCAATTTTATGAATTTACTACGGATAATTAATCATGTTTATTCCTGCATAATGGATTTGCATAAAATATGGCAAAATTAATGGTGATTTATAAACATTTAGTTAAGTAGGACGGTACCTACCTACTTATTATAATCATTCAATTTAAACAAGTTATTAACCTAATGGATTAATATAATTTTCAAATCATCAAAGCCATCTTGTACAATGCTGTATAAGATCTATAAAGTATAAATCATTTATCATATCGTTTTGCATTTATAACATACCTATTAGCTATTACCTTTAAATGTGATGTTTGTCAATAACCGTGTTAACTGACAAGTGATAACGTTCATACTGAGATCACAGTGTCACTTATCAGTTATCAATACTTACTTAAATTATTAACTTATAAGTCAATACCACGGCGGCACGGCGATGTAAATATAACGAAGTATAAATAGTCGGTTCATGGTTTAATTAGCCTAAAATTATTCTAAATATTTTGAAAATGTAATTGTGTTTAGAAAATATTATTATGGACATCGGTGGTAATAACGAAAAGTTTCAAATAACTATGATTAATATTTTTTTTTATATTATTATACAATAGAATATAGAATCTAATATAGGTATATTCTAAGAGGAATCAAATCAAATTAAATTTTTATGAGCGTTTGAAGTTCATATTTTTACAATATTGAATATTCAGTCGATTTCTCATGTAGCGATTACCTTATTTTGTTGTAATTCAAAAATGAATGACTGTAGATATATGAAAATTTCAGTGAATGTTTATATTAGCATTTCCTATACACCATACAATTTTGAAAATATTTTGAATCTTTTTGAGCTGTTTACGGACATTTTGAGTTTTCAATTATTTTAGTTTTTTTTTTCTATAAATATCAATAAAGTTTTATCGGTTGGGCCAAAAAGTGTAAAAATTTAATACAAAAGGTGATATATTGTTACAATATCAGTTGAAAAATATTAAAAATTTATAGCCACAATTTTTTTTTTATAAATATTTAAAGATCGAATTTTGACAAAATTTTTTCAAATTTTAAATTGAATAATTATTTTGTAGTTAGAAATTTATAAAATGTTCAAATTTTATATCTAAGGATTGAAAATTTAAAACAAGATTCCACGTAAGTAGTTTTTAAGACACAATGACCACTATGAGCCGACCACTTTATTTTTATCTATTGTTTAAATACGAATACAAAATCGTGGAAATCATAATACGAGTATTATTGTTGTTTTATGTCCAGGCGTGCACACTGGAATTTCATGTTTTTTTTTTTAGAATTTTTAGATTTTGTAATATATTATATATCATAATAGTATTATCAATCAATATTTATTAAATAATAAATACATTTTAACGTATTAAAAATCGTTCAAATTGATTAAATATATAAACGTCGTTCACGTTCACGTTCTATTTGAAAAAAAACGAGTAACGTTCACTAAATATGAACGTGAACGCTTATATGAGGGTAAGACCTACACTACACTACAGTACATACATATTATCAAAAATTTTATTTTTGAGAACACTATAAAAGTGTACAGGGTAAATATAATATAATACTTACATTGGACAAACCTTTTGCGTTGGTGATAAAATTATTTAAACTGGGAAGAATTGCATTTTTCATTTTTCACGTTAGTGTTGTCCATTTTACAATGCAACTATTTAGTAACGATTGAATTGAATCCTTCTGAGTTGTAGGTTATAGTTTTTGGCAAGTCTTAGGCGTTTTTGCAATTGCAGATTAATTATAAGTAGGTATCTAGTACTCACCACTCACCAGCTACCATTCACTGCAATTATTAAAAACATTAAACCTATCTATCAACGATACTACCTACCTACACAAACAGCAAGACGTTATCGATTTGACATAGGGACCTACCAGACAATAACCTCGAGAAACCGTGACTGTTTTTGCTAAGTCATGTTCACCTTCTAATTTATAAATTCTATTTCTACCCATATATCAGATATATAAC
This sequence comes from Macrosiphum euphorbiae, assembly GCA_949089665.1. Lineage (NCBI taxonomy): Eukaryota > Metazoa > Arthropoda > Insecta > Hemiptera > Aphididae > Macrosiphum > Macrosiphum euphorbiae. The sequence goes on from CARXXK010000002.1 coordinate 22,750,098, forward strand.
ATAAATTACTTATATAGGTATTTGCATGGCTACATAGTATATTGTTATTCTATATTGTGTCTATCATTATATTAGGGCATCATTTGAGGTTATACCCCGCTGCAACGGGTATGCTTATCAGTGGCGTATGTAGAAATATTTTTTGGGTCGGGCTATAGTAGATAAAAACTAGCAAGTGATCTATTACTTAGAGGATACTGTCTACTATATATTTAACAGTTTCTATAAATATATTCGTATTTGTTATTTTTCAACAGGCTATGAAATATTATGACTTATAATAGAACCTAATAAAATATATTATTGTTTATTTGGGGGGGGGGCTGTAGCCCACTTTGCTCAACCCATATATACGCCACTGATGCTTATACATAGGGTACCTAAAATTGATCGAGATGGTATTTTGGCCAAATAGTATAATTTTTTTTAATTGTTTTTAATTATTTCCAACTATATGTCCATGTGATATTATTTAAATTAGTTATTAAAATATTTGTATTATATAAAATGTTGTATGTGTGACTGACGATTTCAGCATTTGTTTTATATATAAGGTACCTACAATATATAGATCCTATAAATATTTAAATTTAAATAATACAAGTACCTATATCTATTAACTTAGTATTAATATTTCTACAATATTCATAATATTATATTAGATTATTATATAGAAAATATAATTTTAATTTTAATTTTCGAGCGTAGTAAGAACTTTTTTTTTTTATAATAACTCTATAGTACAAATACGTACAATATAATATAATATTAGCCAGCGGAAATTTTTTTTGGCCTGTCTAGTCTTAGCTTTCTTATAAAAAGTTGAAATGATCCTTGATATATAGGACGATAAAAGATATGAGTGTGTGAACCTACATACGGGTCAGTCCCTGCAGATGAAAATTGAAAATGTTAATATAATGTATATTTAAATATATATGATGGTCACTACTCACTATACCATCTAGACCTATACGGCGATATACACCTAACACTCTACTAATAGATATACCTTCACTATATTATATAATTGGGGTATATTAATTGTTGTTATTATTTCCCTGTTTCAAGATCCTTTTATTCACATTAAAATCCCATTTTAATGTTTTTGTCTTTTGATAAACTGCAGATTATACTTAATCATATTTTTTCTCCGTTTTAATTTGATTATAACATGTCATAACTCATAAGACCAAAACACATATTGGACATTTTGTATTCTTCAAATTCTAGAAGAATAATTGATTTTAGTTAGTTTACAAACATTTAGTATCTATTTATTCGTATTTTAAACAAAATATTATATATTTACAATTTATTAATGATTATATAGGAACTTATTGCAATAACAAAGACAAAAAAATAAGGTGGACAAGTGGGTACTGGTGTACAGTAGTTACTAGTTTTCGATTATTTCGTTGTATTTTATGTGTTATATATTTGAATTCAATGATAAATCATTGTATACGATGATAAGCGATTCTGAGCGGAGACGTTGTATCTACTTTAGGAGGTCGGAGTCGGTGGGTTTTTTGGTACAAAAACATGTCTTACAGGAAAAACTCTCAAGTCCTAGTCGGAATTCGATAATTTTTTTTTAATTTAAAAGCAGAGAACATTTTGTAGGCCGAGGATCGAACCCCGATTTTGAAAATTATAATTATAGAAGCTAGAATATCCATTTGAATAATGCACAATATTTGTTCTTTTTCAAACGTATTTTTCTACTACCTATTATTTAAAGTAAAATAAAAATTCAAGTTTTGATCCGACCTTCAAAAACTTCTCATCTTTCAGATAAAAAAAAATTACCAAATTCCGACATATCAATGAGGCGTGAGAGTTTTTCCTGTTGAAGCATTTTTGTTCATCAAAACAGTGCTTCGATAATTTAGTCATCGAAGTCAATCACTGACTTGTGCAAGCGTGTATGGTAAATATCTTTATCTGTGCTTGTAATTATACCTCACTCACCCTAATATCGATTTACATACTCCCACGCATACACGTTCCGCGCGAGGCCAACTCAACATGTGAATTGAATTGCCTAAATTTTACTCCTTAATAATAACCGACACCTTTAACATACGGTGAAACATCGATAACTCGAATCGGTTGGGAGCGAAAAAAAATTTCGAGTTATAGAAAAAATTGTGTGTACTTATTGAAATACAGGAGTGAAGATATTCCTTTGAGTTATCGAAAATTCGATTTATAGACGTTCGAGTTATGGAGGTTTCACTGTATTTATATAAATAACCAAATTTAATAGTTAAAAAAAAATTACAATAAAAATCGAAAATATTTCATGGCTATAAATAGCGTAAATTTCCGCAGTTTCCGGTTAACTTTTTCTTTTTAATAAAGTTAGAAAAACTTGTTGGGAACCTTCTAGAACTTTTCTGAATTTCTAACTGAAAAATAATTTACAAAATCTGAAAATATTATCACGACTATAAAAGAGTCGAAATTCTTTGAAATTGTTTACCGTGTATGTAAAATACTTATATAATCATTTGGTGAAAATGTCAATAAGAGTCTATGGTTATCCGTTTGGGAAATACAACAAAATATCAAAAATCAATTAAAATTCGATAATTTACCACTGAATATCATGTATCTTAAAAATTATCAGTTCAAACTCTCTTAAAACATAAATGTTACGTTTCAATATACCATTTTTTTTTTTTATAGAGAGAAAAATGTATGTTAAATCTTCTATTAAAATGTTTAATCTAATAGCTATGAAAAGAAAAACTTTTATGAATTTCTTACTGAAAAATAATTTACAAAATTTCTCATGGCCATAAAAATCTCAAAAAGGATCAAAACATTTAAAAAATGTTACCGATTGCGGGAAATATACTAATATAAATATTTGGTGAAAATGTCAAGGGTCTACAGTAGTTTTTGAGTAACACGATAAACATAAAATTGATTTTTTCAAAAATTGGTTTTGGGTACAATTGTACAAATATGTAATGATCTCTCAAAGACCTGTCATAAGAGCCGATTATTTTTATATTTACTACTTTTATATCAGAAAAAAATCAAAATATTTAAAATGGTTTAGTTGTTGCCATAATACAACTATTATTAAGCAGTGTTCAAACGAATTATTAAAAGGAGTGAAAAATCTTCTGTTTTTTAAACGTTGCTTCGTCGGACATAGATACAGAGTATAAATAGTATTTCTCTCAATATTATATTACAAAAAAAAAAAAAAATAATAACTAAAATATTCTCCCTTTAAATATCGAATTCGTCCAAATTTATATTAAAAATAAACTAGGAGATTTTTAGATTTTTATTTACAATATGAAATACTTATGATAAACTTTTGTTTAAAATTCTCAACCTTTAGATACAAAAATTGAACATTTTATAATTTTTTAAAGAACAAAATAATTTACAAATTCTCGTGACTGATGAGTTTTGCCAACATTTTAACTTAAAATGTCTATAAAAAAAATCATGCGAATGTAGGTATCTTAAATTTTTCAAACTGCTCTTATAAAAACTTATGAGAAACCTTGTATTAAATTTTCAAATCTTAGATATAAATAAAAAACTTGTATCGATACTTATAGAAAAAAACTAAAAAATTTAAAATCTATAATTATAAGTCTATAAAGTACCTATAAATATTAAATAGGTAGCTCAAAAAGAATCAAAATATTTTGAAAATTATACTGTATATATTATTGGGTGGAAATTTAAAGTATCTGCAGTTCTTCGTTTTTGCATTATTACAATAAAATAAGAAAATCGTTCCTTGAGAAATCCGATAAACAATGTCTTGAAAGCTTAAAATTCACACGTTCATAAAACATTAATTTAACTTTCCGGTTAACTTTTTTTGTTTTGTTTAAGGTAGGAAAATGTATAAGGAATCTTGTATTATATTTTTTAATCTTAAATATTCATGGACAATTTTTTATAAATTTCTAACTCAGAATAATTTGCAAATTTTTGTGGTTTTGACGAATTTTGTCGAAATTCTTGCTTCGGAAGCTTATAAAAAATGTTCGTGGTTTTTTTTTTTTAATTTCCAACTTGTCAGGAATCTTTACTAAACTAATAAAAAATCAAAATTTTCTTATGCCTATAAAATAAATAGCTCAAAATGATTCATCATATATTTGAAAATGTTATGTTGTATAGACGAATATTCAGTGAAAATGTAATAGTTGTAAGTTGTTGCCATAATACTGCTATTACTACCCAGTGTTCAAACAAATAACGATTGTGTGCTTTGGCTTTGGACATGCTCCCGAGACACCCAGAAGAGTTGTATTATATGATAGAATATTATATTGTATGATAGAAGGAAAGAAAACTGCAGGACGTACTCGAAAGTCTTATATAGAACGTATCAAAACTAATGCAAGAGTAAAAACCTTTAAGAAACTTGAGAGCAAAGACGAGCAATCTATCGTCAGAATAGAGAAAATTGGAATTTTAAGTTGTAAAATATTCGTTTCCATTTCATGAAATGGTCATATTTTCATGAAAAGTTCGACTTTACGAAGTGGCTACGACATCCACATTGTGTAGGTTGATTTCGAAATTTGCTAGTAGATGGTTGTAGAAGGATAACATTATTAAATAAATCAATAAATTGTACTTATGTTGTGCTTTTGATTTGTTGGTATAATTGATAATTTAAATACATATTTTTTTATAATATACATTTTTATTATTTTTACTTAGTTTTTACCTCTTTCAGGAAAATTATTTAAAAAAAAAATGTATTTAATGTGTTAAATATTTAATATTAATTATTTTTTTAAATGTTGTAATTGTAAAGCGAGGAATAATTTTATGCCCATATTCAGAAAGTGCTGAATTTATCATTCATAGTATGAACTATGAATATGAATTACAAATAATAATATAATACTAAGTTAATTGTTTGGGATTAAACACTTAAGACAATAAATTGCTAATCTCATATTCTAATTAGGATGATGTTGGAAGACTTTCTTACCATAAAAGAGACATGTTCTTTAAATTGTACATTAAACAAAAAAATCCCTAACATCATTATTAGTGCATATTATAATGTACAATATTATGGATTACAAAATAAATAACTTCCAACAGGTTTTAAACAACCATTAAATTTAACAGATTCTGAGTGGCTAATTGGATTCAGGATAATGTTACAATAGAATAAGAACCATAATCAGACATTTATGAGCCATAAATCATTATTCATTTACTATACCTTTTTATATTTTAATAAAATTTTCATAATACCAACGATTTAACGTTGAAATAAGTACTCTTTTTTTTTTGTTGTTGTTAAAGGAGTTGGAAAAGACATCGAATGCGTATACTATTTGGAACGATTGAGACAAATATAATAAACAATGAATCTGTAGTATTAATGTATCATTTATTTATCATTATTTGTTAATCAGTACTTATTGCAATTAATTAGTGTACTTATTGTACAATTGTTTTGAATAACATATAGATGTTTGTATTCTGGCTAGTCAAAAGTAGGAATTCGTAGGTAGGTAGTTTTTTTTTAAATAATTGAAGAAAAAAAATACTAAAAATTTTTTTAATATTATTATTAAAAAAATGGTTCAGTAGTCAGAATTACCAAAATGTTAGATTGTCTCAGCTAAAAATTGTTTTTTGTATATGATGATCATTGAATACATATAATATCGACTGCCGCAATAAAAACTGTCGTAACTCAATTTTACAACTTTTTTTTTTCAATTAGTTATTTCTTTATTCCTGAATTTCTTACAAAGATGGCAGTAACTACATCTTATTGTATAGAACGTCTTTGGTTGATTTATGCTACTATCAGGTTCGTTGGAAGAAAAATAGAAAAATAGAAACGCCAGATTGAAAAAAAAAAGTTGTAACATTGTGTTACGACAGTTTTTGTTGCTGCAGTCGGTATATGCATCCACATTCACTAGATAAGGTGTAGGAGTATTAAATTACTATCTAAATAACTTAAAATTTCAATTTATTTATTTTTAACTTAATTAAAAAAAAAAGTTAACTTGACAGAGTTAAAAATTGCAATTACTTGTTGCATAGCTTTGGCTAAAATTATAAAGAAATTTAATCCAAAAGATTGAACGAAAAAGTCATTGAGTTTCAAACTTAAAAACATAGAAAAAATGCGTTTTGTCTATGATGCCAGAGAAAGAAAACAAATAGTGCACTGACATCCTCTTAACATTAAAGAATACTCGTTTGAGATTTGTTTCGAATATCGTTGGCCGGTGAATCACAACATGTTATATATTATATCTAAACCTTAGGGCGATTTCGTAAGACATATTGTATTTTTGGAAAAAGAAACACAACAATTATTATAATCAAACAAAAAAATAATTTTTATTTAGTCGTGAAATTCAAATTATCTCTATTCACGGAGTCGAGTAGTCGACTAACCTAGAATAACTATTTTAGTTATTTTGTTGTGATTGTGATTTGTGTTATATTATTCGTGGGTACTTGAAACTTCCTAAGTACACTATTATATATCTATGGAGTATGGACTATGATAGTATCAGGGGTTGTTGTTGACGTATAACGCGTTATAAGTACCTAATGGATATTGTGATATGATTAATTTGGAATTTATTATAGGTAATTTTTTTTAATACCATAGATAAGTATATAATGTCTTATACCTAGACTGACATACGGTCTCCGCTCAGAATCGTTTTTCTTATACTATGATATTATATGATTGAATTCAATTTTAATACCATCCATTATACAGTGACCCACCTGTAATCTACTGTACAGCAGAGCACCTTTTTAATGTTAACTTTTGAATATTACCTAGATTCTAGAATGATGAACGCATTCATACAATAATATTTATAATTTATTATGTATATTATGTTTATTATTCAAACACTATATAAAAGTATTTAAATAATGAAAATAATGAAATATAATATAACTACAAGGAAAAAAAATTGAATATATGATATATATATATATTAAACTGGGCTAGCCTATTGGTTAACCATAAGACTTACGAACGCAATGTTCAAACCAATGTTTTATAAACTTAATTAATTGGTAAATATCAATGTTGTATTAGAAGCCCGACCGGATGATCAGGCAATTGTAAAAATTAATTTTCTAGACTCCTTTGAATGCTCCCCTCCACGGAAATCTTTAGTAAAAGGCGAAAGATTTTTTCGATTTGAAAGGGAACCGGAGTTGTCTTCAAACTGGTGAACGGTTCCCTATATACAACCGACGCGGTCACGACGCCATGCAGCGTTCTGGTGTTCACACAACACCGTTATCCGATCCCGGTTACCAAGTCGTGGAGCGGTCTGTGTGGGTGAGGTGCAAATTTTTGACTTGGTGCGCCTGGGAAAACTTATGGTCACAATGCGAAAGAAATGCCGGGCAACCAGCGTCTTAAGTCCTAACCGCGTTAACTTACGAATATTCTCGCGAACGCCATCTATTGACTGTTTTTCGAAACACCAAATCTTGAACGAATTTCTGATCTCTTACATCGCCGGAACCAATCGCCAATAATCGAATGGATCCGTTGTTTATCGTTCTCCGACGGTTGTGTCAAGGTCGGAAAGCTATCAAACAATAGATATAGTTGTTCCATAGATAATAAGTGTTTGTTTTTGGTCCTGAAAATAATTCTCATTTTGACTAATTTTCGAAACAATCAGCTTATATTATTACTATAATATTATCGTATATCTCTATTTAGCCTACGTTCCACACGGCACACCGTTCATTGTATTTCACACGAAAACAATAAATTATACCCGAACTTCGTATAGTGCACGGTCCGTAAAATCGAATTATTCCGGAATTCCAAGATCGGCAAGCCACTATTTTATTTACCGTCAACCTCCGGCCTTTACACGGTTCGACTTAATCATGTTTAACCACAAAAAATATACGCCCGCTGTTTGCCAGGTAATCCTGGCGGTGAATATCTTAATCAACTCGTAGTCCACAAGGTAATATTAATTTTTTACATGACGAAGGATGAACTATACGTCTATACAGTATGCTAGTGAGCACGAAATACGATATACACGACTGGTAACGACTCTAGATATTGCGGTCGGGTACTCTTGCTGAAGTGTACCTTGGTGTTTATGGCGCACTCTGTCGGTTTACTAAATCATCTGAATTTTAATACACAGCAAGCTGTGACAACTATTAAAAAAATAGAAGAGATCAAATTATTCAAATCTATATTATTAATTATTAGGTACCTATATCGCATCGAATCAAATTTAATTTAAATAATTTAATTTTGTCTATAATTTACGGTCTTGCATTACATACATACGATTTAATATTGCATGGTTAAAAATATTAAAATATCTAAAATATATAGGTACCTATTTGTGATGAAGATTAAAATTTGAAGGTAGGTAATATTATTATAGAAATATCAAATTGACAATGGTTATTAATTTTTTTCAAGTTTATTTTATATTTTTATTAATTTATTCTATACCTATTTTACAATCAATTTGTCACCAATTTGGATAACTTTTTATTTTTAGAGCTTTTATGTTGCTGTTCTCTATTATGCATATAAGAATATTGTCTCATTCTCATGGTCACATAATATACAATTATAGAACTCATAACATCACTTTTATGTTCACTACATGGAAAGTAGAGATTGTTATTATTTTCCAAAAAATCATTAACAGTATCATCAAAGGCACTTGGACTCCCACAGTGGTATTCAAATGACTTAAATACCTCAAATACCTTCTACTGTAGTTTTGGTTAAAAATTCTTCATTAGTAATTTTACCATCGATTACACATTGTTCCCAGTCATCAATCTATATCAAAGTTTCTTTTAATACCTAAAAAAATATTTTAAAGTTATACTTTATATATAATACAATATATATATTTATTAATTCAAACCTCAATATCAGCACTATTTTTCCTGATTCGTTCAGCCTGATACTTTCGGTTTAGGGTATCATAATACCAAATGCTCTATTTATTTTTCTGGTGAACTGCTCAGTTTCTTGACTTCCTTGAAGACAAGTTATCTTTTGATGCTCCCTATAAAACTTAAGTCCGTCAGAAACTGAGTCGCTGAATACCTTCAAAAATATAAAATTGCTTAGAAAATCAAATGAAAAGTTAGTACTATACTTACCTGGGTGGCTAATTTTACAGACATTTTTGATAAACTATCAAGTAATAGATGTCTATCTGTTAATTTAGGACATACTCTCTTGATAGCTGGAAGATTTTTGTCATAATTATGTAATTCAATATAATGGTAGCACTTACATAATTTTTTTCAGGACTTATCTAAAAGGTAAATATAATAAAAATTAGAATTTGTAAAAATTAAATTAAACTGTAATATATAGTAAACAAAATTAGACCTTTAAATATTTTTTATCATGAAGTCTGTTTCTTATATTTTTGAACAGATGTGGAACGTCAGAGAAAACAAACACTTTTCGATCATCCATTAACGGATGATTAAAGTAGTGTTTTACATTATCTTTTATACCACTAATTCCAAAAATGGTCCACATTTTTCTATTAGTGGCTGCTCTATCACAAACAAGCCCATCAACAAATGCACCACTTTTTTCAAGCAAAATAATAGCTTTCATAATAAGTTGAGCTAAAACTTTATAATAATGGTATAATATAATTAGTATTTGATATATTAACAAACTTTATGATTTTAATAAATTGCTTAATAATATTATTATACCTTTGACATTTCCATGTGCTGCAAATACTCCAATAGGCTGAGAGAAGTTTCCACACAAACTTTGGAAAAGAAAAACTAAGCCATGGTTACTTTTTTTATCCGATTTTTCATACCTACTCAATATCATTTCCGAAATCTTCAAAACCTTGATAGGTAAAATATTTGTATTTACGCTTATACTTTCCCTGAGAGATATTTCATCGAATACTAACATCCCATGCTTTTCAGAATTTGACATCAGGGAAAATTTTTTTTTTAAGAAAAGAAAAAAATCTTTATCAAATCCACATTTACTAAAGACAGATATCTTCTAATTGTTTTTGGGCATGGTAATGGTAATATCTCCTGGTCAAGTAAAAACTTGTAAGTACATGTTGACCTATAGAACATATTAATTAAATAAACATGCAATACCTAGATACCTATCTATATAAATAAAGAAGTAAAGTAGTTAATGAATAAAATCATTAAATACTTATTTATATTTCAAATTTATCTTATACCTACCTTATATAAAGCAGCATACATAATAACAACCAATCTTCTGAATAACGACGTCCTTTTACATTTTTTACTTTACTACAATTAATAATCTCTTTAATCAAAACACTTTGTGATTCATTTACATTCATATTTTTGTGCTAATCATTCACATAAGAATTTTATACTAATTCCATTTTACTTTTTAGTTCATTAAATTTTAATTTCAAATTTTGAATAATCCTATCTTTCCTGATAAACAATAATTTTTATAATTCATGATTCCATAAATGTGTTTAAAGATAAATAGTATAATATACACAACTTTATTATTTTCAAAATAATAAAAAATAATATTACCTCAAATTAGATTTCTGTATGTTATGTTTAGTTTTAAATAAGTGTTTAAGAGTCTCAGTTCTTGTAGGTGTTAATGTTGGACCTAATCTTTTTTTTGTTTAATTTCAGCAATAATTGAATATTAGATTTCATAGCTCTTGAAATATTCATTAGCCGTACACACCATTTGCATCTTTGCTTAAACATATTATCAGTATGGAGTTCACATTTAAGACTACGCCAGACATTGTCTGGATCTAATGTTGTATATTTTATTCTAATTCCTAATAAATTCAATAATAGTTAAAATTAATACAAATCAAATATTTTAAACTATTATACCTAGGTAAGTACATGTTTTGTTACCTGGACAATTGTCAACTGATGGTCCACCAATGCATGTTGACATTTGGCTAAATTTTAATATAGAGTGCTCAATGTCTGATTTGTTTGTTGGAAAATGTTTGGTTAAGAAAGTGAAATGTGATAGGTCTAGTTCTCTATTAGTAAAGTAATATTTTACACTTAAATCAATCTTAACCAAAATTTGTTTTTCAATCATCATCAAAAGATTTTCACTCAAATATGATTTTAAAAAACAAAATACCACAACATTATGTTCTAAACGAGGTTCTAAATGATATGTCCAACCAACAGGCAAATCGATTGTAGGAACTATTTTAACAAAATCTTCAAATATTTCCTAAAGTAAATTTGTTTAATTAATTGTGTTAAATAATTACATACAAGTAATTTGTTAATCAATATCCTATAAGTATAGATTACATGTATTTTTTTTTTTTATTATTTAATTTATAGAACAGTTATATTGAATGTATCAAATTTTTATATTACTCTACGTCAGCATTGTTTACCTCAGAGCCTAAGTTTTCAGAGCCATAATATGTCCTTTTAATGTCTTCAGTTTTAAAATGTTTGGCACATACAAATTTGACATTAGTTTCTCTGTTGTTAACCGCACAAACTCCGTTAATCCACTGAGATTTTAAGTAGTCATCTTTTGGTACTGAAAATAATGTTACACGTTCAGGTGTCACTTTGGAATTGCGAGTTGAACAATTTATAACGCTACGTAATCGACTCATTGTAAATAAATATATTATAATTTTAAAATATTTTACTAAATAATATACTAAGCAGCTTAGATACATTAACTAAGATAGTAAGATGTAGTAAGATGACTAGTAAAATGTACTCTAAAATCTATGTCATAATTGTATTTAATTTTTAAAATAAATGTAGAACTTTGTAGTTACTACTGATGTTCATAGATGGAGCTTTATTCACAAATGCACCGACGAGCAAGATTTTCTGACCGTATCACCCACCCCTCCGCCCTATAATGTTCAGTCTTGTATATTATCGTAGTTCGTGTCGTTCGTGATATAAAAAAAATAGCAAGCATGCAGATTTAAATTCAGTATGAACACAGGTCACAGATATTACAATGTTCGTTATCAGTTATCACAAATTATTACATTACTTTTTTTGGTTGAATGTTTTATAATATATTTAAATCAGTTTTAAAAGTAACTATCTTTGTATTTTGTTCAGTTTCAATATAGGTAATCATGTTTGATGAAATATTTTCACATTTATTATGACCCACTACTTCAGGCTTGAAAAATGTTTAATTTTAATATTATTATTTATTGCATGTAATCTAATGAATGTATTACCTATTTTAAATAATTCTAAGTAAATGTTTGAAGATAGTCTGTATCTAAGAACAGTATTCGGTCAAAATATACAAACCAAAATATTTTTTATTTTTTTTTTTTGGAGTGCCGTATGTGTATGGACTATAGTTCATATATGGCCATATGGGTCTGTGTAAAAATTATTGACATATTAATATTGTATATTATTTTATATCTATATTAAATGTTATATATTACATCTGTATATTAATATGTATTTATGTATAATAAAGTATAGGTATTATAGCATTGATTATAGTACATAGTATAATGTATGTATATAGTACTATAATATAAGTATAATCCATGGTCTTAGATACTATTTTTATTTTATAGAATATAGAGGTTTTCTAATTTGTACAAATTTTACATATTATGTTATTATTTTTATTTTATTCGACCAACTTTTTATATAAGCTGGCCATGAGGAATTCCACAAAAAAATGTATTTAAAAATTAAATCAAATATATTTATTATACCTACTTGAATACACTATACAATTAAGAGTTAACAGGAATGTTATGTTTAAGACAGTGTAAAATCCAAAGGAATATAGTATATTAATATTAATAAAAGAAAAAAATTGATATCCTTCAGAAAAGTATTAAATAATAATTATATCTAGGTATTACATACTTTCATTAAACTTTTTTTTTAAATTTTATTGAATAAATTATTAAATTTAAAATGTTTTTACTTAATAGTTAATGTATAGAATTGCCATGATATATTGTCCACATCCATTCAGAAAATATTTAAAAAATATTTAAAATACTTTTAAGATTTAAAATAAGTACCTATTAAATAAAAATGAAACATGTACACGGTATATTGGAATATAAGTAAATTACTACTATATTAAAATACAATTATATTTTAACAAATCTACTTTACAGGACACCTTTTTTTTCAAAATACGTGGTTTTGTATGCTAAATTCAAAAGTGTTTGAAAAAAATTCCGGAAACTTACCTTTCAAAAGTTATGGAAATTCAAAGTTGCAGTGATTACGCGCGTTTATCGGCACTCGTCGCTACGCTCCTAGGCGCCGTCGCTCCGCAAATCGAAAATATCCCTGGACTCGTGTAAAATCAAACCACCTCAGGTGAACCTCGGTTTTCCTCAATATTGTTTCTAAGTGCATTTATAGCCAGCGTGGTCACTCGCTCACTCGTCCATTCAAAAGTTATTATATTTTATAATACATATCGACAACTTTGAATTGCCATAACTTTTGAACGGTAAGTTTCGGGGAAATTTTTTCAAACACTTTTGAATTCAGCCTAAAAAGCCACGTATTTTGGAAAAAAAATAGTGTTCGGTAAAGTATATTTATACCCACCAATTCTGTGAATTCATAGTTTGTAACATATTCTGTATTTAATTTAATCACCTATTTATTTATTTCATGAAGTAAACTTAACCAAAACCTCTGGACAGTCGGATCATTGATCTTAATTTGTAATTATAAAAAAGGTGGGCAAGTGGGTGTCGCTCTGCTGTACAGTAGGTTACAAGTGGGTCACTGTATAATGGATGGTATTACATTTGAATTCAATGATATTATATCATTGTATAAGAAAAACGATTCTGAGCGGAGACGGTATGTCCTAGGTATAAGACATATTATATACTTATCTATGGTATTAAAAAAAATTGACCTATTATAGGTACCTATAATGAATTCTAAATTAATCATATTACAATATCCATTAGGTACTTATAACGCGGTATACACCAACAACAAACAATGATACTATCATAGATATATAGTAGTATACTTTAGAAATTTCAAGTACCCACGAATAATATTATACAATCACAACAAAATAACTAAAATAGTTATTCTAGGTTTTTTATCATGTAATTTCGTCCAAATTTGAATTTAAAATGTCTGTAAAAAATAACTGTGTTCATATATTTTTTAGATTTTTTGGTTACAGTATGAACTATTTATGAAAACCTTTGTTTTAAATTTGCAATCCTTAGCTATAAAAACTGAACATTTTATAATTTATTAATTACAATAATTGATAATTTTCGAGATTTTGATAAATTTTGTCAAAATTCGATCTTTAAATGTTTATAAAAAAAAATTGTGCCTATGTATTTTTAATATTTTTCAACTGATATTGTAACAATATATCAGGAGCCTTGCATTAAATTTTTACACTTTTTGGCCCAACCGATATAATTTTATTGATATATATAGAAAAAAAAACTAAAATGATTGAAAACTCAAAATGTCCGTAAACAGCTCAAAAAAAGTCAAAATATTTTCAAAATTGTATGGTGTATAGGAAATGCTAATATAAACATTCAGTAAAATTTTCATGTATCTACAGTTATTCGTTTTTGAATTACAACAAAATAAGGAAATCGCTACATGAGAAATCGAGTGAATATCCAATGTTGTAAAAATTTGAATTTAAAACGCTCATAAAAATTTAATTTGACTACTTAAAGAAATTTTTTTTTTGATAAAGGTAGACAAATTTATGAGGAATCTTGTATTACATTTTAAAATCTTAGATTTAAAAAGAAAAATTTTTAAGAAATTTTTAACTCAAAATAATTTACTAATTTTCGTGATTTTTCCATATTTTGTCAATTTGTGAACTTTAAATGCTTAGAAAAAAAAACTATGACTAAGGACTTTTAATATAATCTGCCTTTGAAGCAATATACTAGGATCCTTCAATTAAATTTTCAAGCTTTTTTAGCCAACAAATAAAATTTTATTGATATCTTTAGAAAAAAAACTAAAAAAAAATGGAAAATGAAAATGTCCCTAAACAGTTCAAAATAAATCAAAATATTTTGAAAATGTTATAGTGTATAGAAAATGCAAATATAAACAACCAGTAAAAATTTCAAGTGTGAAATGTCGTTTTTCCTTAATTTTTCTTTTATTTTTCTTGGCGCTTTTGAAAATTACTGGGAATTTCAAATTTTAACCTCCTCAATGCACTAACTAGATTTACTTTCCTATCAGAAAAGATACTGAAGTTGAAAATCGAAGCATTATTTCGACTACTAATCGTGTACACTGCAGACACAAAAAAAAAAAATTAAAAAAATTAAAAAAAAAAACACACATCATTGTAAAATCAATACATTCATCGTTCCACTTAGAATCTAAAAAACTAAAAAGTTCAAAATAAATCAAAATATTTTAAAAATTTTGTCGTGTATAGAAAATGCTAATACCTATTAACATTCAGTCAAAATTGCATCTATCTACGGTCATTTTTTTTAAAATTACACCAGAAACCAAAATGTTTTAAAAAATTGCTTTTGCTTAAAAATTCCAGTTTTCATGTTGTTTTTCCCTTCGATTTTGAAAACTATAGGAAATTTTAAATTTTGACCTTCCCAATGCACCAACAATATTCACTTTCCCATCAAATTATAATATAGTATTATGCATATATGTTGGCTGTAGGCTGAAAAAAAGCCCACGGATATAAAAGTCCATGCGATTGCCATACAACTGTATTATTTTATACTTCTAAAATATTTCGTTGATTAAAACTCAAAAAAGCATAATACAATAATAGTATCTACAATCTACATAATATAGATAACAGATCCTAATAATTGTAAATAATAATAATAACTAATGGTCTAGTAGTCGATGTTATCAAGATCATTGAGTATATACCTACTATATATTGTAAATATACAATATAATATACTCAATCCTAAGATCAATAAAAAAAAAAATAATAATAATAAATATAATCATGACACGCCAGTCACTCGTTACTCAATGTTCGACTGTAACATAAATAGAGCAACGAAAAAGAAATAAATAAGTTCACAAATAAAATGTAAAGCTCATATAATTTCAATTTGGAAGTCAATCAAATGGAGAATTATATTTGTAATATTATGTTATATTTGGTTTGATTAGAAAGATGTACAGGTTAGTTGTCAATTGTCATGATATATTTTTACTTGTGATTATATTTTTCAAACTTATATAATATATAATATATTTACCTATACCAATATATATATATGTATATATATATATTTATATTTAAATTTTTTTCGGTGGATTTTTTATCCGTTTGCAGGGGAGTACACAGGATTTTTTAATTTTGGAAAGAGTGGAGGCTTGAAAATTAGTAATTTTTATTTTGTCCAGTCTAATGATTTCAGACGTTTATTTGAGGTATTTTAAAAGGTTTGTAACTTTTCAATTTTCTTTTAGAAAAAATGCTCTGATCATAAGCTTCGATGTCCGATGTATGTTTTTGGAAGCAAATTGGAACTAGTTGGTACTTTTAAGAAGTCGAAATCGAAAATGCCCAGTTATTTTTAAAATAATTGGAGAAAAAAAATGAATATTTATTAAAATTGTTTTTTAACCAGCTTGGTTATACCGTCCTCACTTAGATTGTATTTGATTAATTAAAATTTTTTTTCCTATAAATGTCAATAAATATTATTTATCCAGTCAAAAAGCTTAAAAATGTAATAAGTAAGTTTTTATTATAGCTAAAATATTAACGATACATAGGCATCTTGGTTATTTTTTATAAGCATTTTAAGTTCGAATTTTGTCAAAACCACAGTTAATTTGTAGTTCAAAACTTATAAAATATTAAATGTGTATTGTAAGGCTATACAATTTAATACAAGGTCTTTTATACAAGTACCTAGTTCATACTTTTGCAAAAATTACAAATAATTTATGAAAATTGGTATGCAAATACAATGTTTTTTCAAAAATGAATTCATTCTGGTAAGACGTACATGAAAACGGGCAATAGAGGGGGGCTTCAGCCCGTTAGCCCCCCTACAGAATCCACTGTCCGTGGGCTTTTTTTCCCGCAATTCGTTTTTGCAATAATTAAATTAATTAATATAATATCATATTACGATATTAAATATGTCCATATAATATATTATATAGTAATATTGGCTGAGGGGCTGTATGTTGTATTCATATACAATGATATTATAACATTGAATTTTGAACACAACCAATAAACCATGACATTGACAATTTCGACACCTCCTGTACAACAATACAGCAGAGCGTATAACCACTTGCCCACCTTTTTTTTGTCTATAAATACTCAAATACTGATGACTGATGAGGATCAGTCATCGATCATTACTTAACACCATAACTTCAAACTTATCTGTACAAACTACAAGTTACTAATTAGTACAACATAATATCAATATTAGTGTGACTGTGTGAGTAATGTAAGAGAAGTCGGTATTAACTTTTAACTTAATTCAGTTAGTATGTTCCTAAACAAGTAACTTACCTTAGTTACTCAAATTCGTTTACCTATATTTTTTATTGGGATTTTTTTTTATGAACTTAAATTCTTAAATAAGTTTATAAAAATGGTCAACTTACCCAAGCACTAGTTTATAAATGTCATAGATGGAAAGTACATAATATATTTTTTTTAGATGATCTGGGGAAGATTTGAGCATTGACGCATTGTTATTTTACTTTTCTCGGTCGTAAACTCGTAACTCGTAAGCGTAACAATGTACATTATTATTAGGTACTACACGTATAATATGCGTTGCCTGTGCAGGTTTGGTCACCCCTGGTCTAGAGTCTAGACAGACCGCACGTGTGAAGTACCTATCCCACATGGCCGTATGGGTGATCCCCGACCCGCAGGTGGTAGACGGCAGACGGCAGGCGGCAAACCGCAGACACCAGCTCGCACCTATAAATTATGATATATTTTACGGGATCGATTGTAGGAAAAAAGCGCGATTGCAGTTGTTCGTAAAAGCGTATATATTTTTCCACAATCGCCAACGGACAAAATTCGGCTCAATAGCGATCGTTGTAATTCGTGACATTTGATATTACTGTATATCTATAGAATTTACATTATGCGCATTAATTTTGCGCGCCGGCGCCGACAAACGTAACCGGAAGGATTAACCGTTGCGAACGCGGGTCGCGGGATAACGGACGGTTCTGCGTGATGCTAGCGATAACGGACAGTCACCTTGATAAGCATTTACCATTGTACGATATTTTCTAATTTATTACACTACATTATCAATTGTTTATTATTATTAACGTGCTTATAATTTTATTAATTCACTTTATGACGCCTGTCATTAGTTATTGTTATTAGTTACTACTACTACTACTACTACTACTCAAATTAATAATTACTACTTCTAGAGAGCCTTGTCTAACTACTACTATTAACATTTTCATTACGTACCTACCTACCAATTGCCAGTTTATATTGGATCTGAAGGATTATTCGCAATGAATTCAACGTCAGACCTATTTACCAAAAACCTAAAACCGTTACCAATTCGCAATCCATTTGGTAGAGTGAAAAAAAAGGGTCTGGACATTGACAGTGTAATAAATGAAATTAAATTCGATCAAAAGTTAATAAGTGTGTTTAACACTTACAACAAGTACATCAATTTTCGGTTTGACTATGTCATCAGAACAAGTATCACTCAGTTACCTGATGAACTCAATCATAACGTTGACTGTGAGTATTATACAAAATTTTTATTTGGTTGAATTACTTACTTCGGTAAAATAAAAACCATTATGAATTTAAAAAAAACATTTGAAGTAGGTATATACTATCTACATTAATAATAATATTCATAATTTACTATATTTTCTAACACCTTAAGACACATAATTAATACCTTTTCATTCAATGCTAAATTAATATATCCTAATATATAATATATCATAATATAATACATTTCAATATTTTTTACATGTTTACTATAGTTTATGAAAATTATTTGAATAGAACAGTAATATAGGTAATAATTAAAATAATTGAATAATAATTAAGTAATAGTATATAATATTATAACCTACGGTACATGTTGAAATTATTAAGTATTAGCAATTATGTACCTATTATTTTGTTCATTGTAAATTGTAAGTTTAATTTGAATATCATCTGTATAACCTAACCTATTTATTTTTCTGTCTTATGAACAATCACTAAACATTTAACTTATCGAATGATTGAGTGAGCTCATTATCCCTTAATCATGATTTAGTGGCCAATGATTGGTCCATTACATTTTATTAAACCATTAAATCAATTATTAATTATACATGTACAGAAATAGATTGAGATTTCAGACCCGCCTGGTAAAATTAGTACTTAGCTGCCCGTAGGTCAAACACTATAGACAAAAAAAATATTACAACTATAAGCATAATATTATAGGCCACAATTTTAATACATTTTACTGATTAAATTATTCAATAATTGTATTAAAATATTCAAATATAAGTCCTCTTTACCCTCGTCTCTACCCAAACTACTATTATAATAGGTACAGAAATCAGTTACAACGAGTTTCAAGAGCTACCAGATATTAATTCTCCTTTACTTGATATACCGTTAGAACGAGCGTTTGTTGTAATTGGTCAGCCATCACTCACCGGCTCGGAGCGAGCTAATCAGAACCAATTCAATATTAATTGCTAATGACTCTTTGAGATTTCTCCAAAACCTATATTTTGCCTTAAAATTAAAGATAAAATGTATTTATCACCAAATATAACGAGCAGGTTGACCTAAAAATGTATATAATAGGAAAAAGATGATGACCAGCTTGTTATAACCAAACATTTGATCTATAATTCGATGTACTTTACTCATTGTAGCCAATAACTCGTTATAACCATAATCCTTGTAAACTTATATTTTAACATACAATCATATAGGCTCGTGCCGGGACCTAGCGTTCTACTCGCCATTATAATATCTACTGTATTTAATATTAAAAATTTAAAAAATGCATTACCTAACTTACTTTTTTTCAAATAAATTTAAATACTAGTCCTAAATGTAAAATAAATTAATAATATTATTATATTAGTGTTTCACCTAATTGAGATCACTGTTTTCTTGTACATGATAATAATTATTATATAACATGTACAATAATAACAAACCAGACCGATTATGGTCGGGCTGTGGCTTGTTTTCTCTCAGGACAGAGTCTAGTTATTACTTATTACTCAGTTTCTGTAATACTAAAATAAAATATTTATATTTAATGCGGCTCATCAGAAATTTCTTGATGGCCCTATCGGCCTATGCACATGTATAATATACATAGAATAAAAAATAGAAAAAAATAATTATAAATGTTTAAGTTATGACGTATATTTATGTCTCATTTTTAGCAATGATGCATAAATACTTCTTAAATAAGACCTGTATATGGTAATTACATTGATTTATAAGATACAATTGAGGATATACCCTGTAAAATTAAGAAAAACATTATTGGTAAAAACATTATTATAATAAAGTCGATTCTTGGTAATCAAACTTTGGTAACTCAAAATTTTCGACGTCTCAAACAAATAAGATTCTCCTTCAAATAACAATAACACATTAAGATTTTAATAACTCAATTTCAATTTTGTAAGTCAATTTTTTTTTTTGCCCCGTGAATTTTGAGTTACCAAGAGTACACTGTAAATAACAATGCTAACTATGTTAACATTTTTAAAACGTGTTTAAACGTCATTGGTTTTCAAAAGGTTAATTATTATTTGTTAGGTAAATTTTAATTAATTTAATATACTTTGTAGATTCTGAATTTGATCCAAGTCAACATATTATACTAGATTGTATAAGTAGTAAGAATAGTTTAGATAATGTTACTAAACTCCGAGAAGAATTGAAAACTTTAACGACAGAAGTAAATTTAAAAAGAAAAGATTTGAGTTTAATTTCCATGACTGAGGATGGATTAAAAACAAATATTAAACATTTAGAAGACATTATATCAATGAAGGTAATTATGCCATCATTTGTATCATAATATAAACTTTGAATTTTTATAATATATTCTTTAAATCTTTGAAATTTAAATTATTTTAGAAAAATGCCATCAGTAACAATGTCAGCAATGCAGAAATCAGATGTAATGCAAAAGAAAAATTTCAAAAAGATTGCAATAGAATAAACAAGGAATATAAAAAAATTTTAAGTCAGTTGAACAAGTCACATAAAATGACAAAAACTAATTATGGTAATGGAACTAGTAAAGATAAGGATTACGGGGAGCAAACCAATAATATGTTATTACAATATAAAGATAAAATAAAAAAAATGGATGATGCTATAAAAATTGCCAGTGACAATAGAGAGAAGTATTTACATATAAATTGTAAAATTGTCTCAATACTAATGAATATTGTATTTTAGATTGCTACAAGATCAAAAAGCCTTACAAACTTCTAATGATCGGTTAAAAACATTTTATGACCAATTAAATAACCAAATAAAAAATAAACAAGAAGTTTTATTATTATTAAAACAAAATGAAAAGCGAATTAATCATTTAAAAACTAATTTATCTAATTTGGAGGTAAGTAAAATTACTTGAATTTGTTGTTAATGTAATTAATAAAAAAAATTTTCAGGTTTTATCAAGCGTAGAAAAAAGTAGAGTACATACATCATCAAATTTAATTGAAAATAATAATCTGAAAAAAGAATTTTTGGATTTGCAAAATATGAGAAATGAAATTTTAAGTTCACGTCCTATAGGAATGTTCAATCCCAAATATCAAAAGGTTTTTATTAAATAAAATTTTAAGTTTATTCATTTTATAAACATTATAAATAGTTTCTTCATAACTACATTAAAAAATAATCTTGATGTTAATTAATATTCAAGTATTATAAATGATTGGTTTTTTAAAACAATTTTAAGTTAAATCTTTATATTTTATTCTTGTATACTTTTTTTACATAAACGCCAGTTTATAAGCTTAAGAGGACGTCACATTGTGGGGTGTGTCTCCATCTTACAAATATACAACATACCAAAAACTATTTTGAGGGGACAACTTTACTCCCTTTCTATTTATAGTAGAATTACCAAAGTTCCACAACGCACAGGGAAGAACTTTATCCGTATCGTAGTGTTTTTATTATTTGAATAACATAAGTAGGGGGATTCCGTTACAGTTGAACCACTTCTTAGAAAACTAATTTTAATTTCTTTTGTAATCAATATAGAGAAATAGTTTTTATGTCTACAGAAAGTATAACTTCATAGTAACCTATAATGAATTCCAGATTGTTCTATATATATAATTATGATTGCTATGTCCATCTTTCTTAAAGTTGAAAAGTGGATAAAATCTCCCGGTTGTGCGGGTGACTTGAACCAAGGGACCGGGAGATATGAACATATCAAAGAATGTCATGAACTTAACTAATAAAAATTAAATTTTGAATAATATATTTGTTAAAGCACAGAAAATTTAGTTCTAGGAACATTTTGTTATTCATGTAACATTTTTATAAACACTTTTTATGATGTTTAAAACGTATTGTAACATATTTTTTACAATTAATACTTTTTCAAAAATAGTTAAATACAACAAATTAATATTTTTTTTTCTTAATACAATCACATATTTCAGACTTTTAGTTTTGTACTTATTAAAATATTTGTATAGATAGATAAGAATAACAAAAGTAAATTTTTAGATTTATTAATAACAATTATGTTCAAAACTTATTGTAAGATATTTTTTTACAATGATACCAACTTTTTAAAAAATAGTTAAAAACAAAAAATTAAAATTTTTATTTTTCTTAATACAATCACATCTTTCAGACTTTTAATTTCATACTTATAACAATATTTTTATAAATGGATAATAATAACAAAAGCAAAAGCATACACAGTGATATCCAGTGGCTGTAGCTTATTGCTGCAATGGGATGGGAGAGTAAGTAGGGTAATTCCATTCTCTTTGGCAAGTTGAATTACATCTGCACTGACATGGCTCTCGTGATTGTAAAGAATTAAAAGAACTCGATTTCCTTTTGATGTATGAGAACATTTTATGAAGTGTATCATAAATTTCACAAAACTTTTCCTTGTCATCCACCCACCTGGATACAAGTCACCATCTGATCCTAATGGCCCATTTTCGACAAAAAAACTATTATACTTGACACGTGGGAAGATGGAAAATAGCGGTAAAGCATTCACAGCAAAATAAACCGTAACAACTTTTTTGACCAACAAAATTCACACTATTTACCAGCAACTACTTTGGGGAACATCTGCACCGTAGTACATCCAGTTTCATCACAGTTGTAAATATTCTGTGGTTCAAAATTATAATTTTCGCTTACCTCTCTTAAATTATGAAAAAAATCTTTTACATTCTTTCTATTAAAACTTGTGGCCCTAGAAAGACTTATTGCTTCGTGTGTTCTTAAGCTTAGTTGTGTATTTCTTTTAAGAAATCCACAAAACCAAACCTTGACAGTAGCATTATTTTTGATCCAACTTTCTGGTACATTGTTGTGATTTGCTATTGCATAGTCACTCGCTAACTTCATAGCAGATACTTTGGATAAACCATAATGCATTTTGCTGCATTCTAGCAAATAATCAACCAATACCTTCTCTTCTTCAAGTGTAAATACCTGAGTAGCCTTGTACTGACTCCCAGCTACATCAAATTTAATTAATTTATCTTAATCTTGTACATACCTGCTCAGTGTAATCTATCAATATTATACTTCATAGCAGACTTCCTCAATGACATTACCTTTTCAACATCTCGTATAGCATTTTCCATTTGTCGTTTGGTAAAAGGATTTCTTTTTTTAGCACTTTGGTTTTAGGCCTTTGGTTTTGTATTTGAAAGACATTTTTTGTCTGAATACAAATGGATATAAAATTAATGGTAAATTTATACTAGTACTATTATTATAACATTAATTAGAATTGGTAAAATAGAACTAGATCATTTTATTTTATTATAGCTACTCTTGATTCTTAATTTTTATAATTAATTTAATTTAAAAATTAAGATTAAAAAAGTGTCTTCATTTTCACCATTTCGGGAGAGTTGAACCATGGTTCAAGTCTCCCGTCAGTTTGTGGTTCAAATTTCCCACCCACTACCTTTATCAGTTTGATAAATAATGAAAACACTATTGACAAAACTAATTAATATTGAATAAAACTACACAAAATTGCTAACCTTTTCATAAATATAGTATATACGTTCCTTAAAATATTAACAAATGCTAAACAAACAACAATAACAACTTTTTTTAGTCTGACAACGTCAAAACACATTTTTGTTGATAACAATCAAACAAATTTTCGAAATGCAGTGTTGCCACATGGGTGAGTGTATGGCATAGTAATGCACTTTATGATTCAGCTGTTGTCTCACTAGCGCGAAATTTAATAAAGTCATGAGCGATGGTTCAAGTCTTCTCCCTGTTCAACTGTTCCGGACTCCCCTACATTTAAAGTTATCTATATGAAAACATTAGGTTTTTTTATTTTTTTATTTAGTTATTAAAAACTATTGGTTAGACTAAAAAACTATAAAAAAAATAAAAACGCAACGACATAGATATAGTTCTTCTCGATGCATTGTTGAATATTGGTAATTCTATTATAAATACAGAAGGAGTAAAGTTGTCCCTCACAAAACAGTTTTAGGTATGTTGTACGTTTGTAAGACAGAGATAACACATGCGGGTGTGACATCCTCTTAAATGATTGTAATTCTGATTATACTTTTGTTTTCAAGGAAAATAAATTATTTAAAGAAGATATTCGAAAATATTTAGAAAATGATGAAGCAATTGATTCCATAGACTATTTAATTGAATTAAAAAATAATATGTGCAATAATGATACAAATTTATTACATTTTATTCATACGGTAAGAAATAATGCGTTTGATATTGTATTTAGGTATTTAAAAAAAAAACTATATATTATGCATGGAATTATTACAGAATTCAAATGAAACAAAAATTTTTTGGAAGTGTCTATCAACTTTAAATATAGATGAACTAAAAAAATTGTTGGTACATTATTTTATCAAAGTTGTTGATTTAAAAGAATCAGGACGAGAAAATGATGAAATAATATCTAAGCTTGATGTGAGTATATTATATATCAACAAATGCATATTTTTTTTCTTATGAAATGTAGCAAGTTTTTCTTTATAATAACTATAAATTTAATAACATACAGGCAATAAATGATAGACAAAGGCATAATATTGTGTCTTCAACTAATTATCATCAAGAATCTCATTTGTCAATCGAAAAAAAATTCATGGTATTAAAAAAAGATTATCAAGGAAAAGTTAATATGTTATTACAGCTAGTTCAAGAAGATAATAATGCTATTACTATGTTTAAAGCGAGACAAGAAATCTTAGGACTTAAAAAGCAAATAATTGAATTGGAGAAGAAGTTACAATCAGGTTCATATTATATCTACATAACCATGTACATTTATTAATTAATTAAATTATTATAGTAAAACATAAGGACACTTCAGTGATGCCAGAACCCCATATCTGTTCAAATCTTCTTGAGACTTCGAAATCAGAATCTGAAACTATATCATCTGCCAAAGTAATATACCATAAAAACAAATTGAAGATACAAAAAAATAAATCCAAATTGATTTAACTACAATGTTTAAATGAAAATAATATATTTGTATTACAACTATTACATATAGGTAAACTTGAGCTTCAGCTTGTATCTCAATTTCAATTCCTTTTTTGTCAGGTCCTAAAATATGGATTGTAATTATGAGGACTATGAATAATTATTGTATTTTAATTTTATTACTGCCTCAAAAAATTGTTAAATATATTATACAGGATGCCCAATGGTTTTAAACTGTCTTTAAGCGTGACTTAAGAAATAAATATTTATTAATCCAAATTTCTGAAATGTTAGTGATTATTGATCAGTGACCTATTATTGAGTAATTGAAATTGCAGTCTTACTTCCTTTAAAGGAAAAATAGATTCAAATGGATTTCAGCATGTGCAAGTATTTCAGTTATTCAGCTTTAGAAATTCAAGAAAACATTTTCCACTCTAGTGTATCTTAGGAATAATAATAATAATAAAAAAGTTTGTTATTGTCTATCTATCTTTTTGACAGGTATTTTTCTGTTAAATAACTATTATTCGATTTTCATTTGTTTACACTGCTAAAAACCTAATTTTAATGAGTATTTGAAATTATATATTGTTTTTAGTTCTAATAATGCTTAAAAATTCATAAATCAAATCAAAAGAGTGGGTCGAAGTTTTTTAAACTGTACAGAAACCCCTTGATTTTAACTATAATTGTATGTATTAAACAAAAAAGTCTTGTACCTTCATCCAGTCCATAATATCCTAATCAGTGGTGTATTGGGGGGTATACAGAGTATACTCACTTCTCTCTTTTTTGTTTAGCTTATACTCTAAATAAACGACGATACGCAGGTATACCTATTAGAATTTTCGATAATAAAAATAAAATGTATTATAATTATTTGTAATTTTCATTTCTCAGTTAGTATTAAATTGTACTATATAGTACATAATATTATTAGCTGATTATCAAAAAATATTTTGAGAACCAATTACCAGCATCAGATATATTAGTAGATATTATGACTATTTTTAACTCTTTCTGCTTGTAAATTTATAATATTATGACTATTTTTAACTCTCTGCTTGTAAATTTATAATATTACTAGTCGACCCGTCACAGCTTCGCCCATGATTGGTTGTTTATTTTGCCTTCGGACGATGAATGATGATATGTATAATTTTTTATTAAAATTTTATCGTTTAATGAAAACGTATACAAATGTTTCTAGCGGTATTAATGGTAAATATATTTTTATATCAGAACCCGTTCACTTCATTATCCGTAAAAAATTGCAAATCTTAAAAATGTATGATTGTTCAACTACTTTTGGGTGTAACTTGCTGCAGCCTGCAGTAAGTGCAACTCAGCCACCCTGGTAGGCAATCCGACTACTTGGGCAACTTTTTCACCAATCACCTTGGTAAGCAATGTTCAATAATTCGATTGATGCAAGCTTGTACCTGATCTTCGGAACTATTAATAATTAAAAATAAAATTTTCAATGTGAACCTCAATGTCTCTGAGCACCTCTTTGAAATGCGAATTTTACCAAATCCTTTCTTATTGCATGGTGAAAGTATTAGAAGAACCACTATTCTAAATTTCAAGTTCGTACATTGATTAGTTTTTGAGATACGGCGATCAGTGAGTCAGTGGTATTTGGATTTTAGGTATATAATATATAGATTCTCTTCTCCTTCCCCTCCGATAAAAAAAAATAAAAATTAGGCTACACGGCGACACTCAGGAAGGTATTTGGAACAACTCTGTGAATAAAAATTGGTAAAATATTAAATAGTGTAGTCACAAAATTGGAACATAAAAAATAATAACTCAAATCAACAAACATGCCCGATATAAATAAATAAATAAATAAATATATATAAATAATATAGCAACCAATATATTATAATACACTATTATTATTTTAATCTGCAACAATAAACTTATTTTTCATTTTTATTGATTAGTTCATTTTTTTCTGGACAGATTGCGCCACTGTTGTATTTTTGACATATATATTTCCTACTTTTCTGGTGGATTTTTCTAAACAAAAGTGGTACTATGACCTCCAGCAGACTGTCAAGTATAACAGTAAAAAATTTCAGCCAAATCGGTTCAGTTGTTTTCTCGGTTAGCGAGGTCCAAGAAAACCCTTACCATTTTATATAATAGTATAGATGTATAATTATGTATACATGTATAATAATTGAAGGGTTACAGGGAAAAACGATCATAGTCAAAAGAAAGAAAAAAATCAAATAATTATAGTACCTTTTGGTTAGTTTCATAACGAATCGACACGTAAATCGAGTTATGATAAAGATCACGGTCAATGATATAATACAGGATTAAAATATATTACCATAACAGGAAAAAAAACCAGAGTCCCTCTTTAAAACTGCAATACTCAACATTTTATTAATATTGACTATTATCGTTTTTCCCGTTACCTTTCTATAATTGGATATGAGTGTGGCAATGTGAGTATGAGTGTGTGACATATATGCCGGTTTCTTGTTACAAGTTATATATATATTAATATTAATATATACAGGGTGAATACCGTAGAAAGAGACATGACAGATGAAATAACCTTTTTTCTATTCAATATTTTCAAATGTTTTTTATATTTAATTTATAGTCACTTGCGCTATACGTATATTATACGCTATAGTATATTATAATAATACAAAAAAAAATATTTTTATTTTTTAATACCTACTGAAAATAAAAAATAAAAAGGTTGGTAAGTGGATGTCGCTCTGCTGTACAGTAGGCTACAAGTGGGTCACTGTTAATTGGATTGTATTAAATTTGAATCCAATGATATAAATATAAAATATTGTATACGAAAAACAATTCTGAGTTGTCACGGTTTGTCAAATTTTACTACAAAATCATTTTAGATTCTGAGCGGAGCGATTAATCTATAGGTATACTTTACAATAATGTGTTTTTATTTTAATTTTTTATTTTTGTGTCTGTCACCACCGTTTGGGGCAGTAAAACTGCTTCGATTTTTTTCAACAGTATCTTCTTCGATGGAAAAGTGAATCTAGTAAGTGCTTCAGGAGGTCAAATTTTAAAATTCTCAATAGTTTCAAAAGCATAAAAAAAAACAACATAAAAACTAAGAAAAAACGGGAATTTTTACTCAAAAATCGGTTATCGACAAAATCGAATTTGGTTTTTGTTGTAACTCTAAAACAAATTTAATTGAATAATGTTTTATTGACATTTATAAAAAAAAAATAGTAATAAAATTGTGAACTGAAATTGTTCCTAAACAGTTCCAAACAAATCAAAATATTTTGAGAATTTTATCGTGTAGGTATAGAAAAAGCAAATATAAACAAGCAGTGAAAAATTCCATGTGTATAATTTTCACCGGTTGTTTATTTTCGCATTTTCTATACACCATGACTTTTTTAAAATATTTTGACTTATTTTGATCTGTTTAGGGACATTTTATGTTTCCAATTTTTTTAGTTTTTTTTTCTATAAATATCAATAAAATTTTATTTGTTGGTTAAAAAAGCTAAAAAAGTTGGGTAATACAAGGCTCTTACTATATTGTTACAATGACAATGACCTTTGAAAAATTTTGAAATCCTTAGTCACAGTTTTTTTTTTATAAGCATTTACTAGTTCAAATCTTGACAAAATACTGAAAAATCACAAAAATTAGCAAATATTTTGAGTTGAGGATTCACAAACATTTTTCTTTTTAAATCTAAGATTTTAAAATGTTATACAAGATTCCTCATAAGTTTGTCTACATTTATCAGAAAAAAATTTCTAGAAGAAAGTAAAAATTAAATTTTTATGAGTGTTTGAAATTCAAATTTTTACAACATTGGATATTCACTCGATTTCTCATGTAGCGATTTTTTATTTTGTTGTAATTCAAAAACAATAACTGTAGATACATGAAAATTTTACTGAATGTTTATTTTATCAATTCTTATAGTTGATAAAATTTTCAAAATATTTTGATTTGTTCAAAAGAAACCATCTACATATCAATCTTAATATGCCCAGAAATTTTTATCGAAATTGGTTTGGTAGATCTTGAGTTATAAAATGTATTCAAAATGTACACTTATTTATATTATATATATAGATTTAAACAATGTATTACTATTATAGTTTTTTTTTATTATTATTTAAAAATGCTTTTTTTATATAAACTAAACGACAATAGACACCCTTCGCTCAGAATTTTTTATTTATATCGTTTATTTATTTTATAAAATTTAGTTCAAATTTAACAAATCAATTACAGTGACCCACATAGCACACCTATAATATACAGCACGCTACATCAGAATGGAGCCCTGCACTTGCCCATCTTTTTATAGTTCGATTTACAAATGTAATAGGTAAAAGTGTCAAGGTCCTCGTAAGTATTTCATACTTTAGCAAATTTTGTGTACCTACCTATAGAATATAGCGTACTTAAATTAAAAATGATCGTAACTCATTTAAAAACTGAATTATCGTAAAAAACCTACATACAAACACAGATAATTTTTTTATCATTAAGTTACATAATAGGTCGATTCACTTTAATTTAAACGATACTAAACGTGATCTGCTAAGGCGTAGATAAACTTAATACATAAAACTAAAGTATGTAAACTTGTAATACGGAGACAACAAATGCATGTGTTACGTATTTGTGTCCCCTTAGAAGTCTTAAATGCAATCTTTCCGTCAAAATACAGTTAGGTATACCTAATAGTAAAATAAACTACTTTAATAGTTACAATATGAATATAATAAATATATCATAAAATATATACGTTTTAAACTATAATAAGTATACAATAAATATAGACTGACTGACCGCCGTCTTCGATAAGAACGTTTTCGCGTGCAATGATCTATCATTAAATTCAAACATAAAACATAAATACATTGCATCGATTCAAGCAAGAAAGCGGTTACCTTCTTTCCCCGTTTATGTTTTTAAATATGATAGTCGAAAATCTGTAACATTAAAAATAATAAGCAGCTACATTTGTCATTGAATTACAAAAACTGGATCAATTGATGGAAATTGGCGTCCAGCACTGGCGGCTATCAAACAAAATAAAGGTGTATACAATTTTGAATTTAACTACCCACCCACCAACCCTGATATACAATAAATTAAGTAAACAATAATTTTTTTTATATAACCACCCACCTACAAATACAAGATGACAAGTGGGTCACTGTAATGGATATGGGTAAAAATTGAATATTATGATATTAAATCATTGTATACAAAAAAAGACCCTTAGCGATACTGAGTCTATAATATATTACTAAGTATTTTTATGATTTTATTGTGATTAAAGTAATTTGTTATACTATTTACTATTTAGTATTAGTACGACATTAGGTCAAATTCATTTTTGCAAAAAAAAAAATTACATTTAAAAGTTTCATTGTGTGTAATAAATATAATAATTTACACTAAAAGTGTCATATTCTCATGAAATCTTCTCTTCGCAATTTTAGATTCTGAGTGGAACGATGAATGTATTGATTTTACAATGATGTATGTTTTTTTTTAATTTTTTAATTTTTAATTTTTTTTTGTGTCTGTCATCACCTTTTAGGACAGTAAAAGTGTTTGGATTTTCTTCAACACTATATTTTCTGATAGGAAAATGAATCTAGTTGGTACTTTGGGGGTCAAAAGTAAAAATTTCCCATAAGTTTTCAAAAGCGCCGTGAAAAACAAAAGACAAATTAAGGAAAAACGGGAATTTTTACGCAAAATCTGTTTTCGAGAAAATCGATTTGGTTTTGGTGTGTAACTTTTAAAACAAATGACCGTAGATAAGTGAAATTTTCACTGGTTGTTTATATATACATTTTCTATACACGATAACATTTTCAAAATATTTTGATTTATTTTGAACTGTTAAGGGACATTTCAGTTTCTAATTTATTAGTTTTTTTTTCTGAATATCAATAAAAATGTATTAGTTGGTTAAAAAAGCTTGAAAATTGAGTAGAGGGCTTCTAGAATATTTTTTCAAAGGCAGATGAAAAATATTAAAAATCCTTAGCCACAGTTTTTTTTATAAGCATTTAAAGTTCAAAAATTGACAAAATATGGAAAAATCATGAAATTAGCAAATTATTTTGAGTTAAGAATTCGTAAAAATTTTCCTTTTTAATCTAAGATTTTAAATGTGATACAAGATTCCTTATAATATTATCTAAATTTATCAAGAAATAAATGTCTATAAGAAAGTCAAATTAAACTTTTATGAGTATTTGAAATTCAAATTTTTACAATATTGGATATTCACTCGATTTCTCATGTAGCGATTTCCTTATTTTATTGTAATTCAAAAACTAAGAACTGTAGATACATGAAATTTCACTGAATGTTTATATTAGCATTTCCTATACACCATACAATTTTAAAATAATTTGACTCTTTTTGAGCTGTTAACTATTTTTTTTTTATAAGCATTTAAAGATCGAATTTTGACAATATTTATCAAATTTAAAATTGAATAATTATTTTGTAGTTAAAAAATGTATAAAATGTTCAACTTTTATATCTAGTTAGTGAATACATTGTCTACTTATAATATGTCATATGTATATAGTGTATTCCTTTAATCCTTTCTAGGTATTATATTATCATAATATCATCAAACGTTAATAAAATTTGAAGTTTTCAGAAAGTCACATAATCATCAAAATATAAACAAACAGTGTAATAAATAATAATAGATGTATTTATTAACTTTCATTATTTATTTCACGATTTAATTTTAATTTTTAAAACTTCATATTATTTATCGGAATATTGTACTTTGAGGATTATTTTTAAGGGGCCTCTTGCTACTGCCGTCAATTTTAGCTAAAAAGACTTAAAGTGTTGACAAAATTAATTTAAAGTAGTTAAAGTTGTCCGATTTTGATTCTGAAATTCTGAAATTTGAACTCACCAGAAAATTGTCTATAGATCCTACGAAGCACTTTGTAAAAACTAAATTCAAAATTGTATATTATTGTGAACTGTAATTGAAAATTGAGAATATGAACTTTTTCGAACCATAATTACAACTAAAATTAATAAAACGTAAAATGTTTCGTACGATCTACAGACATTTTTCTAGTGAATTCAAATATTTTTTCCAGAATCAAAATCAGACAACGTTAATTAACTTTAATTTTGTCAAAACAAATGTATGTTTTTGTATTTAATTTCACTGACACTAATAATCATTTACAACTAACACTTAGATCCCGGGTGGCTATGACAAGATTAGGATAGGCCTAAATGTTGACTCTTAATAATGAACGTAGCCCCTTAATAGTTATTTATTCCGATTACCCACCATTATACTCGTATACTCTTTCCATCTATAATCTATATATTGCGTAATATATCTAGCATTATTTATTCATTCAATTTCCATGACGTAAAAATGAAAATGTAACGTTAACAATACCGTAGTCTAGGGTAGTGTTGTAGAGTTTAAGCAAATTCGAAGAAATAATTTTTATGGACCTAAGCAAATCATCCTGAAATTAGTGAAATTGCAATTAATTCTGTATGAAATTTATTGTGTCAATCACGTCATTCATCCAAAAAATGTACGTAAATCATTACACAGCATATCGGTGGCGCGCTCTTGCGGAGAGTTCCCACACACACTGTACTTGAAAGTTGAAACACGATTTTAATCAACAAGTAACAACGATCACCTTCCTAACCCGAAGAAATTGTTCTCAATGAACTTATCAAATATTAAAAATAGATGCCTACAACTTTTACAAGTCTTTAAAAATCAAATATGCACTACATTTGATATCGAAACAAACATTTATAAAATAACGATTTTTCGTTAAAATGATTTTAGTTATTACTTGCTTGTAATTAAAATGTATACATAATCTCTTGAAATTTTCTAATAATATATATATATCAATATAACATTATAATATCACTCCGCTCAGCATATTGTATTGGTTTTACATTGAAGTTATATTTTATTAAATATTTGTTTGTGCGATATCACCCTTTTGGTGCAGTAAAAATCATGATTAAATTGTGGTAATAATATGTGTGTCTCATTTGTGTCATTTTCTGTCACTCATTTTTGTGTCCCAATCGTACGTCAGTACGGTCATACGAACCTCAATATTCTTTCAACAGTCATTACGAGTATTTTATTCACAAACAATTATAATAATTTAATAAATTGCATTGTATTTTACTGAATGGTTATACTTTCATTTTCTGTACAGTGTACACCATAAAATAAAAGGCTCCTAGTATATTGTTTCAAAGGCAGATGAAATATATTAAAAATCCTTAGTCACAGTTTTTTTTTTATAAGCATTTAAAGTTCAAAAATTGACAAAATATGGAAAAATCACGAAAATTAGCAAATTATTTTAGTTAAGAATTCGTAAAAATTTTCCTTTTTAAATCTAATATTTTAAAATGTAATACAAGATTTCTTATAAGATTATCTACCTTTATTAAAAAAAAATGTCTATAAAAAAGTCAAATTAAATTTTTATGAGCGTTTGAAATTCAAATTTTTACAACATTGGATATTAACTTGATTACTCATGTAGCGATTTTCTTATTTTGTTGTACAGCAGAGCATTTTTTTTTAAATTACATATGTAATTACAATGAAATAACTAAAATGGTTATCATCGGTTTCAAAATGTAATTCCATCCAAATATTATTATTTTTATTTTTGTGTCTGTCATCACCTTTTAGGACAGTAGGTAAAAATACTTAGATTTTCTTTAACAGTATCTTTTCTGATAGGAAAGTGAATCTAGTTAGTGCATTGAGGAGGTTAAAATTTAAAATTTCCAGTAATTTTCAAAAGCGCCAAGAAAAACAAATGAAAAATTAAGGAAAAACGGGAATTTTTAACGAACGAAATCGATATTGGTTTTTGGTGTAAGTTTAAAACAAAGTGCCGTAAATACATGAAATTTTCACTGGTTGTTTATATTTGAATTTTCTATACACGTTAAGATTTTCAAAGTATTTTGATTTATTTTGAACTGCTTAGGGACATTTTCAGTTACCAATTTTATTAGTCTTTTTTTCTATTAATGTCAATAAAACTTTATTTGTTGAGTAAAAATACTTGAACATTTAATACAAAGCTCTTACTATATTGTTACACTGACATTTGAAAAATATTAAAAATCCTTAATCAAAGTTTCTTTTTATAAGCATATAAAGTTCAAATATTGACAAAATACGTAAAAATGACAACATTTGAAAATTATTTCGAGTTAGAAATTCATAAAAATTCACACTTGTAACCTACTGTACAACAGAGTGACATCCACTTCCCCACCTCTTTTTCATTAAATTTAGGAAAACTTAAAGTTAATTTTGAAAATTTCAAATCTTAGATATAAAAATAAAATTTTTATATTTCGAACTCAAAATAATTTACACATTTTCGTGATTTGGACGAATTTTATCAAAATTCCAACCTTAGAAGCTCATAAAAAATTATTATTGATTTACGCTCAACTTTCTTTGAATTTCCACTAACAAAAACTCATCTTGAAGACCGATAATATATTAAATATTCAAGTTTTTTGACCGAACAAAAAATTTGTTTGAAAACTGGTTTTGCGTAAAAATTTCAGTTTTTCCTTAATTTGTTATTTCTTTTTCCTAACTATAACTGATTACTTTTAACCCCCCTATGTACAGAACTAGATTCACAATAAATTCAATAGAAATTTATTCACATAGGTACTTAATGAGACTGTCTATAATCAATTCCAATAGAAAAAATACTTTCCCCTCTATTGTAGTGTTTGGAGCAGTAAAAACCTTTTATCTTCAATTTCAATATCTTTTCCTAGCAGCCAAGTGGATCTAGTTAGTACTTGGTAGTGGAGGTAGACAAAAGTAAATATTCCCAGTAATTTTTATTAATTTAGAAAATAAAAAATTGGGAAAATCTTACATCATATTTAGGTAGGTGCCCAAAATCTTTGTTGTTTATGTTGTAGGTAATTCAAAAATGTATAACCATAATATAGATATACTTGAAATATTCACCAAATATTAAAATTAACATTATTCATATAAATTATAAGTACAATGATATTCAAAATATTTAGATTTTCTTTTTTAGCTATTTAGGGATATTTGATAATATTAGTTGACTACAAAATGTAAGGTCCGCCAAAAAGCTTGAAAAATGATTACAAGGTTCCTCTTGACTCTTGAGTTATTATTATTGCCTACTGGGATTATTAAAAGAAAAGTTGAACATATATATACAATATTTTTTTGAGCATTTTGAAGTTAGAATTGTATGATATAGGTAGGTGCTCAAGTTGCGAAAATATTTAATTTATTATATAGGTAGGTACCTAGTAAATTCACAAAGTGTTTAATATTCAATATTCATATCCAAGATTTGAAAATGTAATAGATACAACTAGTACTATACAAGAGTCAAGGACCAAGGTTCTTTTTAAAAATTGATAATTTTGTTTTACTTGAACTAAAAAAAATTTAACATGGCTCAACACGCTTAAATTTTTATGAGTGATTGAATTTTAAATGTTGATTACATTGGTATTATAATAGACACCTACAATAACGATTTATCTTTAATCAATTTTGGATATTTTGTTGCAATTCAAAAAATATTATTCATAAAACCTAAAAACATTTCACTATTGCTTAAATTATCATTTGGTATACTGAATGCAATTTTCAAAATTTTTTTTTTTAAATTCAAGCTATTTAAGGAAATTTAAATTTTCGATTTTTTTGAAAAAATTTTAAGTTTTACTAACTATTTTTAGATTTGTTAAAAAATCCTAAATATTTAAGACAAAAGATCTATTTAAAGACAAGATTCTATTAGAAGATCTATTCTAAGACAAGAGCTAACAATATAGTTATTCTTAAACCTATTTAAAAATATTAAAAATATACACAGGAGTGATTTCTTTTGAACTTCAAATGTTAATCTAAATTGTAAATTTTAACGAAGATTATCGATTTTAGTTATTTTTTCATTATTCCAAAATATTTGTGGCCTTGTACAACAAATCAGTTCTTTAGGTACTCGACCAATATTTTTATGTATCATAATATATTGTTAACTAGTATAAAAGTAACTAGTTAGTTATGTATGTAGTATGACGTATGTATAATGTATAATATAGCGTTATAGCCACAAAGCCCACACAGGTATGTATTGTAGGCAGTACCTACCTATTGTTGTAGATATTAAGTGCCTAGAATGTCTAGGTATTTATTTACGTATCTTGATATAATAAATATTAAATAATAATACGAGTAGCTAATACTTTTACTGAAAAATGATTAATATATATACCTACATATAACATACACCTACATACAAAGAAATTGATATTGAAATTTAAAAATATTATTAAGTTTATTAAAATATGTTAAGGGCATGTACTGAAGTACGATATAGGTCATGGTGAAAAATGTCTGGTTTATGTGCCAAGTAAAAAATATTGGTAATTTCTTAACAAGTTATCTTGGGTGCAGGAAAAAAAAGTTTTAACATATATATTATATAAGTATACGCTATAGTATTTAACGTACCTATATTTAGTACCTACCCATCGAACTTTAGTTCACCTTGTCATCTCGACCTATATATCATTATACGATTAAGTTTATCTATATTACATTAGCACCAAACAATTATTTATCGAAATACTGACCGTAGGATGTAGATACATGGAATTTTCACTGAATGTTTAATGTTATTAGCATTTTCTATGCACTTTACAATTTTCAAGACATTTTAAACTATTTTTAACTGTTAGTTTTAGATTCTGAGTGGAACGAAGAATGTATTGATTTTACAATGATGTACGTTTTTTTTTAATTTTTAATTATTAACTTTTTAATTTTTTAATATTTTTATGTGTCGGTGAAAAACGATAAGTAGTCAAAATAATGCTTCGATTTTCAACTTCAGTATCTTTTCTGATAGGAAAGTGAATCTAGTTAGTGCATTGAGGAGGTTAAAATTTCCAGTAATTTTCAAAAGCGCCAAGAAAAACAAATGAAAAATTAAGGAAAAACGGGAATTTTTAACGAACGAAATCGATATTGGTTTTTGGTGTAAGTTTAAAACAAATTACCGTAGATACATGAAATTTTCACTGGTTGTTTATATTTGCATTTTCTACGTACGCTAAAATTTTCAAAGTATTTTGATTTATTTTGAACTGCTTAGGGACATTTTCAGTTAAAAATTGTATTAGTTTTTTTTCTATGAATGTCAATAAAACTTTATTTGTTGAGTAAAAGTACTTAAAAATTTAATAAAAGGTTCCTAGTTTATTGTTTCATAGGGACATGAAAAAAATTAAAAATCGAAAGTCACAATTTTTTTTACAAGCATTTAAAGTTCATATATTGACAAAATACGTAAAAATGAAGAAAATGTACAAACTATTTTGAGTTAAAAATTCATAAAAAATTTTCTTTTTAAATCTAAAAATGTAATACAAGATTCATCATACATTTGTCTACCTTTATCAAAAAAAAAAAATGATTATAAGAAATTCAAATTCAATTTTTATGAGTGTTTGAAATTCATATTTTTACAACATTTGATATTCACTCGATTTCTCATGCAACGATTTTCTTATTTTGTTGTTATTAAAAACTAATGTCTATAGATACCTGAAAATTTCACTGAATGTTTATATTATCATTTCATATACACCATACAATTTTGAAAATATTTTGACTCTTTTTGAGCTGTTTACGGAACTTTACAGTTTTAAATATTTTAATTTTTTGTTCTATAAATATCAATACCAATTTGTTGGGTAAAAAAGCCTGAAAATTTAATGCAAAGCTCCTGATATATTGTTACAATAGCACTTGAAAAATATTAAAAATACATAGGCACAATTTTTTTTTATAAACATTTAAAGTTCAAATTTCGACAAAATTTATTGCATTTAAAATTTAATAATAAGTTTGTAGTTAAGAATTTATAAAATGTTCAACTTTTATAGCTAAGGATTGAAAATTTAAAACAAGATTCCATGTAAATAGTTAAATCTGTTACCAAAAAATCCGAAAAATTCACAAGCACAGTTTATTTCTATAGTACTTTTAAGTTCAAATTTGGACGAAATTACATATTAAACAACCTAAAATCGCCATTATACCTAGTTATTTTGTTTTATAAGTAGGGGTATTGTGATATGATTAATTTGGAATTTATTATAGGTACCTATTGTAGGTCAATTTTTTTTAATACCATAGATATGTATATAATATGTCTTAAACCTAGACTGATATACCGTCTCCGCTCAGAATCGTTTTTCTTATACAATGATATTATATCATTGAATTCAAATTTAATATCATCCATTATACAGTGACCCACTTGTAACCTACTGTACAGCAGAGCACCTTTTTATATACTAATTTTATTCATAAAAAATCTTTTATAATAATTAATTTTACAAATTTAATTTTATTATTATTTTTAATCAAATATTTTATAAATATGTAGTTTTTATTTAATACAAACTATTATGTTACAATTTATTTACAATTAAATTTATTAGAGGTAAGGTTAGAATGAAGAATATATACCAGCGCTGTTTGCTTGGCATGACAATTATCTATTCTATCGTAAAAGAAATAAATGAATGTTCATTGTTCATATTTAAATAAAGATTAACAATTTTAGTTATTTTGTTGTAATTTGAACACATTATTCTTCGATATATGAAACTTATAGAGTATATTATTATATTTTATACCCACAGTAACATTTCCAAATATAATTTTCTTGGCAAAATACTAAAATTAATAACTTTAATCACAATAATATCATAAAATATACCTACTTGGTAATATTATAGTTCGACAGACCATCTTCGCTTAAAATCGTCTGATGTTATAATCATTTAATTCAAACGTATAATGCCGTACATTCAGTGACTCACTGTAACCTATTGTACAGCAGAGCGACATCCACTTACCTGCTACCATTGGCGTAAATAGTGTTTAAAATTTGGGGGGGCTGAAGCTCAGGTCTATACTTGAAACTCTTATGATGCTTTTAAATTATAGTGGTGAAATCATTAGTTTTTTGGGGGGCTATAGAAACTTCAAGGGGGGCTAAAGCCCCCTAGACCCCCTCCTATTTGCGCCTATGCCTGCTACCAACTATAGATTTACTTTCCCATCGAACAAGATACTGCGAAGTTGAAAATCGAAGCATTATTTCGACTACCTACTTATCAAGTAGGTACACAGAGTCTGTATTAAATTTAAATTCAATAATATAATATCATTGTATACGAAAAACGATTCTGAGGAGTGACGAATTGTCAGTGTGGATATTTTATATTATATTTATATTGTTATTATTTATACCTACTTATTATTAATACAGTAGTCGGTTAATTAAATTAATATTATACAATTTCAACAAAATAACTTAAATAGTTAATGGTTATTCTTGCAGGTTATTTAATATCTAA
Source organism: Macrosiphum euphorbiae (assembly GCA_949089665.1). NCBI lineage: Eukaryota > Metazoa > Arthropoda > Insecta > Hemiptera > Aphididae > Macrosiphum > Macrosiphum euphorbiae. The sequence goes on from CARXXK010000002.1 coordinate 22,790,378, forward strand.
TTTCCTCCAAATTTAAACATAAAACAACTATAAAAAAAGGTGGGCAAGTGGGTGTCGCTCTGCTGTACAGTAGGTTACAAGTGGGTCACTGTATAATGGATGGTATTAAATTTGAATTCAATGATATAATATCATTGTATAAGAAAAACGATTCTGAGCGGAGACGGTATGTCAGTCTATGTATAAGACATATTATATACATATCTATGGTATTAAACAAAAAATTGACCTATAATAGGTACCTATAATAAATTCCAAATTAATCATATCACAATATCCATTAGATACTTATAACGCGTTATACAACAACAAAAACCGTGATACTATCATAGATATATAATAGTACACTTTAGAAGTTTCAAGTACCCACGAATAATATTATTCAATCACAACAAAATAACTAAAATAGTTATTCTAGGTTTTTTAATATGTAATTTCGTCCAAATTTGAAATTAAAATGTCTGTAAAAAATAAGTGTGTTTATATATATTTTAGATTTTTTGGTTACAGTATGAATTATTTAAGAGAATCTTTGTTTTAAATTTTCAACTCTTAGTTATAAAAACTGAACATTTTATAATTTTTTAATTCCAACGATTGATAATTTTTGAGATTTTGATAAATTTTGTCAAAATTCCAACTTTAAATGCTTATAAAAAAAAATCGTGCCTATGTATTTTTAATATTTTTCAACTGATATTGTAACAATATATCAGGAGCCTTGTATTAAATTTTTACACTTTTTGGCCCAACAGATAAAACTTTATTGATATTTATAGAAAAAAAAACTAAAAAAAATTGAAAGCTGTAAATGTCCATAAACAGCTCAAAAAGAGTCAAAATATTTTCAAAATTGTATGGTGTATAGAAAATGCTAATTTAAACATTCAGTGAAATTTTCATGTATCTACGGTTGTTCGTTTTTGAATTACAACAAAATAAGGAAATCGCTACATGAGAAATCGAGTGAATATCCAATGTTGTAAAAATTTGAATTTCAAACGCTCATAAAAATTTAATTTGACTGTCCGGTAGAGATTTTTTTATTGATAAAGGTAGATAATCTTATAAGGAATCTTGTGTTTCATTTTCAAATCTTAGATTTAAAAAGAAAAATTTTTACGAATTCTTAACTCAAAATAATTTGCTAATTTTCGTGATTTTTCCATATTTTGTCAATTTTTGAACTTTAAATGCTTATAAAAAAAAATTGTGACTATGGATTTTTAATATTTTTCATCTGCCTTTGAAACAACATATTAGGAGCCTTCTATTAAATTTTCAAGCTTTCGCAACGAACAAATAAAATTTTATTGATATTTCTAGAAAAAAAACTAAAAAAAAATGAAAAATGAAAATGTCCCTAAACAGTTCAAAATAAATCAAAATATTTTGAAAATGTTATCGTGTATAGAAAATGCAAATATAAACAACCAGTGAAAATTTCATGTATCTACGGTCATTTGTTTTAAAGTTACACCAATAACCAAATTCGATTTTTTGGAAAATCAATTTTGCGTAAAAATTCCCGTTTTTCCTTAATTTTTATGTTGTTTTTCCCGGCGCTTGTGAAAACTACTGGAAAATGTTTACTTTTGACCCCCCAAAGTACCAACTAGATTCACTTTCCTATCAGAAAAGGTACTATTGAAGAAAATCGAAGCACTTTTACTGTCCCAAAACGTGATGACAGACACAAAAATATAAATAAAAATATAAAAATATAAAAATATAAAAATATAAAAATATAAAAACATACATCATTGTAAAACCAATACATTCATCGCTCCGCTCAGAATCTAAAAAACTGTTTTTATACTTTTGAGATTTTTTGATTACAGAATAACCTTCTTAAGTCCTTTTTAAATTTAAAAATTGACGAATGTTGTCAAAAATTGAATTTTAAATGCTTATATAAAAAAATTGTAATCTTAAAATTTAAAAAAAAACACATCATTGTAAAATCATTATCATTATCATTCATATCTCCGCTCAGAATCAAAAATTAAACTTTTAGTAAATACGCGAAGTGGAGAAACCACGGTTCCATTTCGTGAAAATGTGAAATTGATGCAAACTACGTTCAAGTACGTTGTTCATTTCATGAAACGTACAGTAACGTGATATGGATGTGACATATATATACGTACAGGCGCGGACTGGTAAAAAAGGGCAATGGATGCTACACAATTTAAAGGGCATATAACAAAAATTGTTGGGGCAAATTTAAAACATGTAGATAATATTAATATGTGTTATTTTGTTTTGAAAAAATATTAAATATTGAATATACGATAAAAACATAAATAAGTACCAAGTTACAACAAACTTTCGATCAAAATTTTACAATATTAGATCACTAATAAGTAATAATCGTAAGTTGGTAATAACTAATAACGATCTGCTATTGATTAGGTATCTAGAGTTTTTAAATATATAATAAATAATATTAGTCAAATATATTTTAGGGCAAGGGATGCTGTAGGTAATTACGTAGGTATAACTTATAATTGTAAAATTATAATAAATATTTTTATTAAAATAAAATATATAATTACTCTTGGTAATAATGGGATTTGGGACGGTAGTTCATTTTCAATTAATTCCATTTATAATAGTATGTAACTGTTAGTTGGTATTTTATATTTAAAACATGTGTAAATATAGGTTAACCTACCTATTAGAACGTATGAAATTTATTATTTTGTCTCGAGCACTAGGTTAATTATGTGACCAAAAAATATTAAATATTGTTATAATATAATTATTTATAATTTTCAATATAATTACTTCTTAGTAAGAACAGTGTCTGGCGGAATCAATATCCGGCGGATTCGTTTTTTAGATTCTAGATATTATAAACAGCAGCCGGCGGATAGGTAGTCGATACAAAATCGGAGGAATCGATATGAGTACAAAAAAAGTTGCTAGTGCTCAAATGGGCCACGCCCATATAAATATATTATAATAAAAATATCTTTAGAAATATGAGCTTACTCCCGACACTCTATGACAGACAATCTCCGTTTAGAATAATTTTTCGTATGCAATATGATTTATCATCCATTGCAGTGACTTACAACCTATTCAATGATAAATTTACTTACAAATTACAATCGACAACTCCATACAGCAAGGCGAGTTCACCGATTTTTTTGTTTTAATACCTACTTCTGTAATCAGTATTTATTTTATAGGTATTATTTTTTCTTAAATATTTATGTCATTTTTCAATACAACTTTTGTATATACAGTGCTTTTTATACGTACCTTTATACGTGTTAAATTATTTAAATTAAAATTATTAGTCACACATAAGATAAATAGATTAGAATTTTAGATTGTAGACAATTTAATTTCTTAAAAATATTTAAAAAAAGAAATAAGTTTATGATTTTTTACCTAGATACATAATAATATAGATAGGTAGGTACATAGGTACGTTGGTACCTACTACGAATATTTGATACCGGAATTCCAGAAGCCTTATGTTAAGAATGCTTAGTGCTTATTCTATATTGGTATCTGGTGGATTAAAAACTTCCATTGGCAAAATGCCAAGTATAATTAAATTAATTGACTAATGTGTTTTTATATATGTATAATATAACATATGGCATAAGTGAGTGTACAGTGTGTCAGTGTACACATTACACACCATACATAGTAGATAACTTACCTTTTTGTATATATTATTATGATATAATCTATATTGTATTACTGTCATAGTTCATAATATAATTTAGGGCCATACTCCGTAATATCTTCAATACAGACTAAAAATGACTATAATATATATGACATAATGACCTGAGGCCCGTCATAGCAATAGCTGCAGTATAGCTGATATAGCTAAGTATGGCTATATAATATACCAGTGGAACAAATTATAGTAGATATAGTATGGACTATGGCTGGTATATGTAAATTAAATCCGAATTGGATGACGGTTTAAATGGAGGACTGGTGCAGAACAACTCTATATACATGTATGTCTAATACATCTATATAGAGACATAGAGTGGGTTTAACTATATTGGTTTATTATTATTTTGCACGATTCGGTTATTCGATCACGACGTACAACTGTCTTGCTAGATATGCGGGTGCGCAGGCGGGCGAGCTGCAGCAGCTGGTGCCCCCGACGCCACCGCTCTGAAATCGTTCGATTCGGAGTCGTCCGGTGCAACGCGCACATCAGAATGCGTTCCTAAAGGTCAACGCGCCCAAAAATAATGGCACCGTTGCGCGGCGTTGCGTTACGTGCCGGGCCGACTCGCGTCGTCGAAATTCTCCCGTCAACAGCGCGAAGCGTATGTCGAGATTATACGACGTCCGAATTCCGAACGTTCGTGATACCGCGGGTAGCGGAATAAGAGAAAAAACTATTCGTCAGTGGCCGACACCGAGCTCCGAATGACGGTGGTGAGTAACAACTATCAAAATACGACAACAGTTAAGACGCGACGAGAGAAACGTAAGAGAAAAGGAAAACTTGCATGTGCATTGAATTGTTGATCTGATCCGTTGAGATGAGCACATCGAGAGACTGGTCCGTCGATCCCGAGACGGCGCGGGGTACGTGAAAACGCCGACATCGGCCGAGGTACTGCACACAGTTGACCGCTCGTGAACAACGCATAGTAATTAATTCCGGTGAGTAAATGATGCGTAGTTATTGTACCCTTAAATACGTTTCATGTGAAATACTCTATTGTTGGTGTTCATGTCGATCACCCAATGGAGTCAGACTTCATCAAACAGTTTCTTCGTAAGCCACTGGCTGTCTAGTTGGTTACTATCAGGGATGTTTACCTCGACGCAGGAAATTCAATTATACACATAATGTCTGGACATGTTAAATACAATGCTAGTTGTGAAACGCTGTACGTAATAAGAAAATGTCAAATTTGACTGAACGCAAACTTTTAACTAATAAGTGCGGCCATTTCGATTGATAGTTCTTAACAATTTCTGTAGAATGTAATGTCCTGTATTAATCGATTATTATTATGTTTGGTGTATAAATAGGTAGAATTAGTTGTTTATAATTGTAATGATTTGGGCTAAAAATTTGATGTACCTAAATGGAGTAAATTGTAGAAAACACTGCAGTCTAAGGGCTGATTTCACCAACACAGTTAATCATGGTTAAACTGCGATTACGCTTAATCGCCTGATAACAGATATTTAACCGGCAAATTCGGCCGATTAAACTTTGGTTAACTTTAATCATTATTAACTGTGTTGGTGAAATCGGACCTAAAGTCCATATTATATTATAACGTATATTTGACTGGTTTTCAATACATGTTCCCGATATCTTTTTAATTCTTTCCAGGGTGTGAAATTGTACAAGTTTTGTATAATGATACATATTTTAGTTATATAATTATCATTTATCAATAAATAATATAAAATACATTTTTGTTACCTATTGAAGTATATTGAAAAATAAGAATTTATGGTTATATATCATCGAGAGGTGGTTTAGTATAATAATCTGTGTCTTCTGAGTCTTCTGTATTCAAGAGTCTTCTGAGAATTTAATGTACTTATATTATTTTATTATTTTATTATATATTTATATTACTTATTTTATATGACACCTCCTACTGATTGTTATTTGTTTATTTTAATACTATAACTTCAAAAATATTATGCTTTATCATTAATAAATTACTAAAATATTAAATAACCGATAGGTATTATAAAAAAAGTTATTGAATCTGTATAATTTTACATATGCAAGACTTGATAGGTACTTTATAATTTTTGGTTTCAAGTTCGAGCAATACTTTTGAAATTGTGATTCATTTATACATAGGTTGACCAGATGTAAGAGGTAAAAATAAATATTTTGTTCAATAAATTTGTTTGTTTATTCATCTTATATAAACTCAAAAACAACTGGTCTGTTTTCAATAAAAATTCCTTCAGACTTGGGGAGGGTTTTTATTTTCCAACTAATATAGTTCGCTAAAGGGTGGCAGGGTGGATCACACGTCATGTATTTTATTTAGGTTCATGAAAATCTAATATTGGTTGCCATTGGTTACAGATAATACAGTTGTTATTATGATTCTATGTAATTTCCTGTATTGTATTAAATTTTGTAATTAGGTAATTCAGGTTAATAGCATAGGCTAAGAAAAATGTCATGGTAGATAACGTATGGAGTAAAAAAACCCTAAATATTTGTTTGGTAATTGTTGTTTATTCAATTTACATGTATAATCAGTTCCGCGATAGCCGGTAGATTGAGTGTGTTAAACACACAGGTCCAGGCTCATGTCCATAGTGGGGCCCAACAATACAAATTTAAAAATATGTAGGAAGAAAAAAAAAATAATACCATTTAGTTATTTATTTATTCAAATTAAATATAGGACGAGCCCAATTACATTGTTTTGCATTGAAAAATAACTAATAAGTTATAATAATTATTAATTATTAATGAAGATGGAACAATTGATCGATTTTGGTTTGTACATTTTATCGTATACATCAACTTTTCTTTTGCGGCCCGTTTAACCTAAATTAAAAATAGTTTGTTTGCAATGGTTTGCAATTTTTTGTTTGTGCAATGATGTGCAACAATGGGTGTATTTAGGTTCATAAGCGTGTGCACAAGGGGGGGGGGGTCATTGAGAGACCTACCGAAATTTGTATACATAGTAATACATGATCCAAACATTACAATTTTTTATTTTTTAAATCATAAAACATTAAATAGGTAAGTGAAAAATAACATTGATATTTGATACTCAATGATAATAAATAATAAAAATAAAATTGATAACCAGATAACATATTATCATTACAGATTGCAAAATTGTATTTATTTAAAATTTAAAACTGTGTAGAATATTAAAATATTTCTTATTTAATTTTTAAAAAATATGTATCTGTTTTTTATCATATGATTGAATTATGCCTTAAATAGTGGATGATTATGAGTAGGTAAATTAAAGTATGAAACGTTTTAATTGTTTCTTCCATCTGAGTTCAGGTTTCTTAATCTTTATTGACTTAGCCCACCCTGCCGCAAATGTCTGTGCACGCCTATGTTTAGGTTAGGTTTTAGTATAGGAACAGGGGCTTAAACATAAATAATATTTCTCACCAAAACTGATATACCTGCTTTCATTGATACTGATGATGAATTTACCTGTGGTGTACCTAATATATTATAATAGGAATAAAAACTTTTTTCATTAATTTTGTGTTTCAGAATAAGCTTTAAAATAAATGCACGTCAAAAAATATTCTAAACATTATTTACACAACAATAAGCAAGACATTTAAAAATAGACTATAAAACTTTAGAATGTCATATAATGTAACATTTGCATTAAAATTGTAATTTATGAGCTATAACAGTATAACTAATAGCTAATAAAAAAAAATTGGCATTCTAATTTTAATTTTTGAGACTAGCAATTTCATTGAGAGTCTGATTTTCAGTTATCTTTTGTAAACCATCAGAATCAATATTCAAAGACAAATTATCCAATATGATTTTGATCCATCAACAATCTAAATGCCCATTTTTTTATTCTCCAAAACAAAAAATGTTCAAAAGTAGCTGTTGTTTCACAAATACAGTAAGAATTAAATGTATTTGATAGTACTTCACAACTTGTAAATTATATGATCATTAACCCTAGAGCACACGCTTCACGGTCAAAACGACGAGGCATTTAGAATTTTGTTTATTGTTTCAAAAATACGAAATATTAACCTAATCCAACCTAGGTACCTTCTAATTAGGTAAATATTAACTAAAATTAGATTCTCTTCCCAAGCCCCCACTGTAAATTATCTGATTTCATTAATATAGAAGTGTTCAAAGTTTATTACGAGACATCACCTATTAATAAATTAAAAGACTGTGCGTGAACGTAAAAAATCAATTATGGGTTATTTTAAAATATTGTGTTTTTAATAATTGCTTCTCGATAAACAAAATTGATAGTTATGATATTTTCATTGTGACTGGTGATATTATTGGTAGGTGACTATGATTTTTGCCATACTGTGTGTAATTAAAAATACTGTATGCATTCTCGTGAATATTTTAAATGCGTGTGATCTATGGTTAAGATCCTATTTACCTTTGTTAATATAATATATAATTTCTTAACAGTCACTCCTGCTTTTATTAAGTTTGAATACATTTTAAGGAACTTTTGACAAACTTTTAGACAAACGGGGAATTGTATTAATATTTAATTGGAAAAAAGTTATCTAATGCATTAGTTATATATTAGCTCTCAATTCAAAACTATTATTTAATTCAAAAATTATATTATTAAGAACATAATAACATGAGTGGCTTTAATACTTCTCTGGTGCTAATGAACGTGTTCTTGAAAACGCCTTGAACAATAAGGTTTACAACAAAATTATTTTTAGGATATTTAAAATTCTCACATCATCTTCATGATTAAAGTCATTAGTTAGTCACCTACCTTCTCAAATTTCTGTACCTAGATCTTCTAGCATTGGATTCTAGTACTGTTTTATAAAATCATAATTTTCAAAACTATAAGCCCCAACATGTGTCAATTATTTACATTATTCTCTTGGTTTAATTCTTTTTTAATATTTATTAATCTATTACGAGATGTTTGCTTAAACAATGAACATATATAATTATTCTAGTGTATTAACAAATAAAACGACTTCTAATATTTTCACTCATATTAATTATAATTAAATTTAACTTAGATATATGTGCAAACAGTAAAAATAAATTATTCTGCTTTTAACTTCTCTGACCCTAACCAACACATGTGACTGTTCAAATTATAGGGAGCTTTATCAATATTTGGTTTTTCAAATTGTCAAGTTTAATATTTTAATTACATCAGTGGAAGTTCTATGGTTCTTGACCCACTTGTGATACCATACGGAACAAAAATAATATACCAGCAGCATCTTATCGTAGAACAAAAACCAAACACTGTTCTTGTAATTCTTAATTTTTAGTTTACCTTATACATATTGTAAGTTGTTCTTTTCTATATGACAAAATATTTAATCATTCCATAAATTACTCATGACACACACTATCAATAATATATCTATGTTAATGCATATTATTGCGCTTTGTGATTGTGATATAAAATAAAATTGTTGAACAGGTGAGGAGGGGGACTAGATCTTACTATCTGGGTGCCTTAGCACCCTTTATACACAAACAGTGATGATTGAAGTTTGTCTACTTTTTATATTAAGTGATATTTATGTTATAATTCAGTTTTAGAAATCAGGCTCAGCCTTAAGATTTAGAGGAGATGTTGTGTTGTGTTATTTTTATTTTTTGTTTCTTTTTAGTTAATTATTATTTAAGCTACATATCTTTAAATGTATTACTTCTTTAAATATATATATACATTTTATTTTCAATATTTAACCTGTATAAACTAAACTTTTCTATTATTTGCTTACTTGTTAATTAAATATTTGCCAGAGTTAATTATATTGAAGTTGAATCTCATTTTATCATTTACAAACATTTCTTAATTTTATAAACATTTAATGACTGGATGTAAAAACTAAGAACATATTCCAGTATTGTAGAAAAAAATACATGTCATAAAGTACTTAATCAGAGGCATAATTTACTGATCCTTAGAAATTTTTAGTTTTATTAAATTTAACTATCAAATCAAGAATAATTTACTATTCATTAAAATATAAATAATAAAATTAGTTATGCTAGATTTCATTGATATATGAATTACATCTACTAATGTATTTTTACTCAAATTTATATTTTTACACACAAAATTCAATTCCAGTTATTTTAAGTTTTTATCAATTATAAAATATAAATACAATTTAAATAAATGTACATGTTTTTAGATATTTTAATTGCCAACTCACGGAAATGCCATGTCGGAAGTTGTGACTGATTTAAAACTTTTATCAGGTAATATAGTACAATTTTATATTTTTACTTGTAACTTATTTTTCATATTATATTTTTTTTAGGTGATAACCGACTGAGACAGTTGGAAGCATTATTTTTAGGAGGTCCAATACAAGGACAAGGAAAATGTTTCAGTATTGAAACCCTTTTAGATGTTTTGCTTGTACTGTATGATGAATGTAATAATTCATCCTTACGCAGAGAAAAGACTGTATCTGATTTTATAGAATTTGGTATGTACTAGTATTAAGTATTTTTCGCGGGTAATGAGTGATAAAGTGTTCCCTGTTTCTGTAGGTATAATAAAAATACATTTTTATATTTAATTAAAAAATAATGTACTTGTTTGTTTTGAAGCAACTAAATTTAACATTGCACATCTACATTAAAGTTAGCTTCAATAGTTAATAAAATAATCTCTAATTTCATAATACAAACGTAAAACAGGAATCTGTAAATACATTTGTCCAACAATTTTCATAATGTGGATAGCTGACATTTTACTGTACAATTTTTGTCATGTACCTATTATAAATTCATTCTTATTTATTTATTATTAACATAACATGATTTTGAAGTGCTAGATGGTGCTTTCCCCATGTCTTTAAGTTTTTTCTTAATGTATTGAATAAATAAATATCATCACTTATGTTTATTGTACCACATATTATTATGTAAAAATTGTATATATAAAAAAAAAAAATATTGAATCATATTTTGTTCTATTATAGTAATCATTTTTAAATGTTTATTTTACTTATAATTTTAGTAAAACCTGTGGCATTATGTGTTAAGTCATTGCGTTTGACTAGAGATGATTTTGAGACCATCAAAGTAATCGGCCGTGGAGCTTTTGGAGAAGTGTGCGTTGTGCATATGAAAGGAACAGATAAAGTTTACGCTATGAAAATTCTTAATAAATGGGAGATGCTTAAAAGAGCTGAAACAGCATGTTTTCAAGTAAATTAATAATTTTAATAATAATTTATTATAATGTTAAATTATTATTAACAGATAAACCTAATTATATAAAAATTTCTGTATTATATGTGTTTTCAGGAAGAAAGAGATGTTTTGGTATATGGTGATCGTAGATGGATAACCAACTTACATTATGCTTTTCAAGACGAAACAAACTTGGTAATTTTTTATATAGTAATAAGTAAAAAAAAAAAATTATATATACTAGTTATAAGCATGTTATATTGTTTATAACTTGATTAGTATATCAATATCAATATATTATATATATAAGTTTATATATATAAGTTTTAAAAATCTAAGACTGAAAATAAGGTATTTTTAAAAGGATGTTTGGCCACTATTTAATTTCATCCTCCAATTCTTGTATTGTACTACACACCTAATTTGTGTTCAGTAGAACCAATGTTGTGATAATATTTTCTCTTTAAGTGAATTTACCTTGTATCTCAAACTTAACTATGTAATATATTAGTCTTAAAATGCTTATAACTCACTTAAAAATTAAAATATCAATAAAATCTTATGTAATGCCCTTGATATTATAACCTCAAAATAAATAATAGCTTAATTATAATTCTTTTAATAGAAAACAACACAACATTACGATCTGATATACTCTAAGATAGGGGTTGAAAACCTATGGCATGCGTGCCTTTTGCAGCACATTTGATGTTATTGAATGGCACACTAAAATACCAAATAAAATATAATTTTTAGTATTTATGTAAATTTAAGTATTTCAAAAATTATGTTTTTAATATTAAATAAATCATAAAAGTCGCAAATATTGTATTACACAACCATTATTGTGTCAAAATAACATTAATAAGATTACCGTGTTAATTTTTTATGACAAATCCTACATTTTTTTTTATTTGACACAATATGGAAAAAGGTTGGGCACACTTAAAGACAATTTAAAATAAAAAAAAATTAAGATTCTCATAAATTACTAACCTAAATAGAAAAGTGGGATGAGCATGCCTAAAAAAATATTATATATTAATAGTAGTTCTTTGTTTGATTTTAAAACGTATTGATAAGTATTACAATATAATATTTAATAACTTACCATGCTATTAGTATTTTTATAAATATTATGGTTCATAAAAGGGCATTTTAAGTATTTTTATTTTGATAAGTTCACTTGTAAGTTAAAATTAATAACTTAAAATGTGTCATATGATTAATTTAAATCAAGTTTATTGTACAAAATTATTTCAGTATCTTGTCATGGATTATTATTGTGGAGGAGACTTATTGACTTTATTGAGCAAATTTTTTGATCGCCTTCCTGAAGATATGGCCAGATTTTATATTGCTGAAATGATATTAGCTATTAATTCAATTCATGATTTACATTATGTTCATAGGTGAGTCATAACATTTTTATTGAAATAAATTAAACAATTTAAGTAAAATTTCATGGATCATGCATGAAGATATAATGTACAACTCTGTCTCCTTGTTATTGAGACGCTTAGGTAATTATATGCCACCCACTGTTCTTAACAGAGTTGTCACTACATAGGTATAATCTGTATTGACATAGAATTGCGGTGTTGTGCTTAGATAAAAAATATTATCTAGATATAGATTTCTATTGTAGAAATTTATCTACTTCGCACATATTATAAACAAATTAAATGGTATTTTTAACACAACAAATATTTCCAAGACGCCAACATGTATATATTGAACAGTCTCAATATCAACAAACTTAAAAAAAAATTGTATTTTTTAACTGAAACAGTTGATTCTATTACTCAGATAAAAATAATTACTAAGGTCGTTCATTTTTTACTGAACACTTTTAAAAATGTATTTATTACCTAAAATCATAGAAACATGCTATTTAAACTTACACATATTGCATTGAAGTGTTATCGCTTATAACTTATTTTATATTGTGTATCAATTAATACTGTATATATGTTATAAAAAAAAAATGTATAAACATAATAATAATGAAAAAATCAAAACTCATGATCGTTTCCAACTAGTATAATTAGTATTTAGTAAACAGTGATTAAAAATTACCTTGGATTAAAAAATGGTCTTATTATGCCAAAAATACCCTAAAAATAAAAAATGCAACACATGCAAAGTTAAAATTAGTCATTCATATTTGTTAAAAAACATTTTGAAAGCATAATTTAAGATGTGGCAAAAATAAATTCATCAGTCATCAACATCAAAATCAATATTTTCAAATTAACCTAATTCTAAACAGATTACTCAAATAAATTGTGTTAGGCTAATAAAATAAACAATTATCTCAACAAAGAATTTTAATGTTAATGTATTTAATTTGCAGAGATATTAAACCTGATAATGTATTATTGGATGCTAATGGTCATATACGTTTGGCTGATTTTGGATCATGCTTAAAAGTGGGTTCCAACGGTTTTGTTGAAAGTAATGTTGCTGTTGGTACACCAGATTATATATCTCCTGAAATATTGCAAGCTATTGAAGACGGACAAGGTTGTTACGGACGAGAATGTGATTGGTGGTCATTGGGAGTGTGTATGTACGAAATGATTTATGGGGAAACACCATTTTATGCTGAATCTCTCGTACATACTTATGCTAAAATAATGAATCACAAGGTAATTAATATTCAATTATTAAAGATTTAATCTTTATTCTATAAACAGTGCTGTAGAGCAGTTAATGAACAACAATATTTTGTATTATCATTGAATATATATATTGTATAGAGAAACAATGTACTATAAAAATGTCCTACTCTCCTGGAAGGCGAATAATAGATGGCCCATGGAAAAATTTGTCGCGGAGGCAAAAACAGTGTAGTAGTTCTACCTTTTAATAAATATTGTACACAATCGCCAGTGTCAAATTAATCATTATAATTACCTTTATTCTAGAATGTGTAACATAGCAGTAAAATTAATTATTATATTATTATTATTATGTCATATAATAAAATAGTAATAATATAATATACATTAATTTCACATATTAAAAAATAAAATAATATTGTTAGTGACTGATGGCTCACTATGTCAACAAACTAATATTGAGCGTAGCATAAAATATCAAACATTGTTTCTCTATATAATATAATATCCTCAATGATAATATTCAAATTATTCAGTTGATGAATACACAAAAAAATAAGCTTGTTTGCCCAAAGTTGTTTTTTTTTTTTTTTTTATCACAATTTACTTCTACTGCACAATTGAATTACTTATATTATCTTAATATTTGATAAAATTATTTTTTTTATTGTTCTTAACATTTATATTTGAGTAATTATAATTTTTGTTCAATCCATATTCTAGAATTGCTTTGATTTCCCAAATGACCAAGAAGTACAAGTTTCTGAAGAAGCAAAAGATTTGATGAAAAAACTTATTTGTAGTGCTGAACAAAGACTAGGTCAAACTGGCATAAATGACTTCAAAGTAAGTTAAAATATAATACTCTTAATGGTTATATTTTTAATTTTTAATTACATTTTCCAGGAACATAATTGGTTTATCGGTGTAGATTGGGACACTATTAGAGATAGTGTAGCACCGTATATTCCTGAAGTATCTAGCCCAACTGATACCAGCCATTTTGATGTGGAAGAAATTGATATTAAAACTGATATTTTTCCTCCTACTCCTTCAAATCCTATATTTTCTGCTCTACATTTACCTTTTATTGGTTTCAGTTTTACTCAAAATAGTTTTGTATCAGATCTTGGATCTATTGGAAAGTCTCTTTCATCGGGAAAAACGACTAAAAGAATGCGATCTCAAGAAGGAACAAGTGAAGTAGAAGGTTAGAATAACATACATTTTATTTTTTTACTAATTTTACTTTTGATACATAATGGTTCATCAAGATTTTTTTCTATTAAATAGTATTATTGAAGACTATACTACAGTACTGAACATTATGAATTATTGTTATACTTGATAACAGTTTTTAGTAATAAGTTCTATTGCTTTAGAAATACAATAATTAAATAATATATTTCATTAAGGCACTGATTAGAATAAATTTACTGCCGTATAAAATGTCAGCGTTAAGCTGCATAACAGTAAACAGCTGTACTTTTCCACTGTGGTAGTGTCTAGCAGTTTCTGATTTTATGTCTGTAGTAGGAATCTAGATAACACTACATCATGATTAGATAACCTTGTATGATACACATTAATATATTTTAGGCGAATCCATACAAAATCTATAACAATTATAAACTAACATAATATCAAATAGAACATAATATTAAATCATAAATATGTATGATCTCTATTTGTTATATTTTAATTTTTAATTTTTAATGTACTTTTAAAAAATAATATAGAAGAGTTTAAATGAGTAAATAATTTATCTAAAATAATATAAAAATTAGAATGTGAAATTTTAAAATTGTGGTCCAGATTGTGGAAACGAATTAGTGTATTATTTGTTTTAATTACAAGTTTGTTTCATAAAGAGAATAAACAAAATTCATTAATATAATATAAATAATATTATAAATTAATTTATGTTTAGATTCAGAAGATCAATTAAAAAAATATAAAGAAAACAAAAAAACTCACAACGCTTCTTTTGGCGATGAAAAAGAATTGGATATTATAATAAAAAAGTTTCAACAGGAAAAAGAAGAACTCCAAAAGGTAAGTAAAATTATCAATTTCATAGATTTAGTTATAATTATATTATATTTTTATTATTTGTTAGATAATCAATGTAAAACTATAAACTATTTTATTTAAATTTAAAATGTGGGATACAAGATTTTGGTTATAGATGTAGTTAAAAGTGTAATATTATTTTCATTCTTTTTTAATTATTTACTGTAACATAGTTAATGTTTTTTTTTTTAGGAAAAACAAGAAACACAAGAGAAATTAAAAGCTCAAGAAATAGAATTAATGGACGCCATGGGACAAAAAAACAATGCAATGACTGAATATGGTCATGTAACTAATAAGTATGTTTATTATATTAATTCTGCTAATCACGAAGAATATTGTTTTCTGGTGGTAGTAGTTTTAAATTGTTTTAATTTTTCAGGTTATCTGAACTTAGGCAACACAAACAAAAACTGTCAAGACTTGTTAGAGACAAAGAGGAAGAATTAGAAGAAGCCATGTCCAAAATAGACATATTACGTCAAGAAGTTCGTCGATCAGAAAAAGTTCGTAGAGAGCTAGAGAGTCGATTAGAAGAATCTGTAGCAGAAGTCATTAATGAACGTAAACTGCGTGAAAAAAATGAAGAAATGTATCATCAAGTAAATAAATTATATTTATATTTGAATATTGATTAATTTGCTGATAAATTAATTGGTAAAAATATTATTTTTAGTATAAGCTTGAAATTGAAAGATCGAATCCACCATCATTTGCTGGTAATAATTTTGAAACTAATGAAAACGCCAATCAAAGAGCAATGCAAGAAATAATTAGGTATGTAGCAACTAAAAAAAAAAATGTATAGTTTAATTTGTATAGAATGTGAACATAAAATATTTTTTTATTTATTAGAAAACTAAACAAAATATTTTAGATTCAAAACTGTTTAAGTTACCAATGATATATATGTTAAGGGTAATATTAACATTTTTTTAATGTTGACATTATCCCGCTAATGTTAACATTAACCAGTAATATTACATTAGTCAAGAACTTTTGGATAATGCCTGAACAATCATAAAAATGTACCATACATGAGATGCAATAGTTTAAATTATTAACAATATTAATTATCAGGGCTTGTGACTTCATGCACTAAAAAATGCATAAATAAGCATGCATTCATGCACTAAAATTTGTCAAAATATGCATTAAAATATGCACTAAAAAGTTCAAAAATATGCATTAAATGCCTTAACATTTTTAAATTATACACTCAAAATATGTATTATGTAAAAAAATGATGAGCAAATTTTAAAATAATAAGAATAAAATCCATAAAATCTAAATAATTATGTACTAGGAGTTCCGAATTAGGACACTAGGTAGTTACTAGTTACACACTCACACTAGAATACAAATAAATCAAAACACTATAATTTTGTAAACGTGAAAGTAAATAAGAAACAAGAAACTTTTCAAATATTTGTCTTAAAAATATTTTCATGAAATAATATGCACTAACGACTGTAAAATATCGATTATATGCCAAATATGCCTTTACACCCATAACATGCAAAAGCATGCACTATCAAACTTCATATTATTATTACTATTATTATGAAACGGATTTGTATCTCAGTTAGCATGTTTTCCTGTGTAGCAAAGAAAACATGCAGATGCATGAACTTACGAGTCCTGTTAATTATATTTAAGACAACAACCATAAAATACATAATATTAATAATATGAGTTTAATTTTAATTTTTAACAACCCAACCTACTAATGGCACATAACATGTTTATTATGATATGACATTCCGTGACATTTTGAATTGCACAAAATGCTAGATGATTTACATTTACATAAATTGGTGTCACATTTCCCCTTACATAAACACCTTTTATATCCTTGACCACCACCATCTAACATTTGACAAATTCTAACCCATTGTCAAATTGTAAAATAACCGGTGCTCCAAAAATATGAAATATATCCAAAATGTTGGTCGCCACTTCTTCAGCCGTTTTTGACTTTTAAGCCTGCAACTGAACAAATTTTGTTAAATGATCTTGGTAAACCATAATAAAGCGAAATTCTCCATCGGCTTGCGATTGCATGTTGATCAAGTCAACCTGATAACAACTATTCATTTCTGAATAATCGGTTTAACAACAAAGCCTTTTCATTTAGATGACAATTTTCTTTGACAAGGTCCACAAAATTTTAAAAATATAAGTACAACTTTTTTAGTTAAATTTTTGTATTTTTTTTTTAATTCTGGCATCATTTGATGCTTACCACCATGACCAATATTGAGATGTATTTCATTTAGTATGTCATATAATACATAATTTTTTACCCAATATAGTAAATTAGTCCTAGCTTATTCGACGGTTGCTATAAGTTTCTCTTCTCCGATATTAATAATTTGAAATTTGTTCAAACGATGAGAATTATTGACGCCTTTCAATTCATTTATTATATTTAAATATTTTTCATTCGACATATAAGATGAATTATCTTCTCTTTTTCCAGACAACAGTTTTTCGAATAAATTATAAAATTCCGTTTTTGTTTAAATTCTATTTGAGTTCAATTAAAACACTGAACACTGTAGTTACTATAAAATACTGTAAATATCACTTGTGAAAACTGAAAACAGACTAGCAACAGATGGACGCTCGACGTCGTGTTTTGTACAACATTACAATTATAACAAAAATGTAGTACAATTAAGATAAATTTTAAGTCCATATATATTGTTCACTTTATCGGTAAAATAAATTACTGCTGCACTATATTATAGCAGGCATACCTACGATTAAGCTCGTAATTCAAATAATCTACAGATAGACGGATCTACAAGGATCTACAAGTGTAATCGATTAAATATAAAATTATTACACGTGTAGATTACACTCGGTCCCACTTGGTATAAAGAAATAGAATTCAGTTTTCACTTTTAACATTATCCATTGTTGACTGGCTAATGTCAACATTATCCGAATAATGTTAATATTCATTAATATAAACGAAAAATTACACATTAACCAAGACGCATGGCTAATGTCGACATTATCCAAATGTTAACATTACCCGTAACAAATATAATTTTTAATAAAATTACTTGAAATTATTATTGAAGATTTCATTTTTTGGTATGCTAATTAGTGGATATACCTATTACCTAAAGAATCTCATGTTTAAAAAATGAAAACAATTATTTTAGTAAATAAACAATTATAGATTTTAAGAATCAGTAATTTATTGACCTATTAAATTTGTTGTGATTGTAAGTAAAATGTATTAAATAGTTGAACTGGATTTAACATTTTATTCTTTCCTTACTGTCAGTTAAGATGGATTACATTAAAAAATATGTATTTACTTAATGAATGGTACATTTTCATAAATCTTTTTTTTTTTTTTTTTGAGCTTGTGCCTGGCAACTTAGGCCATTAGCTATTTTTTGTTTTTATTTGTAGGTTTTTGTTGGTAGGGGGAGGACCCCTGTGTGTTTGTTTTGGCAGAATTTTTGATTTGGACACCCTTTTCGTAAATCTATTCTGTATTTAAAATATATCAAGTTCTGTTTCAATGTTAGTCTATAATAATGGAATTTTTTTATTCATGCATAAAACAATTTATAGTCAAATGATATGTCAACCAATATTCAGATCTAAAATTTTTAAAATTGCATCATTCGTATATGGTTTTTAAAACGAGTTGATAATTGGTTTTATAATATGATTTTTGATAATTTTGCGAATTGTACAAGAATTAGATTTAAGTTCAGTAGCTTATGAACTTTTAGATTCTGAACGAAGAGATAAATGTTTGGGTTTTAAAATGATGTGGGTTTTTTGTCTAAAGTCACCTTAAATAACAGTTTAAAGTTTCAATTTTCTACTTTAAGGGCGGCTTTTGGTTGCACTCTAGCATATTATATATAACTGATACTTTGGTGGGTAAAATAATCGAGAATAACAAAAAAAAAGTACTGAAAAACTAATATGCTACACAAGTTTTCAATAAAATTTATTTTGTTTATTTCAGTAAAATAATTAATAATTGAGATACTTAAATTTGATACCAAATATCTATATTAGCGCTGTCTATACATAACATTCTTTTTACGTTAACAGCTAAGGCTTGTACATTTAGTCCGAAATTCCTTATATTTTACTGAAAATTTAAAAAAGTTCACCCGAAAGCTACATCAATTTTTATGGATGGTTAAAGTATAACTTAATTGAAGTTAAATATTTAAACGTATTATGTCGATTACTCCTCAAACTATTTTTTTAATTTTATTGCAATTTAAATGCTATTAATTGTAGAAACTTGAAACATGCCATCATTATAAGTAATAACTATAGATTTCTATGCAAAATTAAATTTTAAAAATATTCGTAATATTGTTTAAACTATGAACCTATTTACACCATTATAGGGTATTGACTTAAAAAATATAAGTTAATATTATAATATAAACAGTAATTTAATTCAGCCGATTTTTTTGGCATAAATTAGGTTAACCTGTTGTATTACTTAATAAAATATTATTAGTAGTATTAATAGTAATGTTAATGAATTATAAAATATTCTTAGAACTAGATGCTGACGCGATGTATCCCCGCTTAGAATTGTTTTACATATTAAATTATTTATCATTGAATCCAAATTGAACACATCCATTACTGTGACGTACATTCGCAATGACAAAGTGCACTAAAAACCCTACTATACAAAAGAATAACTACCTTTTGTTAAAAAATACAAAAAAACAATTTAGTTCCCAAACATAATAATACTAATGTTGGTTTAAAATGTATATGAACATAAAAATCTCCTGCTATGATAAAAATTTTATTCATTATTTAAGGTTTTTTTTAACCTACATTATGGTTTATGGTTCTAGAAAAAAAATCATGTTAATATTATTATACTATATTTTACTATAATAATTGTTGATTTACTTATATTGGTTGATAAAAATAGTTTTACTATCTTATGACACATTTATAATATTTTTACAATATTAACTTATTTATAAATATTTTGATTTTACAAAACTTTCAACAAATTAATTGTTTGATCTATAAATTAACAATTATAAAATTACATATTTAGATTGAAAGGAGAGATTGAACGGTTAGAAGTAGAATATAATGAAAATATCAGCAAGGAGCAAGCAAAATATAATTTGGATACAAACAAATTGAAAGATCAAATATTTGAAAATGAAGTTATTCAAAAATCTTTAGAAAAAGAAGTATGTTTTTTTTAAACTGTTATTTATACTCACACTATTAATATTATAAACACAAACGTAAAATTTAATTAAATTTAGTATGTTACAATTATTATTACAATGATTTATATTATAAACTGTTTATCTATTGTAATATAATTAAATACCTTAATATATTGAGTTAGAAAAACTAATATTTATGTTATTTAAATTTTGTTTAATGTAAAATAAAAAATTTCAGAAAAAAGAGAGTAATGAAATAATCCGTACAATTGAATTTGAACATAAAAGATTGAAAGATGAATTACATGTTAAAAAACAGACTATTAATCAATTGGAATCTCAAATATCAGACATAATTCAATGGTAAACAATTAAATATATAATAAAATATATTCACTATATTTTATTATATTAATTATATTTTTTAGGATTAGTGACGAAAAAGATGCTAGAGGATATTTGCAAGTTTTGGCAGCAAAAATGAAAGAAGAATTAGAGTATTTAAAACAGTGTCCAAATAATAATGGTCAATCAGCTTTAGTAAGAATATTTATATATTACAATTTGATTTAATTATTTACTTAATTTAAATAAAGTGCACCTATAGTACAAAAATATCTGGACTTAATGATATTATTTTGATTATTTTGACAATACCAATATTGTCATTACATTAATTAACTTCTAATCATTATTTCTATATAAACATTACCTCTATTTTTTTTTTATATAACTGTTGAGCAGACATTTTTTTAATAGATAGTTCTAAAAATCAAAATCCTATTTTTTTGCATAATTTAAGTATAATGAATATTAAATTCCATGATCCATTCTTGTTTAGTTAATAATTACAATACTTTTATCAGTTATCTATTATTTTATATAGTTACATTAAAATCAACAATAGTTAATTAGATATCTTTGTTATTAAAAAACTTAATGGTTTTATAGGACAATAGTTGGAGAAATAGAAGAAGCCAAAAACTCGATAAAATGGAACTTTTAAATCTTCAAAGTTCATTGCAGTCAGAAATTCAAGCTAAGCAATCGATAGGGGAAGAGTTAAGCAAGACTCGTTCAGAATTGATTGCAATGCAAAAGTATGATTTATCTCTTATTATACAAATCTAATTTTGTGTGATGGACACAATATGTCATATAAAATTACTTAAAAACAAAAAGTGGTTTTACATTGTAATACATTTAATATTTAAATTAAGATGCTATTAAAAAATATTTTAACACATTCAATGCTGGTGACACGTATGCTTGTCATTGGTAGTTGTATGTGTAACGTCGGTGACGTGTTTACGCGTCTTGTCAAATTTTACAAAGGAGCCACGTGTAAAATGCAAGATAATAGATAGTGTAAACTGAGTAGCGTCAAAACACCAAGTTAAATTCATATTAATATCATATATTATAATTCATACCAACTTTTTTTTTCTTTATGTTTCCTGCTTATAGCCACCTCAAATTTCAGATATTTACAATTAAAGCTACAATAATTAAATGACCCATAAATATATAAGAAATTGACGTGTAAACGGGTCAGTGGCTAAATGCTAAAATCTAGTTACGGGGTTGAAAGTGTTAACAAGCAAATCACATTGTCTAAGACATTCTAAATAAAAATTCAATATCTACTAATTTTAAATAAATTAACACGCTTGCCTATCAATAACAAACATATTCATAATTTTTCAGAGAATTAAGAGATTTTCATCAGAGGTATGAATCTTTGGTATATAATATGAAAGATAAAGATGACATGATAAAGGAATTACAAAATCAGCTAGACGCCAGACAATCCTGTAAGATAAAATATTTTGATAATATTCTATTATAGTGTTTTTCATAGTGTAGTATCCCAGCATAGTTAATATTTACGCTTTAATTTTATCCCAATAAATATTATTTTGTAGGTTTGTGTTCATTATGTCATATAGTTAAAGATTACCTGAGATCTACCTAGATTTTCTGTTATGCTATACTATTATTTAAATTTTATTTTAGGCTCTTATACTACGCTAAGAATATTGTATGCTTTCTCTTTTCCAGATAAAATATTTAACCAATTTACTAAGAAAAGCTCACAATAATATGATTTAATGTTTATTTATTTTAGTTTTAAGTATAAAAATATTTAAGTTAAAATCTGTTGTAAAAAGAAATGAAACATCAGATAGTGTAAAACTGAAAGGCAATAGTTGTGTGGTGGGCTTTAAGTTAAAGCTAGTTGGCGTACATTTTAAAATTTCCCATTTAAAACTCTGAAGTGTGAACACAAAATACTATAGAATTAACCACTTGTTTATGCAACAAAATAGTATGTTTTATACCTATATGTTATTTTACAATTGCCTGAAATTATTTGCTCAGCTGTATATCATTCAAATTTACAAACATAATACTTACGTGCCACTTATAATTACATTTTTGTAAGATAAAATATGTTGATGCACACAATTATGAGTTGTGTTACCTATGTGGAAAGCACTCCAAAATGTATTTACTCGCATCCATAATCTTTAACTTATTATTGAAATTCATGTCGTCAAATTAAAATGTTTTTCCTCAACAAAAAGTCGTATGTTGTGCTTGTACATTTATTTATCTCAATCTGGGTTTCATTGAATATAAAGTAGTAGTTCATTATTACGAGTATAAAAATAAAAATTCCTAGGTAGGTAAATGTCACCAATATTTTTTTAGTTTGTCACCAAAAGAAATTGAGATAAAATATCAGTGGTGTAGCCATATAGTGGTTGGGCAGTGGGCTAGGCCCCCTTTCCCCCCAATAGGCCATATCAAAACATTGAAACAACATAAAAATAAATTATTATTGTTAATTGTTGAATATTTTAGTTTTTACCAAAGCGGAGATGAATACATGCGAGTGTGACGTCCTCTTAAATTAATGTTATACACATAATGTAGTGACTTTTATTATTTAATTAATAATATTTTCATTAAATTATTATATTAGTGAGAAACTAGTTAGTAGTCACTAATCACATTTTACACCATATATTTTGTGTTTGATTATAATATCTACTACTGCATTACTTCTCAAATTAATTTTACTATTAAAAAATATTGAATTATTACATCACTGAACCTAAATATTGGCTTTTTGTGCCTTCAGATTAAAAAGAAATTTTTAAAATATTTTACGCAATAAAATATTTTATGAACACTTATAGTTCTCCCAATTCATCATCCATAATTTATTATAATTATATTAATATTTAGGTTAAAAATTCTGTTAAAGGTTTTTTAAAATATGATATCAATCAATAAATATTTGTATATAATCATAGACATATAAAATAACTAGATAGCGAACTGCATATTACATTCCCGTGGGGACGTTGAAGTTGTGAGGCCATTATCAACAAGGCATTGTTTACAAAATATCTCAATAGATAAGACACCTATACTGATATATTTTATATGTCTATGTTGTTATCAATTTATCATTATAAATAAAGCAAACAATTTTGTAAATACCCAGGTAGCATATGGCTGCCAAATTCAATATCATCATGTATTCAGCTAACTAGTTATTTTATATATCTATGTATATAATGCAGTAGCTATTGAATAAATAGTTAACTGTTATTGTTTAGTTTGATAGATGATTAAAGTGGTATTAAAGGAATTTTATTATCTAATCTAACTAGTTTGAATGTCCTTCTCTGTTACCATTTTAGCAAATGTAATCGAGTATTGTGAGGGGTTGCATAGTTTATGCATCTAGTATTCTAGTGTATTAGGGTGGATCCTCAACCTTTCCACAAATAGATCACGCTCACGGGTCAACGTAATACTTTACACTTCTGTCGCGTTATTGAATCATGATTTAGGAATATAGATAGTATGTTTATGGACAATTATTGGTCTCCAATCTACTGTACAAAGTGTCCCCTTACACAACATCAACAGAAAAAGGCAATCATTTTTAGCTCATTGAACTATTCTACTTGAAAATATAGTACTCATAGTTAAGTATTTAGTATTATTTATAAATGATAAAACATTATATATATATAGTTAAAGGTGGTTAACATTTTAATTTATTGATACTTTGGTCATAGGCTTATTATATTAATAATAATTTTTAACGTTTATAACTGCATTGAGTTATATTTGATATATCTATGCAGTAACAATTATAACTATAACCATTAAAATAATTTGTTTTATTTAATTAGGCAAGTTGCCTTTGTTTATTGGAATATCGAGTTGTGTTTGGGGGCTCGTGATTATCTTGTTTCAATACTATTTCTGACTAGAACTTCTTTTCTCAATAGGTTTGTAATGATTAGATTAATGTGTGAAATCATCTTGCTGTTAACCTTAACCTAACTGTTTTATTAACACTACTAGAAGTTTGAAGGAGGTAACCTAATTATTTATTGAGACATTCTTGTTTATGTTTAATTTATGTAATATTTTAAATTAAGTTATTATTGCTGGAATTGTGTATAATATGTGTTAAGTTGTAGTGTGATTACTGATAAGATGCAGTGTAGTGTGTATACATTTTATGTAAGTACCTACCTAATCACCGTTTGATGAAATAGTAGTTAAAATAAAACAATAAATAAATTAGATGTTAATAAAAGTAAATATAGATTGATTAATTTTTATATTTATCTAATGTACATGTAATAGCATAACTTCTCCGTTATATAGTTTAATTTATGTAAGAGTTCTCTATAAATAAATTTATTAAATAAAATTAACCGTTTAAAAAAATTTAACTTTATTATAAGTACATACATATCTATATTTTTAATAATTTGTCAATAAATACAATATCCTAAAGTTTTTTAATATCAAAACACAAGTTTCTAATTAAAACATTTAATTTAAAAAAAATGTGTATGTTCAACCTTTAAACTAAAATATTTGAAAATTTGTTATAGAATTTTATATCCATATATAATTCAATTCACATTAAATACTATATTATCCTTATAGAGCTCTAAAATAATTGTATGTTTAAGTTTTTAGTTACTGTGTTAATTAAATATGTTTTAATTTTTACTAAATCTAGTTTATAATTGCAATGTTGGTATTTATTATTTTTAGTGTTATAATTACTTTTTTTACAGTTTTAGGTCAATCGTCATGTTCACCGCTATCCTATTTAGATCACTTTTTAAATGAATCTGCAACTGGAAATAGTAATAAATCTAATTTAAATGATAGTATTGATAGTTATGACAGAAGTTTTGATGATAATAAAGCACTGTCAATTAGAAAGTCTAGTTTTTCAGATTTCAATAACACAGTCAGTGGCTTTTATTATTATTTAATATTTATATTTCTTATGTTTTTTATTGTTTAATATTTTTATTTTAGAATCCAAACAGTTTAATTTCTGAAAAAGGAAAATGTCATCAGTTTATTGTTCGAACTTTTTCTTCTCCAACCAAATGTAATCATTGCACATCATTGATGGTTGGCCTTGTTCGCCAAGGTGTAATATGTGAAGTGTGTGGATTTGTGTGCCACACAATTTGCTCAGACAAAGTGCCATTGCTTTGTCCGGTACCACCTGATCAAAGTATTTATCTACATTTTGATAACATTTATAAAAAAACTTATATTAAATATGCAATTATTATTTTAGCGAAACGACCATTAGGAATAGATCCCACACGTGGTATAGGTACTGCTTATGAAGGTTATGTCAAAGTGCCAAGATCTGGTGGTGTTAAAAAAGGATGGGTGAGACAATTTGTGGTAGTATGTGATTTCAAACTATTCCTGTATGACATTTCACAAGATCGAAATGCCTTACCTGCAGTAACTGTATCTCAAGTGTTAGATATGCGTGATCCGGAATTTGCTGTTTCTTCAGTTAGAGAATCTGATGTTATTCATGCGGGGAAAAAAGATATCCCTTGTATCTTTCGTGTATGTGTTTCGTCAGTCTTTGAATTGTTTATAAATCCATTGTTTCATTTTTAATTTGTTAAATTTTCTAGATAACTACTTCGCTTTTAGACCCACCTGGAGTCAAAAATCAAACATTAATGTTAGCTGACACAGAAAGTGAAAAAAATAAGTGGATCGTCGCTCTTAGTGAATTGCATAGAATATTGAAAAGGAATAATTTACCCAATACGACGGTAGTAAGAGTTCAAATAATATTGCTTTAGTTTAAGTTTTTATCTAAAATATTTATTGTTCTTATTTATTTAGATATTTAAAGCAAAAGAACTCGTGGATAATACAATTTCAATAACCAAAAATGCCATGGCTAGTGCTATAATTGATCCCGATCGCTTAGTAATAGGAACAGAAGATGGTTTGTACTGTATAGATTTGGATCAATTAGGTGTGTATTGTTTTATAAATATAAATTTATTTTGCTTTACGACTTAAAATTTTACAATTTTACATAATTTCTGTTAATTCTACACTAGAAATCGCAAAAATTGGAGAAGCAAAGAAAATTTTTCAAATAGATTATATACCAGAGGAACAGCTTATTGTTGTGTTATCTGGTAAACAAAGGCAAGTTCGTTTAATCCCTGTGCGTGCTTTAGATGGAGATGATGTTGAATGGGTGAAAGTAGTTGAAAGTAAAGGTTGTATCACATTCTGCACAGGATTGATGAAGAAATATCCTGGCATGACAAATCTTCAGTATTGTTTATGTATAGCTGTAAAACGTCAGGTAAACTGAAGAAATTCTTAAGAGGACGCTATACCCGCATGCCTTGACTCCGTCTTTCTAACATACCATAGCTAACTATATGTTAAGAATCCATTTTACTCTGTTATTTTTAATATTAGAGTGAATTGAACTATTATCAAATTATAAGGTTAAAATATTTTCTAGGCATCTTGTAAGTTTTTTATATTTTAATTTTCAAGCAAGTTATAAGTAATTTAAAGTTTAAAATATTATTATTTAATGTATCTTATCTTGAATAATATTTCTCATATATATAAAAATGATTGTGCGTTTCGTAGTAATCGGTTATTTCAGAACCACAAAAGTATAATATGTTAGTGCTCCTATTGGTTTTTTTATGTTGGGACCTTCGTCCGATTATGTGATATATTTTGGCACACGGATCAAATCTGTTGGTTTCCAAAAATGAAATATTTTTTTTTATATTTAGGATTGGTATTAGTTACAGAAAATTATATAGTTATTATGGCAACCAGAAATATATACCGTGTGTCCGCGAAAACAGGGTACACTTAACCACTCATTACCCTGTACATATTTTTCAATTTTGTTTTCGGGACATTAAATTAGACTATTGGATCTTTAATTTCGATTACTTACAGTTTTTTTTAACTCATGTATCTTGCGCATGCGCAATAAAACTTACATTTTTTTAAATGACAACCTGTAATTTGAATATCATATTCGGGTTCATCGATTTTTTGCAAGCCATTTTGATGTATCAACTTGTGTCCTAAACCCAAAATTGACTAACTAGAGCTAAGTAGAATTTAAAAATTTAAAAAATTCAATTTAATTAATTTTTTTTTTTAATTGTACGTACTTATTTTTTTCTTCTAAACAAAATGAAACAAACAATCAAAATTATTATTATTAAACTAATTAACTATTTACTATTTATGAATTATTATCTTGTTTTCCAAGTTATTATATCCTAAGTAACTCACCACCAATCAAACCAACATATACATTTGTTTCGGTAGACCAATTTTTGCATTTTTTGATACTTGAGAGTTAAATTATACACTTACGTACTCACCACGTGGTGTCCGCGATCTACCTGATAATATACTGCACAATAATAGTCGCAAAAACCCTAGCTTTAGCAACGCATTTCTGTGTCAGCTAGTAACTTATAAATCATAAACTAGACTTTTATGTTATCTATGTATATAAAAGATAATGTACATTACATATAATACTCCACAAATGTTGAGAACAATTTTAGAGATATCAGGAAAGTTTAGAGAGTTCGAACCATGTTCAGAAATATACCAAGTGTTATTATTCAATTCATTACCGATCTCAAATTAATTATTTCACAATTGGAGGTAAACCGACACTAATATTCCCATGAACTGCTGAGGTACACTAAAAGTGATATATATTATTGCGCTGTATTTTATATTTGTTAATTTTTCCTTGGTGAAGTCTGGTTATACAGTTAGTATATTAATTATTATTTATTTTTCAATATTATTTAATTATAATGAAATATTTT
Source organism: Macrosiphum euphorbiae (assembly GCA_949089665.1). Classification (NCBI taxonomy): domain Eukaryota; kingdom Metazoa; phylum Arthropoda; class Insecta; order Hemiptera; family Aphididae; genus Macrosiphum; species Macrosiphum euphorbiae. Next base: position 22,819,383 of record CARXXK010000002.1, read on the forward strand.
TTATAATTTTAAAATGCTCACAGCTTATTTTAAAATTAAAATGTAAAAAAATGCTCACAAGATGCGCCTGATAATATTATTAGCTTTCAATTTAACAATAAGGATGCAGTAAAATTTGCTTTGTTAAGTGTAAGTAAGACTGAGTCAACTAACTATGTGAGTATAACGTCCTCTTACTTATGTTAAAATAAATTAAAATCTATTAATTTACATTGTAGAATACTTCTCAGGTGATTATTTATGAGGTAACTAGGACTAAACTGAGGCATAGGCGACTCAGAGAAATAATGCTACCATCTCAAGCACAAAGTTTAACTGTATTTACTGATGGACGGTTATGTGTCGGCTACCATTCTGGCTTCAGTGTATACCATATAACTGGAGATCATCATCCAATCTGTAATATTAATTTTTTCTGCTTTAGTAAATATATTCATACATGGAATAATGTTATTTGGTTTCACAGCTTTGGTACACCCCGATAATCACATGATGGGTTTCTTATCATACTCTGCAATGGATGCTATAAAAGCAATTGAACTTCCTAGGGGAGAATTTCTACTCATCTTCCAATCTTTAGGTATTTTTGTAGATTCTCAAGGTCGGAAATCAAGAGACAGAGAAATCATGTATCCTAGTGATCTTATTGATGCTAGTAAGCTGTGTTTTTTTTTTGCACCATAATTAATATAATATAATGTATACTATATACTTAACTTGTTTTTGAATTTCTATAGGTTATTGTGATGGTCATTTATTGATATATAGTGAAACCCATATAAATATATTTAATGCTGATAGCGGTGATTGGATTCAGACTTTGAACTTAAGAAATTCCCATCCTATTAATAATACTGGTTCATTAACTGTGTGTTATATTGATGATTTACCATGTATAATATACTTGTCTAATGTACACCAAAGTATGCAAAAAAAAAATACAAGTAATCTTTTTCTAGTTTGTAAAATTAATTATTATTATTATTATCATAGGAGAACTAATCAATATCAGATGGAGAGATATATCTGGTAGTATGTCAATCCCACGTACCAGAAGAAGGTTTTCAATGCGTGAAGGCCAAAAAGCAATTCGAGGACCTGATCGTAGGTCCAAAATAATATCAGCTCCTACTAATTTTAACCATATAAGTCATATGGGACCAGGAGATGGTATACAAATTCAAAGATTGCTGGATTTACCAACAACAGTTGAAACAGCAGATTCTATGCCTCCAACTAAAGTAATAGTTACATAATATTTATCAATAATAATTTCAATGGTATAAAACTATATATTTACTTCTAGCCTCTTCAACCATTTACTTCAACAACCAGTAAGCATTCATTTCAAATTTCAAGAAGTCCGTCGCAGCAACATTCCACATTAAGTGGTAATTATTTTTTTAAATGTATAAACTTAATGAGCAATTGTTAATGAAGGTTTTGATATCCAATAAGTAAAAATTGCAAGGGATTTCAATAATAATTTACTATTAAATTAAAAATAATATTAAATGTAAATAAATAAAATAATACAAAATATTGAAATAATTATACATTTGTATTAAAGAACGTTGGTCAAGTTTATTAGAATAATATGTATTGATCATATTATAATACATTTAATTTTGCCATTTATCTATAAAAATAATTCAAAATGAAGAGTTTTTAAATTTGTATAAAACTGTTAAACATAAAATCTAAATAACCAAACTTTTGTTTAGTAATAAAAATTACAGAACATTTTGTATTATAATCATCAACAAAGTATAAAATGAATTTAATAAACAATATAATTGTATTTATTACGATTAAAATATTGTAATTTAGACAAGTTCAAAATGGCAAGAGCAAAATATGGGATTGACATGTCTCGTCAGTCGCCTGAAGAAAGTAAAAATTTAATATTACGGTCAGATATTAATAAAACTATTTATCATCCAATTGTTGGTAAGCTTGGCATGATTTACTATGTAGTTGTATGGACTATTGTAACATTTAATAGTATGTGTAGCAAACATTATGAATCTAACTAACCATGAATTAAGATTTTTAACAATTTATGTTAATATTAGATTTTAATTAAATTGTTGTAAAATTAATCATAAATATTGTTTTTAATTGTTTCTGATTTGAATAAAATATATAATTTAAGTTAATAGCAGTATAGTATAACCAATAAAAATTAAATTAAAAATAATCCATAAGCCACAATGAATATAAGTAATATTATAAAATAACAATATAATTATTTTAAAGTAATCTACATATTATTAACTACTTATTAAAGAATTCTTAAATTATTCACAATATACTTATTTCAATGAACTAAACTGAAATATTTTGTTTTAATGCACGTGTTAAATAAAAATAAAGTTAATTATTCTAAAAAAAATATAGTAATCTTTTGTTTTATATTTTATTTTAGGATCAACTGCAAAAAGATCATACATTAAAAAGAAAACAATACTCCCACCAAGAACACCAGAATCTTTTGGTTCTAATTATTCACATCATCATTCAGATACAGATCTACCACCAAATATGTCTCATTCGTTAAATCGCAGCATATCATCTTTAAATGAATATAAAGTAAGTGGTCATGATAATCATACATTATTATTATTACATAGTTATAACTAACATTTTTAATAGGATCATCAGATTGGTAGCTCAAGGCATTCTGTAGCTTCAAACAACAGTAGTAATACCAGCACTCCACCGAGTCCAAATCGTGAGCATGGATCATCTAGTTATGATAGTTAAATGTATAATACATGTTTTTTTATCATTATTATAGGTTAAACTATTATAGGTATAATGTGTTATTTAATAATACTTTAGTGTACTAACACGTAAATAAAACTGTTGATGGATATCAAAAATCACTAATAATAGAATGATTAATATTTTAAAATTATTAACTTGCAAAAATGTATGATGAAGTAACATTTAAGGATCTCTTTTTTCTTTCTATTTCTAGTTTGCATTTTTTGAATTTAATGAATTACTTAAAAAGAAAAATAATATTAATATCTATTTATTTTATTTACGTATATAATCCAAATATTCATATTAAAAAAAGTTAGGACTTTTTATTGTATGCCATAATACAACAAATATTTTTTATGAGACAATAATATCAAGTTTTAAATTTACAAAATAATTTTGAACATAAATGAAAAATTTTCAAGTTCATTAAACATTCATAATTATAATTCTTGATTGTTCTTTGGAATTAATAAGAGTCCAATTTAGATTCTTTAAGAATAAGCAAATAACATTTCACTATGTTCTATATACTATTAAACAATTCTGGTCATAAATTTATATTTCATTGATTTTGCATTTATTTTTCATCTATTTTTAGATGCTCATCTTAAATCTAGTCTTGAATTTTCTAGTTTCTAATCTTTTTTAAACTGTTATTTCTTTCATACTGTTAATTTTCATCAATAACACATTGATGGACATACACATTTTGTAGACTTTGTTCACCCTGTATAAAACTAGATAGTGCTATAGCAATATAGCATTAAACATTTTATAGAAATTTTTGTAATGATCCATGAATGTTACTTGTTTAGCATGTGTATTTTTTTATAAATTACATGATTAACATTAAGGTCTTTTGCTAGAATAGTGTACAATTTTTACATTTGTCCCCATTGACATAATTTTAATTTCTCAGTCCTATAAGCCTATTTGTCATTGAGTTGGTGATTTTAAATAATTTCAATATTTGCATAACAGCATTAAAATAGACATTTGTCATTTTGATGTTTAATATTTACAAATTTCATGAATAACTAAAATCCAGTAGAGTCAGTTCTTTGGGGGGTACAGAAATTGACCTAAAACTTAGCAAACGCTTGTGTAGTTATGATGCGCCCAATTATTATTTGAAGTAACTTAAGTTTCATTTTGTGTAACAATAATGATCACTTGATCAAAGTTTTATATATCTCCATCAATGTGTCATTTATACGTATGTTTTTACTCTATAATAAAAATCCCGGGCAGCAATTAAAAACTATTATATTTATTTTTAATTTCCATATTATTTTTAAAGTGTTATAATTTTCTCACTGCTGTGTGGGATACTTTTTAAATCTATTTAATTAAATAATATTTATGCTTATAATTAGGTTAGTAATTACAATTACATAGTATGTTAAATATTTAAATGACAAGTGTTCAATGTATGATTTGTTTATTATGTTGTTTCATAAATCAACATAGATAAAAAAGATTGATTCAATTCACTATTAATGTTTATAATTAATAATAAATAAATATATATATTTTTTTTTTAATTGACAACATTTATTGTTGTAAACGTAAATGCATTTAATGTTGAAACTATTAAAAGTTATATATTATAAGTACTATTTTATATATTTTCAATAGTGAAAATAATATATTTAACCTTCGTTATCTTTGTGGGTTCAAGAAATTTTGCGATTAATTTTATATAGATTTTTTTTCACTAATAACAAGTCAATTAATCGATAAATAATCAAATAATCCACGGTAATTATACAAAACAATAAAAAGTATTATTTTTCTTTTTATATTTTAATTTTAAAGTGAGTTATGAGTAGAGACCGGATTTATATGCTCTTAAAATCTTGAAAATAAGATGATTCTATGCTCTATAATTTCATCAAAATAATCTTTTATATGCAAAAATATTCTTTTATGAAAAAATATTCTTTTTCATAAAAATGTATTAAACACAAAAAAAAAATAAAAAATAAAAGTAAGTTATATTTAATCTATAGTATGGTGATATACTGCCATACTGGTGTACCTACCTATATTTAACTGTTGTAACACAAACTTATGAATTCAAAAAGTAAAAAATAATTGCATATAAAATAATAGAATAATATTATGTATTCAAACTCAAACTTAAATAATTTAGCCTTATGAATTCAAAAGATAATAATATTAAAAATAAAAAAATGATTGCATATAGTTCAACAACAGAATAATATTATGTATTAAAATAACTGAAACTTAAATAATTCAGTATTAATGCCTTATGAACTCAACAAAATAATAATAATTACAAGTTATAAAATATTCAAATTTGAACCCAATATGGCAATATATTCCTAAAACATGTTTTTTTACACAAAATATTCTTTAACCTTAAAATATTCTTTTTATGCTGTAAAAAATTTTGTATATCAGCTCATAGGTAAATGAATCGTCGAGAAAGTTTATCCAATTGGAGCTGCATACTCTCAAATCCGGTCTCTAGTTATGAGCAATTTTAGTTTTATAATTTTACATACTTGAAAATTAAAATATAAATAAAAAAATTATGAGAAAACACTAATAAAATTCTTACCTTTAAATTTATTAATAGGTAAATTAAAATTAACTACACAAAATGTATTCAGCTAAACTAAAATTTTGTATGTTGTATGTCTGTAAGACGGAGTTAAGTATCATGTCTTAAAATTATTAATACATTAATTGCTTATGAATGAAATCAAATTGAAATTAAATGATAGAATATCGGTATAACTTAAAGAACTTAATACTTTTATACTAATGATCCTTGAACACTTGTCATTACAATAATTGTGGCATTTGTTGTAAAAATCGTCATTTTGCTCATTTCTATTTGTTATTATCTATGTGTAAACCCAGTGAATGAACAAACAAATTTGTTTTTTTTTTTTTGTACAAATAACTCAATTAATTTTTATTTGTAATTAAATTAAGAATATTTGGAATGGTCAGGTATTAGTGTCTTTCTGATATTAATTTAGTTGGTTCATTTGTTTTATGTAATTTATTCAACTAAAAACTAAAGATAATTATTTTTTTTTATCTAATTTTAGAACATTATTTACTATAGTTTATTCTTAATTTTACAAAGCATTTTGTTTAATGTATCATAATGTTGATAAGTATTTCATTTTACATTTTATGTTAATTAAGTAAAACTAACAAGTTATAGTTGAATGCGGTTTTGTTCTTATGCCAAATAAATACTTATTAAATTACTATGTTATATTAATACATATTCAGAAAGACACTTTCTTTGATCATATTTTGTGTACAGGGTTACTTATTGAGTACATTATTAAGACAAACTAAGTACCTAACAGGAAGGAAATATTGTTGAAACTGTATGACACCATTTTAAAATTGAAGTTAACAAATACCTACTATTAATCTAGCTATAACTTTTTTAATATAAATTACAGTAAAACATTGATTTTCTCCAAACGGGAACCATTTATAGTAACTTGCCCAAATTTCTGAAACACAATTAACCAATGAAACAAATCTTCAACAATTTCATTATTTGAAATCATAAGGGATCATTGTATCCCAGTGGTTCTTAACCTGTGGTTCGTGGCTCCCTGGGTCTGTGGCAGCCTTATCACATAACATATGTCAATAAGTGACATGAGTGCATTAATTATTATTTTGTTTTTTTTTTTTCATATATAATATGTAAATTCTACACCAAATAATTGTATTATTATTATTTATTAAATAATCAGTTTTTCTTGTTCATACTAAATATACATATGTTCAGCACTGTAGTTTCTGACGGTTTTAGAAATTTACTGCCACAAATTGCAGTTGATCGATCTAACTCAATTATACTTAAAAAACTAAACTATAAAAAAATGAATTGTAATAAAAATAACTAGAAATGTGTACGTTTTGTTATGTCTACTTATGTAATTACTAATATAAAATAATTATTATAGTTTTGGTTATGATAAAATGAGATGTTTTGTAAAAAAAAAAGGTATTCGAAAAAAATTTGGTAAGGGGGTTTGTGATCCTTGATTTACAAAAGGTTAAGAACCGCTGGTGTATCCAGTATATTGCTGTATCAGTAGCGCCAAAGTGTTTAAAATATACTATGGCATTTTACATCAAGGGGCACCTCATCATTCCCACTTTTTTTAATTTAACAGTCAGATTCAATGAAAGCACCAACATAATGCAATGTTTAATCGTTTACTTTTATAATTTAACTTAAATTTTGGGTCCACAGAATGATCCTTTTTTTACCCTACCGTACCCCCTCCCCCATCTAAAAAATCTACTATGACATATATGTCATAGATAAATTAAGTGATCGACACCACTGCACAGTATCATGTTCATTGTTTAAAACATCTTGTAATTCAGACATCACTTGTTTGCATTCGTCCCAATTATCAATATTCTACTGCATCTTATTAGCAACTATATTATTTACAGTGCTCACAAATAGTTTAAATATAACATTACATGCATAATCTTAATTTTTAACTAAATAGGATTTGGATTATAATTAATTGTAATTTATATTTTTTTACCTTATGTAGTATTATATTCTGATTATTTTTGTCATTAATTTATTCATTATAAAGTTTATCCAACATATAACCAAATTTTATGGTATAGATAAAAACAATTATTAATTATAACATTTGTATAAGATATTTTAATTTCAGTCTTGACCTCAATATTTTAGTGCTTTTGTTCCACATTTTATTTTTTACTCTTAAACTTTAGAGTTTAACAAAAACATATTAAATAACAGAATTGTATGATAAACAAAAATAACAAAAAATAAAGTTATTTAATAAAAAAAACCAATAATTAATATCTAATGTTAAAGAATGTTGCATCATACATGTACAGTTCATACACCGTTTCAATTATATGGTCTTTATTAGTGATACAAATACATTTTATAATGAAATTTAGTATGTGCCCTTTACACACAGAACATTTTTTAGATTAGCTTAATCAAAATATAGGAATAATAACATCTTTTATACATTGTATGTAGACATTAAAAGTAATTAACAATTAATAAATATTTGATAAATCAGTTTTGTATTAAAATAGTATTTAACTACCTATACTAAAATGTTTGCAGATAATTTTTTTAATATATATAAATATATATATATTTTGATTTATTAATATTTTAATTTATAATTGGATTTATTCTAATTAAACACTAACACATTGACAATACAATTTTAATATTAACTATTATTGTGCAATTTATTTGCATGTTTTATATATATTACATGAATGTAACTTTATTTTATGAATTGACATTTGTTTAGAAGTTTTCAATTTCTACTTTTTCACAATTCTAGTCTTAAAAACCATTTAATTACTGTACAAAATAATATTACCTAAGATTTTGTCATGGTTCGGGTTTATGATTTAACAATCATTTTATTGAATGATTTTATTAAATCAACTATTTTATATAATAAAATTAGTATTACTAATATCGGAATTAATTAGTTTATACATGGACACTATTATATGCTCGTTTTATAATTTAGTCTCTAGATCGATTATTTTAATAAAATTGTTTATTGCTATACTCTATTCAGAATAAGATACTAGAAAGCCGACTTATATGTGTCCCGAATGCCGAACCAGGTGGCTTACTTGGTTGGAGAAGCATCTGAACTCCGCCGGACAAAAACCGGTCACCGTCCGGTACTTTTCTTATTCTGAGTAGAGTATAGAAATATCCGAATATTGATTGCATTTGTATGTACAAAATATACCATGAATAAAATGTACTAAAATATTTTGTTTGTTATTTTTTTGATGTTTTATTGTTTTAATCAAAATTGCTTTTTTGTTAAAGTTCATAAAATTTTAACAATAGGTACTTAATCTATAATTGATTCATTGATACACTTCATAATAATTATTTATTTTGCTATTGGTATGAGTCTTCAATTTTGTGAACAGTATATTGTGTATTGTGTAAACTTGTAAGTTTTAAGTACCAAATTAGCTCAATTAGGATAGAGCTTACCAGTATTTGAAAGGAGTTAGATTCACTGCTAATTATAGCATACTAAAATAAAGTTATAAAAAAATTGAGTTGATTATATTTCTATTCTTTTTTATTATTAGATTATGAACCATGTGTACCTGTACAAATATGATTTAGATGTTGAAAAATTAATTAATTTGTTTAGATATCAGTTATAATGACAGATTTATTTGAATAAATATATAATTCAACTCTATACTTTTATTTTATTGAGTCTATATTTTAAGATATATGAAAATGTATGGTGTATGGGAGTAGCCCCCCTCCCCCTCACCCTTTGTTTTAAATTGTTCTTTTTATTTTTGAATCTTCAGATTTTTTTATTCTAATGTGCGATGTAAGTACCTTAAATCTAAGTTTAGTTTCTTGTAAATTAGAATTTAGAATGGTCCACTACAGTGCTATAAGTCATAATATTTTCAATATGTAATTATATTTTTACTTAAAGTCAGAGGTAAAAATGTAATCATAATAATAATTAGTGTATGGGCAATAAGTTTAAATAAGAAGATACTTCAAACAAATAATGTTGGTACAATTATTTATAACACTGCCCCAAAAGCTTAGCTTGTGGTAGGCGCAGTAAGTTCAATACCGTGTTAGTATATTATATTTATATACAATACTCTATTTATAAATTATGACATTGAAAAATGAATTATGTTTTTAAAATGATTTAAATTGAGTTTTTTTAATATCTTTTTAGTAGATACTTTTTATACAATACTAAATTAATATTTAAGCTTATTAGTTATAACTTATTACATAAACAAATACGAATACCACTAATAAACATTTTCATACCAAATTCCTTATGGGTTACTAACATATTCAGATTTACAAAGTGGTTAAGACATGTTTGATGTTTATGATATAAATAATAATCTTTTAGATCAACATTATAAATATAATAAATTAAAGAAATTCCATAGATGCAAGCCGTTGAGATTTCTTACTTTAAAAGTACCTACTGTGAAAATTTTTAAGTGAAAATCATAAGGAATAATAGTGTTGCCAGTATATGGAATACCAAATATTTTTATATTATTGAGAAAGACTTTGTTCAGTTATGTTTGTATTACTTTTTTGTTCTATTAATTCCAAATAATTGGTCATATTTCTTTATTTGTTTTCTATGTCACTATTACGGTTTTCAACATCATTAACTTTATCAATCTAGATATAGGTAGTTTAGAATCAAAATTCTTATTTTTTATGACCAACATTGTATCTATTGTTCCACTGAGTTTAAAATAGTGACCAGATTTTCAATTTTGATAAAATAGAAGCAATATCCGCTTTAACAATATTTAAGCTATTTAACCTTTTTTTCCTTATTGAAAATTTCTGTAAAGAGAATTCAGCACATTTCCAAGAATCCCTACTTGCACTAGAATTTTGAAGCTTCGTACAGTTTTAGTAAACGCAAGTTATTGCCACAAGTTCAGGAACAGTTTTATTACAATTAACGTACAACATATTATTATCGAATATAAGATTACGACAGTCGTATGATAAGATAACAACCTTCACCTTCTTTTTTCTTCCAGATATTAAAGGTCTAGATATTTAAAATAAATAACTGTTTTTTTTAAACATTTATTAAAGTTTAGATTTTAGTACTAGAAAAGAATCATCTATAGATGACTTATAGACAAATAAGTAAATAAGATTCTTTTTTCAGAATTAAAATCCAATCTTGCAATTTTGTCTAGCTTATAAGAATCATTATTTATTAATACTTTTTACAAAAAAAAACAAAATTATAAATATTTGTCTAATTTGTTACTGGCAAGTAAGTGCATGCGCAGGAGCTCTCCGTTATTTATTTTATACACAGTAATTTTACTCACAATAATTTAATAATTTACTACTCACACATTACACGATCCGTATGAACGCACATAGAAAATTGCCTATATTGAACTCATTAAAAACTGTGGGTGTCAAATCCCTTTAAGAAAATGTAAATAAAATAATTTGTTAAATATTATTTGGCCTGTATACAACAACTTATTTTTTATTTCAGTACCTTTATAGTTTTCTACATTGTTTAGTCCTCTTGGTAATCTATCAAAATCTGATAGAAAGTAATCACAGAAACACAATCATTAAGCTTATCTATAGATAATCTGACAGTTTTTAAAATCACCTCTAAAATAACTACATGCAAATAATCCGATGGTATATCTTTAATTATATTAATGGGTAAGCGATCTAATGGTCTGTACCCTTTGTGATACTCTTCATCAGACCTACTTCTAAAGATAGTATCAGTCCTAATGGACTATTTACACCCAAAAATGTCATCCTTCTATATTTAAATACTCCTTCCTCAGTGCATGTATTACTGGGTCCACACGTAAATTGTGCAGGTCTAGGACGTCTAAGTGAAAAGAGAGAAGCCATTAAAGCGACTGCAAAACCGCGATAACCAATAGAGCTACGTAGGTAATAACAGCGATTACAATTTTTGCGATAAGTTAATATATGTAATTTATTCATAGCCTTGTAAAATTAGCTTAATTAGTGATGATAATAATATGTTCTAACTTCTAAGTTTTTTTAATGTGAATGACTTTCGTATCTATGAACTAAAAAATTTCACTAATAAACATATTAGAATAACTTTCAACGGATTCTGGATTCTTTTGGCTACTATATATAACAAAGGTTACGGTGAATGATGTAAACGTGGTAAATGTCGTCATTCCCCGGTAAATGACGTAATTTACATAAAAATTGGTAAATGTTGTAAATTTAGACATTCCCCTGTTATTGGCATCAATCCCCAGCTTAATTGGAGAATGATGTTCAATACCTACTTTTATGTTGGTGTGAACGATCAGCGATAAGCGTGTAGGTGCCGAATAAGCTTCGTTAGTTAAAAATATCATGACCAAAGTACCTACCTATATAAAATACCTAGTAAATAAAATAGTATATAAAATGGAATATAAAATCCCAACTAGCAATAACGTCGATAACCCGAGTAATAATATGAGATAATCTTTTAGTTTATTAGTTAGTATCTACGCCCTACGGGCGTATTATAGAGAGTTGTATATGCGACGAGTGTGTGTTTTATAATATTATTTGTAAAATTGTGTGTCATCAGTGAACAAAATATAATAAAAATTAAATTAAATTATAGTGTTATAGTTTTCTTTAATTTTCATATTAAAGTATGGAGAACCAATTTAAAGCAGCAATTGACAAAATTGTCAGCAATAAAAAGAGAGCTGACAATATATTTTATATTTTTATTTTAGTTCTGAAGAATACAATAACAAGATTCAAAAAATAAAAGAATTAAAAATTGGAACACTATAAAAAACGGTAACGAATAATAGACTTATACGTAAATATGATTTATTTATTTATTTATTCATTTATTTATTTATTTATATATATATATATATATATATATATATATATAATATATATATATATACGCCGATCGGCAATTTTATGATTACATTTAAAATTAATATATTAATATGTAATAAATGTTTATAACACACAGTTACACCAAACATAATATAGAAAATAAAACTCAATATAAACATGATATAGTAACATAGTGTATAGTACAGCAAATGTATAACTAATACATTTTTAAAAATCAAAATTAGAATTATTTAGCTTTTTTATTTATGTGGACAGGGCCGAAAGGCTATGATTTGTAAATTATAACAGAATATGTATGATTGATATTTAATCCAATAATCCGTAATGCAAATAAGAGATAAATTAATACTTATTTATGTAGTTTAGACTTTAGCTAATATATATTGTATATTGCTGCAATTATACATTACTTAAATTAAACAATATGTAATAAATATTCAAAATATTGAATATCAATTGCACTATCAATATTTCTGTTGGAAGTTGAACATAGTTTTTCTATACTATACTCACTCGTATATCCTTATATTATCCCTGTACTTGGGTCCGTCATGAAATTTAATTCAAAACATAGATGTCGAACATAAAAAAAAAAATTGGATTAAAAAATAAAAGTTTGTTTAAAGCACCCAAAGTAAGAAAACATACTATCTTAACCTTATTTATGAATAATCATTTTTTATTTAATTATTTGTTACAAATAATATTTAGAACACAGAGCTTTTAGCAAGATGGCATAGAGCTATACCTAGGAAAGACAAAATGCTCACAGAAAAGTGTTATGTGTGTGAAGTGCATTTCAAAGAGAATGATATTCTAATTTATGATGAGACTATCTTAAATGATGGAACAGTCAATAAAATTATAAGAATTAGACCCACATTAAAAGCTGGGGCAGTTCCATCTATATTTCCGAACTTACCATTTTATTTAACAGAGCATACAATTAAGAGAAAACCTCCTCTCGAAAGGTCTATAAATAGTGATAAAAAGAGATTTAAACCAAATCAGGCATTGTTGAAAATTCCCACGAAGAATTTTCATTTCAGTATTTAAAAGAAAATCTGAATCTATTAGAAAAACCAGATAATAAATGGATGTTTGGATTAACTGATGATGAAGTAGTGCTTGCAATATGGAATAGTGGATCGGAAAAAAGAATAATAATTTCAAATGATTTAATAGTAAAAGTAAGCAATTATTTGGTCAAAAGTAAAATAAAAAACTGTTCAAACCTATAATCGTATTATATATTAATTCATATTATTCCAATTCTTTATTCATTAAATGTTGACAGATTTTTTTCAATGGTACTGACATTTTTTTTGATTGCAACATTATTAATACAATTTTATTGAGTATGAATGATATACATAAGTTATTGAAATAAATACATTCTTTAATAACATGTAAAGGGATTATGACATCAGCAAATAACATTACCAGGTAAAAAAATGTGATATGTAATTATTGAAACTTTGAACTTTGATTATATATTTAGGTATACTTTAACCTGACCAGGTAATAAATAATAAATCATAATTTATATTTCATTCGAATTCAAAAAAATGAAAAAGAATGTACATTTATAGAAAAGTACGTATAATAAGTGGTAAAACGTAGCACTGCTATCGAACGACGTGCTCCTGGTGGCAGAATAACCGTGCGACTTTTGTCGGGCCATATTTTGTATACGGAGTTTGGTCTCCTTATCTCTAATCTTCATGGTTATAATTTAACAATTCCCCCCCCCCCACTGGATACGCCAATGGTGGAGGCACGACAGTGTATATTGTTATCTCAAAGCAGGAGTTGTCCATTTAAACAGTGTGAATTTTGGTGTTTTTTTTTAACCTGTCCTGACTAATTATCTACTGAAATATTAAATTTTGACAAATTGTGCAGATAACCCTAAGACAAGACCTTGGTGGTTTAGGTGGGAGAAAATTACGAAGCATTTTATTATTGACTTCTCGTATTTATTATATTATTTTGTTTCATTTCGTTATCGACTATCGCTTCATTAAATCCCCTTACATATATTTTATTTTATTTATTGTAATTTGTTAAATTGTAATTATTAATAGGGCATAAATTCACCAGCACATTTTTTGAATTTTTTTTCTTCGAAATATACGTATATCAACGAGTGATGGTGAAAAAAAATTTTCGGAAACCATTATTTCGGAAGTTATAGCCATCCAAAGTTTGCGATTATTCGTTAGGTTATCCGTCTGCCCGTAAGAAAGGTATGCTGCCCCCCCCCCCCCCCCGCTTGTTGTGATTTTACAGTAAGTTGCTGGCTGCTAACATGATGTACGAAACGACCACAGACTTCTATACTACACTATATAGATTAGGAACTCCTATAGTCTATACAATATACATTGTTACAAGTGAAGCTCAGCTGTGAACGGCAACCATTTTGTTGGTTGGCAAAACATTTAATTTATTATTTATTATACAAAATGTATTAGAAATAATATTTTTTTAATGTTCAAATAAAATAGTAAATGTAAAATGACTTTAATAAAATATTTTTTTTTTTAAACAACATTTTTAGAAATAATGAAATATGAAACAAAATAAATCATAATATCATCTTATTTGTCATATGAAATACCATACAATTGCCAACCGAGCTTCAATTCATGGCGGGAGTACTATATAGAAATCTGTGGAAACGACAGATGTTTGGCATAGACCTGATAATATTCAGGTCTGCGGCCGCAGTATAGATATTAAACATATTATTATGGATGCGGCATTGATCCAAAATCGTGAAGCTAGCATAACGGAGAGAAAAACGAAATTTCCCTATCGTACGGCGTAATAGAAACGATTTCTCTCTCCGTTATGTTGGCACCAAGTATGCACAGTGTAGATCCTTAGATAGTAAAATAATTCTTTTATTATCTATGGTGTAGATAGACCTTAGATCATATACAATGGATGGAGCTACTTTAATCATTTGCTGTGTCCAACATAACCCCCCACTTATTAGTTATTTTATAGTGATTGTTGGCGAAACGCATGCCGCTTCCATATGTTTAACATCTTTAGATATTATAATAGCGTTGATGTCAAGCATTCGTGCGACCATCTTGGATCTCGGCGTCCATCGACTGCGATACTAACTATTCGATTGTTCGATGCAGCATTCGATTATTTCGTCATTCGATAGACCGTATGGGAAGTATTATAGGTACGCAAATGTTGTATGATATTTACTTGACTGAAATCGATTGAATTGAAAGTCGGTAATCGTTAAAATATAGCCGATAGTGCCGATAGGTAAATAGACTTCATGACGGACGTCGGCCATGGAAAATGAATGACTGGTTACAGCTTACTACGTTGCGAGTTTATTTTTTTAGTGAATATACATGTGTCTTGATATGTTTCAATTTACTTCGTCTTTTGCCTTTATTCATTTTGAATCCGTTGTGACACACTGCCCTGTGTTGTTGGACTACCCATTATCAGCTAGGTAATTATTACTAATATATAATATATTTTGTTCATCCGTTGCCGTACAGTTTGTAGAGTGAAAACTATTCACTACACTACACTGTCACTACACTCGTAGATATAAATGATTCACGATATGTCGACAATATGACTTGTTTCACCCGTATTTCATTCTCAGACTTAGATTAAGGAGGGTGATTTCATTACGTCACTATTATTTTGTACGAGGTCGTTTGTTATTCATTTACTGACATAATTGTGGTACTTTTGCGCTAACCATTGTTTTTTTTTTTTGACACGTCGTGTTATGTCCATTGTATACTCGTCGAGGTTTTAAGTTGGTCTGTGAGTATACAGACTGATCCGCGTTTCACTCATTGTGTTATAGACTCGTACGCAATCGATAACGTACCTACTTGACTTGAACTGTACTTTGAAGGAAAAAAATCATTTAGTCATTATAAAGCCATTCATGAAGTTTTATTTTATTTGAAATTTTGAATTAATTAAAATATGAAAACTATGCAATGAATTGACATTTTAATATTGCAAATGCTAAAACAAAAAAAAAAAAATAAATAGCTAGTTCAAAGTTAAATTAAACGTTATAATCTGGATTGTAATTATTAATTTAAGTACTATTGTCCTAAAATGACATATTGAATTTGCCTTATTTATAATTAAATTTTCCAAATCTCTGATTTGCCACTGATTATACAAAATATAGCCTGCACCTATTGTAATTTGTTAGAGTAAATATTTGTTAGGTTAAAAAGATATTCTTACAACATAACGCTAAGCACCAAAGTTTAAAATATTTTATCGTAATAATAATAGTAAAGAGTAGATGTTAATGAAAATGTTGTATGATAATATTATTATAACCATAATTTATTTTTGAAGGGAAATATTGTTATAATATTATTAGTTATTCACATAGAGCAAAATACGGAGCTTAATTATTATACCTTGACTGTACCTTTTCAGTGATATCAATAATTTATTTTTCAAAATTAATATATGTAACTGATATTGAAATCACTATATTTTGTAATCTTGACTATTTTCATACTGCTGTACACAAAGTAAATCAAAGTATACATGTTCAATAACACATGCAATAATGGAACTTGTATAATAAACTTGTAAATAAGTAAATTGAAGAATTAACAATTTTAAGAAAATAGCTGTTAGCATGAATACTGGAAAAAAGTACTTTTAAAATCATATAAAATAACATAGGTAATTTTAAATTCATTAATTATTATTTTTATTTATGAACATTTAATATAATTGATTATTTATATTTTATAAATTTATAATGATATAGTTATATTTTATATATTACATAAAACAAACATTTTTAAAATTACATAATATACATGTATAATATTATACACTTAATCAGATTTCAGCTGTGTCCTACACTCCTACATATTATATACTATGATTAAAAATTACAGATTACAAATTTAAAAAAAATTAAAAACTACACATAAAAAATTTTATAGTAACATTTTATCAATCTATTATGTCCTATATTAGTTAAGAAGAAATCAACACTCAATTTTCCCCTAGTCAATTGTTTGCATACATTTTTTAGTAGAATTTGCTTTATAATATTATTATTATGTCCTTTAATGGTAACTTATAAGTTAATTGCCTAATTTTGCTTAATGTTGATTTACCTTTATCAGCACTCATTTCGTTTTTTCATGTTTGTCAATATTTTTCATATCGATGAATTTTTATGCCCAACCAAATGACTGAATCTATTATTCCATACCTTACACATTTTGTTGGTTCTACAACTATCCAGTAAAGTGAATTAAGTGCACATTCCACATTGGAGGAGAGAATTGAGGAGGAAGTCGACGAATCCAAATACTTAAATCGTCATCAGTTCCTATTCAACCCAAATTACCACTTACACAAACTGAATCAAAATAAATAACTAAGGTTCTGGAATAACAATAATTTTAAGATAATCCATTCCTCTTCTTTGACATGACTTAGTGGGAGAAAAGCTAAGCTATCTATCACAAAAATTTCTGAAATCATTTTCTGTACAATATTTAGTCTCAAAACCTAGTTTTTGGATGAATGGTTTGGCATAAATGACAACCCGATACTGTTATGTAATTACCAATAATATTTTTAAGAGCTTTAATAACAGATATCTTGAAATCTAAATGTACTTTGACTGGATCAGGGTAATATTTACGTTTATTACATTCGTCCAAAATTATTCGGAACATTTTTTCATAAGTCAATTGTATTTTCTTTGTAATAATGAATAAATTGCAGTTACATACTCACAATTGTAATTTATATGAATAATATTTACTATATCCTATTAAATCTGATTTTTTGAATTTTTAAATACCTATACTTTAAGATCATATTTTTAAATTCTTGAGATTTTTTGTACTACTCGAAAAGTGTAGTACCTACTTGTAGTTGTACTTTGTAGTACTTGAAAAATCCTGTGGAGATACAAACTTCTGTTTTTCAAATGAGAACACCCTTATTCAACTATAAATTATACATTAGATAATTTTTCTTAAAATTTTGACGTATCAAAATCCAAATTGATACAAGAAGTATTTGAGTTATTTAGCTTTGTGTTCTAAGGATAAAATGTCCATATAGTAATGGATTTATAAGATATAGGGACTATGGTGATTTGAAACTTGTAGTCATTAATATTAATCTATCAATATAAATAATTTTTAAAAATGGCTCAATATAATAAATACTATATCCAATTTTATGTCTATTTTCTGTTTATGTAAAGCCATTTTTGAGGACTATTATCCTTAATACAAAAATTTAATAACTAGTAATTCAAATTTTGAATTTAGTACATTAATATTTTCAATACAAAAAAATACTAAATTAATACAAAAAAATGCATTTATTTTAAATATTGACTTTGAGTATATTTAAAAATTCCAAAAGTCAGAATTTGAATAAATTCATTATTAAAGGAATAAACAGTGGTGAGCATGCTTGGCGAATCAGCCTGTATATGATATTTTATACAAGTATTTAAAATTATATAGACAGGGCCGGATTTAGAACAAGTGCCGTCCTAGGCCCTTTTAAAATGCCGCCCCTACCCCAAGAAAAAAAAATGTTGTAATTATTTCTAATTAATTTATTTCATTTTAAAGAAATTAGGTCAATAGGTAGCTAGGTCTATCTTATCTTTATTGCTCACGTTACTAGAAAATTGATTTTGTGTTATTGAAATTTTCAGTGTCATGCCCCCATATATTTTACACACAGATATCTATACAATAATATTAAATATTATTTATATTACTATTAAATATTATATGATATTAATTTACGAAGTTACATAAATGCATAAAATACTTATATGATTTTTTTTTTATTTCTTACAAAATTTGCCGATTTCTACTAATAAACAATTTTTTTATGTTTCTGTTTTAGGAAATGAATGTAAACGAAATAACTTTTGTTTCGATGTAATAATTTATGGATCTTGAAACTGAAATGGAATATTGTTCTACTGACATAACTAATGAAAGTAAATCTAATAAGCAATCTAAATCTGGAAATGTACACACATGTGATGCAGAAGATCATGATAATGGTAAATATTGTATTATTGTTAATAAAGGAAGACAACAACTATTACCTGTCTAGTATAATGCTATAAGTAAAAAATTTATGTGCTATAGATGATGAACCATGGGCAATTGAAGAAGATGATGACAACAATAAAGATTATTCAGATGATCCAAAAATTCTACCACTAAAAACAGTTGGTGAAAAAAAAATTGAAAAATCTAGTTCAGTTTCTTCAAAAAAATTTCCCAATGACAAAGAAAAAGAAGAAAAATGTCATATTAAAAATAATGATAATGAAATGTTCATAAATTCTGCATTTGATAAAATATTTGAAGATATTTTTGATACAGATAACGTCATAAATACTAGACAATTAAAAGCAGAGGAGAAATCTGATTTAAGTGAACAACTAATTTTTAGTAAAAATATAAATAATGACCAGGACTTAGATGAAACCAATAATATTATATGGAATGCTATTAACATAGCTAGTACACCTTGTTCTACATCCATACCTGGCACTTTAAGTTTGACCGATCTACCTGTTCCACCTTGTTCTAGATCCTTACTTGACACTTCATGGTCAACATCTTATTCGTTACCTAGCCTTTCATGTTTGACTGATTTACAGGGTCCACTTTGTTCTACATCTTTACCTGGCCCTTCATGTTCAAATGACCTACCTGGTCCACCTTGTTCTAGATCCTCACTTGACAATTCATATTTAACCGCGTCATCTGGCCTATCTAATTCTTTACCTAAACTTTCATGTTTGACTGATTTAAAAAGTCCATTTTGTTCTACATCTTTACCTAGCCCTTCATGTTCAACCGAACTATCTGGTCCTTCTTGTTCTACATACTTACCTGGCTCATATAATTCTAAGCTTTCACCAAGTAAATTAGATATAATTTTTAACAATTTAAATATCAAAAAAGTCAATGACATGGAAAACATAATTAATACAGGTTGCAATGATCTTTTTAGACCAATGGAAATACCTAAAACTAATAATAATACAAACCAAGACTGTTCAAAATTTCCAAAATTAGTTACCAATAATAATTTAAGGAGTTTTGAATGTTTTCAAGATGACCCTGATATTGTTAACCCTGAAATTATGTATAATATTGAACTTAATGAACATTACAAAAATATGGATCTATTAGTTCAAAAAATTACAAATGCAACTTCCAAATCAACAAAACAAACCATATTCAATGAATGTATGCAACTTCTGCCGATCCCTGAAATTAAACATGAGCCCCGAATATTTACCGACGACGAACGTTCAAAATTTTCAAAAGGCATTTGTGAATGGGAGTATAAAATTGATCATGATAATTGTGAAAAAATAATGTTAAAACGTGCAGTTATATTCACGGCACATGCTGGATTTGAAGAAGCAAATATAGATACATTGTATACATTAGCTGATATAACTACTTGTTATATAAAATGGATAGCTGTTATAATGAAAAAGAATTTTGATCTCCAAAACAAAAGCTCTTTTCCGGAAAAAATTGATCCTATTAATAACAGTCTTCAAGAGGTGAGTTATGGTCATAAGTATATTATAATATTTTAAGAAAATTATATGTTTATTATACCCTAAACGAACTAACTACAAATTTATAAAAACAATTTTCAAATTATATTTATATTATTATAGTTTTATAATAATATAGTATATATATTATATATACTTACATTATGTATTAAACTATTTAACTGTTGGATTTATTTTGCTTTTAGGAGTTAAATCCTGTATATAGCATTTATGTAATATGCAAAGCAGAAAATTCAATATAATATAATAAGTTATAGTAACTTTTTTAAGTCATAACAGTTAACTATCAATAATTATTTATTAATTTGTTTATAACTAACTTATTTTTAAAAATACTAGTCTTTTGGAGCTTATATCAAGATTTTATTTCAATTCCTTTTTGACCCTATACATAAGTTATAATTTATAACTAAAAACCGGATTTATATGTCTTAACATATTGTTACTGAGTCTATGCAATCTTATGAGAGTAAAAAATGTAGACGATTTGTTGAATTCTGAGTTTGTAAAAACAATGGATTAGGGAATATTTAACCTTATTAGCATATTTTGGAATATTTTGTAAATTGTGAGAAAAATATTAATTTATTATTAATTTTAATATTATTAGGTTACCCGGAAAAATTTATTTTGAACATTTACAATTTGAAAGTTGTCTATTAATTTTTAAAATTAACAACTTAAAAAAAAACAGTACATTTAAAAACATATTAACACAATAGATAGAACCATTAAAAAAAAGACATTGTTTTAACAGTGGACAAAATAAAATTTAAAAAAATGCATATTAAAGCATATATTGATGTTATTGAATATTTTTGAATATTTTTTAAATTTTTAAGAGAATATAATGAGAATATTTGAAGGTTTTTTAGAGAATATTAGTATCATATTTTAGGTGTTATGAGAGAATATAAATCTGGTCTTTAGTTATAACAATTAAATAGTGTTTATTGATTAATTATGTTTTCAGTTGATTTAATTTTTATATTTAACAATTATACTTAATAATTTTCTTTTCCATTTTCTAAGAATCAATTTATCATTACTTATAAATAACACATACAGCATTTAATATTATTTATTTTAATTTAACTCGACTAGTCATGATTTAAAAAAATTAAAGTACAATATTTTATTATAATTAAAATTCTAATAGTTTATAATATATGAGTGATATTTATATAATGTTTATTATTATCATACTTTATATTTATGTTTTATTTCAGATTGGTTTGAAAGGTGGTTTAAGGGAACTGTTCAAACATTATGATAATGATGTATTTGGTAGACGTAAAGCAGTTATAGAGAAATGTAAAGAACTGCAAAAGATTATTGACCAGTTTGTTGAAGTTGTCAAAAATCCACTTCATAATATGCCTGTTGAAGAAACCTCAACAAATGAAGTTATTACCGAGGACAGTTTTATAGTTAAAGAAAATAAAACTGAAGCTGAATCTAAATCTACAATGGAAACAAAATCTTCTACTGAAGAAAATGCTGATATTCAGTAAATAGAACTTGTAGATATAATATATTGATATTCTTACAATACTATATTTTATTTCATGTTTGTTTTTTTCATTGTATTTCCAAAATTTTTGGGATTATAGATGATCAAATTAACTGAAATTATGTTTTTAATCTTCTAACGTTAATGCAACGTGTTTAATATCTACTTTATCCATCTAGTACTTTGTCTTTGAATTCAATTCAACCTTCTTCTTAGTGTTCTTCTTAGATACATTTGTGAAGTTGAAAATATGTTGAATGTTTTTGATTAGTAAAAATTATTCAGACTAGAATTATAAAAACTTTTCGACAAACTGAGTTTTCAAGTAAAAGTATTTTCTTAACGAATGTTTTATTATATGTTACAAATTTTTTTTAAAAATAATGAATATGACAAAAACCTGTTTCAAAATAAATCTTTATTGATCTATATCATAATTCATAATCAATAAATATTTTTGAAATTAAAAATAAACAGTATTTTGTTGTGTGTTAAAAATACTTACGTTTAATTTTTTAAATAAATTACTTATGTAAAGAAAAACAGCAAATATACATTTATTACTATGAGTAGATTCAGAAAGATTCTGAAATTTAATTTAATTCAAACATTTAATATATAAATAATCACACACTCTTATCACTATTAATGAATATTACTTGGATACATTGAATAAAATAGTTGTTCATATATGTTCAAAAGTTGCATAATTTCTATTTAAGTTCAAGAGGACGTCGGGCCCACATGTGTTGCCTCCGTCATAAAATCTTATTACATGGAAAATTGTAAGTAAAAACTATTTATCCCGGGACAACTTTTCTTGCACTATAATAATAAGTAATAAATAATAATAAAATAATCAACATTTTACAAAACATAAAGAAAAACTTTACCTATGTCGATTTATTAAAAATTATTATTTCGATAATATGAATATAATTAAAGTTATCGTTTTGAAAACATTAGGTTCTTTTTTTGTTTTTTTCATTTCATTATTAAAAAATATTGGGTTGTGCTGTCAAAAAAATTTCATTTAATGTTACAAAACTAATTTTACAAAGAGCCTCTCAAAAATACCTCTTTAACTTTTTTTTTTTTTGACAACTTTCATTGTAGTAAATAAAGTTCAAATGTTATAATGTATTAAATTAATTAATTAATTAAATTATTTTAATTTATTTTAATGGATTAAAACTATATAACTGAACAGAACTAGATTGTTGTATTGAACAATTTATATTAGTAATCCTTTTAATAAATTTGATGAGTTAGCCACATTGTCACTCAATTTTTCTCGGTCAATTTCTACATCGTTTTCTACAGCCATCATCATTAACTGACCCCAATCTTTTTTTTTTAAAACTCCCACAAAACTTGTGTAGATTTTAAAATAAATAAAAATTTGTAAACTATGAATAGATTACAACACAGATTTGATTAAAAAGATAATTCTCTGATAAAAAACTGACATTTTAGAGGAAAAATTTTCCTTTATGCATTATTTGATTGTAACAATAAGCAAACAGTCAACATACAATTTTAATGAACTAAATTAATTAGTTAAAAATATAAAATATCAATAGACAATAAAATCAAGTAACAGACTAATAGTATTTTATTATCTAAGTATTTATTATTTTCAACACTGCATTTTTGCCGTCCACTCCACAAAGTACTAACAAAATAATAACACAATACACATTATCAACTGTTTTATTTGGCAGTCTGTAACATTGCAATCCGCATAGGCGGATTGCCTACTCACTTATAAACTATAAATTATAAATAACAATATAAATAATATGATGTATTTTTCAGTTCTAAAATAGGTCTTATAAATTGGCTATCATTTTATTATTATAAATGATTTTCATATCATTAAAATAATAAAATGTATATTATAAAAAGATATTTTAGATCTACTGGGCACAGAATAAGAATTTTATTAAATAATTTCATTTATTTGGTGACTGTAATTATACACTTGTAATTCAACATTTTAAACAAATGAAATAAGGCCAACTTGAAAAATAAGGATTATTTAATCCAATTTTAGCCCTAAAGCCAAACATAGCTTAGTGCAGTATGTATTGTTTATTCCCAGTAATTGAAATGAGCTCCCGATAGAGCATTGATTTTTCATTAAGATATCTAATTAAATGTAATCTATATATAATATATATATATATAAAAGATTATTTTACTAAATGGAGACTACATATTATGTGTAATGTATTGTGTTAATTGGTAAATGTTGACAATAATTATTAAGATCATTAACATTTTCAAATTATTTTATAGTTAAAAATGAATAAAATGTTCAATTTTTATAGCTAAGGAACATTAGTTCCATTAAACATAGTTTTTTTTATAGATATTTTGATTTTATAGAAGTACAAAATTAGATATTCATATTTAAATGAAGAGTAACAGTTTTAGTTGTTTTGTTGTACCTAATTAGCCTAAATACCTACTATATAGATCTAAAATATCTAAACATAATTTCTTACAATTTTACGTTGATAAGCTGATAATATATTAATTTAGATCTAAGGACGTTAGAATTTTGCATGTTTTTCAATAATTATTCAAAACATAGATACATTATATATAAATTTGTTTCATATAATAATACTAGAAGTTTAATGCAATATTTTTATTTTGCATAATATTTAGCTATTCTTTTTCCATAAAAGTGCAAATTTTCTTATATTTGTATTCGAAGTGCATTTTCACATATTACCAATACAATATTTAATATGAAATTTGAAAAATAATCGATTAGAATGATTAAATATTGTTTAATAATTCATCACAAAATATAATGTTTTGGTATTAAAAATTGTTGCTCATTTACATTTGAAAATATTTGAAATATTTTAGTTACACAATGTATTATACATTTGAGCAACATTTTAAAACGTAATAACCTATTAATTATTATTCATAAATCATAAACACAATAAGCATTTAAAATTAAAATTTTTCTTTTTTAATGCAACCTTTAAAAAGTAGAAATATTAAGAAAGAAAAATAGATACATGTTAATTAAAATTTTTTTTTTTTTTAATAAATATTAATAATAATAAATTTAATAAATATAATAAATAAATTGTAGTTAAATGCGAAAATAAGACACCAAACTAAAAACAAAAAATATAATATACTACATATAAATTTGTATTATATAACAGTGAATAAAGAGTTTAACTTAACCCCTCCCCTCATCCACATGGTTAACTATTGTTTAAACCATGTGCCCATATAATATGAGAACTGTATGTAGGTACTAAATGAGTTGAAAATTATCTGCGGTCTACCTTAGAATGGATCGGTTAAACTCCTTAGCCATACTCCAATATGATGACGTTATTGAAGAATTTGACCACCAAAAGCAAGAAAAAAAAATGTAATTTAACGTTTTTAATTACATTTATTTATGTCATTAGTTGGTATGATTTTTTATTTGAATAAACACTTTGATATTGCAGTGAACTGTTAAACCCTAGGGCATAACATTTTGAATAATATCACTTTTAAAAGCTTATTAAAAACAATCAAGGGGCATATTTTTCAGTGTTTTTGGGGTGGAGAAAGAAGGTCAGAGGTTTAAGTGAGTAGTGAAATAAGTGGTAGTGGAAAGGGAGGCAATAATACTATTTCACCCCGTAATTAAATTAAAAGAATTAAGGCGCCTGCAAACCCTGCAAACAAGTCTACTTTGCATCGGTCGGAGCATATTTTTTTTATATTTTTGAATATATTCAATAGTAAAAATTTATAAATTTATAAAATGTAAAATATTTATTCTCGTCAAGAAAATGCTAAAATCGAAAAAGTGCTCCTCCAACTGGCAAAGTAAACTTGTTTACCAACACAAATACCTTTACATTTTTTAAATTGAACCACTAGAAGTACCTTAATTTTTGTCAGTGCGACGGCTATTTCACGTTCATAAATTTGTTTTTAATATTTTGATGAGACGTTAAATGACTGGTGCATGTGCGTGTGTGCGACCATAAACCAGATAAGAAACAACAATGTATTGTAAATTGATGCGGGTCGCGGGTATTGGTAGAGGAGTATACACATACTAATGATAATTTACTACACACACAAAGACGATCAGTAATAACAGGAACGAAATAATTGCCTAAACACAACTCCTTAAAAATGACACATTTGCAGGGGCCTTAAAATATAATTCTGCATAACTAAACTGTTTCCTGGCTTTCTGTGTACCAATGCTGCTAAATTTAAATGTAAATATTTGTTTATATCCAACCATAGAAGTTGTTTTTTAAATGTCAATGGAAGATATTACTATTGTGTAATTGTGACTTCTTACTAATTTTTTATATATATATATTTATATATAGTAAATTTTAACCTCACTAATATATCAACTAGATTTACTTCCCAAGCAGAGAATCAAATCCATTATCTCGACTTCTTATCGTGTACAAAGACGGAAAAAAAATAATAAAAAAAACGTCCTAATTAACAAATATAATAAAATCAATAAATTCATCGTTTCACAAAGAATCTAAAACAGCTAACTTTTTTATGTATCTATATCATACGCCATTGTATAAATTCCAAACTTTTGGGTAATTTTATAATACATAAATAAACGAACAAAATAAAATAGTTTTTTACAACAATCCATTTTTTTACCTAATTACATAAATTTGTTAGATATTAATACTGAGAATATTGAATAAAAAATTCTTCACTGAAAAGTCTTTCAAAACTAATTACCATCAAGGCATCACTTATAAAATATATGGGTACTTATTTATGTTAAAGGGGGCTCCAGTCGATGAAATAAATTGACTTTTAGACCAAGAATTTGGTTTGATGAATTTTATTTTTGAAAACGGATTATGAATGATTAATAAGTTTACTATGTTATGCCAGAGGCGATTTTGAATATTTATTTTTTCAGCTGGGATATTCAAGAATAAAAAATATGATATTTTTGTATTTATAGTATCCATCATGACACTAACAATAATTGGAATATTTAAAATCGTCTCTGGCAAAACCAAGTAAACTTGTTAATTAATCATAATCCGTTTTCAAAATTAAAATCCGTCAAAACAAATTCCTCCAGTTTTGTCTAGCTTATTGGTCTAAAAACCGCTTATTTTAAATTTAAAAAAGTTGATCATAATATAAAATCTCCGCCAATGCCTGAGAGTACTTAAGTTAATTGCCGACGAATATAAATCGACCGATATACTGGGCGGTTTTATGCGGGCCTACTGTTATAATTCAGGACATTTCTAAGAAATATTGACCGAAAACGATTACAGATTATACTCACACATACTAATATTCATTTACTTTGCACACACTTACAAGTCATTTTAAGAAAACCCTACACCCGCACGTGTTTTCTCCGTCTTACAAATTTATTTTTATGTAGCCTTACTTTTAGAAAAATATTATATTAATTTTCAAAAGTATTTTTTATTTGATTACCAAATAAAAAAGTTTTTTGATTTTCAAGTCATTCCATACCTAGTAAAATTTGCCGACCATAAATGAACCGTCTACTATTATAAGGTCTACGCATAGATCTATTAACTGATGTACAGCGAATTCCACTCCGCCCTAAAACCAATGCTAGGCAATCATATAACCATGTTATAAGTTATAACTGAGACAGAAACAACATAAAGTAGTGAAGGAGCACTGCATAAAGAACTGTATAACTTTTACTACTTTTTTTCTTTTCTCGCTCACTCTTATCATACTCCTGACTTCTATCTCAAAGCGCAGTCCATTAGTTTATAGCACGATTAATGATTATAAAGAAAGATTCTTTATAATCGTGGTTTATAGGTCTATAATATAATATACACTACTATCTTATAAGATCTATTGTTGTCATAGTCAATAGATAATAAAGATATCTGTGATTATCTATGATTCTTGTCCATCAGTATAGATAAGAATACTGTTCTTATCTAACTTGATTGTTATCTGTTAATATCTTATCAGTTTAAAAGTCTATTCATTTTTGGTTGACATGTTTTCCGAAACATTTTTCTCATCAGTTATGTTGTAAATTGTAATATAATATATTTTCATTGTTTAGTAGTCTTATACTGAAGAAATTTGGAACGTACACACTAAATATAATACAACTGAAATGTATAAATTCCGTCGTATGTATGTTGTATGTATAATTTTTGTCGTGTTAAAATGTGTTGATTCTGCCAGATATTGTTCAAACTTTAGGTAAGTAAACTTAAGGTAAGTAGGTATCGATAAAGCAGAGTTTGAATTTAATAAATATGGTTGACCTGCATACATTTTGGACTGCATTAATATTTGATTGAATTGTTTATTAAAATAATGAATTTATAATAAGTCATAATTTATTAGTCTATAATATTATTATGACATATAATAATATAATCATTAAAATAGATCATAAACCATTTATTTAAAATACCAATAATATGTATGCCTATGTCATATGTATAGTATTACCTATTGATAATGATTCCCATAGGGCATAGGTATGTTAAATATCAAATACCTATACCTAATTATTATAATTTATTACAAAAAATTGTAAGATTCAAAATCATGATTTATTCGATATTGGTTGGTACATAATACAAAAAAACCTCCTACCAACACAATTTTTAAATTTTTTTAATATATATAGATAATATTATATAATATTAAATTTAAGGATCAAGGGAATCAAAAGCTTATGAAGTTGAAACAAAACCAGTGGAAACGATATACCTACACCTAATACAACGGTGAGTTTCTTTGTTGGTAATTTTTAGTATGTTATTATATTAAAAATGTTATTATGCATAATATTAATGAACTGAAACATTTTGGTGATTTCATGTAAAAATTAAAACTTAGTTCTAGTTTCATAACTTTGAACAATTCTAAGAATTTGTTGATTTGCATCAGTAAATTTGATTACTTTTTAGGGTGACTGTTACCGGCTATTAGTTACTATAAACTCCATATCGCTAATTCCAAGCTTGTACTTTCCGCAAACAATTGTTAAAATACGACAAACTAGGAAATTGTCTTACTAATATTGTTACTGATGTCCATTTGTTAATATTCATATAATCGAATACCTTCAACCAACAGTAGAAAATACCTTAAAATACATACAATATAAAAATGCCATGTCCTTGTAATTTATATTATATGATTACAAGTTCTAATATTTTGTCTAGATGTATTGTGTCATGTACTAAACATTTATGCATATTATTCAATACAGATAATATTCATGTGTAAAGATGGGATGTGAATGTGAGTTGTTGAGTAGTTATACATGTATATAAAAACTTTGTAGCTTTGTTCTTTAAAATGTTTAAATGTCTTTCATGATATTTTATATTATTGTAACAAATAAGTATAAATATCTTATAAAGGATTAAATAAATCACAACTGTATTAAATACTTATAAGCTAAAAATGCTTTGGATACATTTGATCATACATAATTTATTATGATGAATAGCTGTAAGCTATAGTGCTAAATTATCGTACTTAATTTTTATTCTGTAGGTCCAATACTTTTTGTTATTTAACTGGAAAGGAAGACAAAAAAAACTATTAAACTTAACATTAGTCATTTTATCATTGGCCTTATTATAATTTAACATTGGGTTGCACAAACAATTAATTAAATTTAATGGTTCACTAAAATTTAATGCACCAATCGTGGTCCACTAAATCTGTATAAGGGACTATTAGCATAGGCATGCGCAGGGGGATGCCGGGTATGATATGGCATCCCCTGCAAAGTTATAATAACCATATATTTTTTAGTTTTAAATGTTTTGATTATAAATTAGAATCATGAACTATAATAGATAGTTCATAGTATCTTAGTTCAAGAATTTAAATATTTTGATTATTTTTTTATGTTATTTTCCTATAATAAAATATTGGGAGTTGAGACGAAATCAAATATTAATTAGATTTCATAATTATATTTTCATAATCACCACAGGTACATATAAATAATAAAATAGATTCCTAACTCATAATAATATAGCATTGAAATCAAAATCCACCATTTTCGGGAAAATTGCAGGTTTTATCACCAGAACATTCAGGCCCTTGAGGTATTGCTTATTTTCATACTAGTATACTACCTACAATTATCAAAAATAAAAGTATTCCGATAAATCAGATTATCATATTTGTCATTATTGTATATTATTATAATATAATCAAATGCCTGTAGGTTTTTTATACTGCTGTTACTTTATTGGAATGAAATCACAGTACAAGCTTTTCAAATTAAAATGTCTAAAATCAACAAATAAGCTAAGTAAAATACATGTTAATTTCTTTTCGCAATTATATGGCAAGTTATTTGTACATATTAAGAGTTTTTGGGAAGTTATTTTTTGTATTGATATAGGTAGGTATGTTTAAAAATACCGGAATCCAGGAATACACAAATGTGAAGCAAAACAATTAATATAATTCATCCAAAATTGTTGCAATGTTAATAAATACACAATTAGTATATTACTTTAAACTTCTTTTGTAAAATAGAAACAATATATGCATAGTGAAAAAACCTATTTATGAACAAACTATACAAGATTATTTTAGGATTTAGAAAGTTAAATCAAAATATTTAGACTATCAAGTATGTATGTCACTTGCACTAGAAACTGCAATGGGTTCAAAATTAAGTAAAAAGTTTAAATATTATACATTTAACTTAGTTTTTGAACCCAAACCTTCAATAGGACACTACACAGACATTTGCTATCTCCATCTTACAAGTGCATAACATGGCAAATTTTAAATTAAAAATTTTAAATTGTTTGTACATCCATTAAGAGGATTCCATACGACCATACCTGCATGTACTGTCACCGTCTTACAATCATACAACATATCAAATTTAAGTTCAGCAGATCGTTAACTTAAATATAATGGTTTTATAATTTTATTGAACTTTT
This sequence comes from Macrosiphum euphorbiae, assembly GCA_949089665.1. Classification (NCBI taxonomy): domain Eukaryota; kingdom Metazoa; phylum Arthropoda; class Insecta; order Hemiptera; family Aphididae; genus Macrosiphum; species Macrosiphum euphorbiae. Next base: position 22,850,774 of record CARXXK010000002.1, read on the forward strand.
ATCATAATGTACACTGTATACCATTTTACTTTTACTTTACTATTATTTACTTATTTAAACTATACCTACTCATCTCAAATTAATAGTTTAACAAATATATATTTTTATTTCGTATAGCAATTGAATGTCATAGTACATGACCTTCATATTTATTATAAGTTATATAACATTAAAACATAACAACTGTCAATTTGTAATTTAAAATTATTAATTTTATTAAAATCATTTATAATTGAAACTCGCATAATATATAATTTACAACTTAATAAAATATATTAATATACACAAAATTATGTTATCAAGAAAAGGAACAGAAATGTTTGTGTTTTTGTATTGGATTATTTTTATTTTATACTGATATAGACCATATAGTAATATTTATGTACAAACCAAAAGTTTCAAAATGTTTTTAACTTGATGGATTTTTTTTAAATCAACTGAGAAAAGCTAAGTTATTTCAACTGTAAATTAAACTAGTTAAGTTCATAAGTTGATTAGAAAATAAGCTACCTAGTTATGTTAAAAAGTTAAAAAAAAAATTAACTTTTTAACTAGTTAATGCCCATCTTTGAATGTTATACAAAACATTTTATAATAATATATTATTTCCTCTTAATATATAATATATAATTATTAACTATCTTACAAAAATAACTGTCATATTTACAAGATAAAGTTAAATTAGTTATTATAAATTATAATATATTATGTTTGTGAACGCCTGGCAATGGGGGGCACAGACCGAAAGACCACTCGGTGTTAACCGAGAAAGAAATACCAAATTTGTATATTCTCAATACTGCCTACTGAATCGGGTTGATAGGCACTATACACACACCCGCCTGACCCAATGCCTATTAGTCGGGGTGATAGGCAATTATACACACGCCTGACCGACTGATTTCTACGCGGCGACGACACTATGGCGAGGATGGGAGGTGACGTACATACAGGGAATCAGGACAATGCAATTTAATTATGGGGAGGGGTCTCTGTGGTCGAATCGATTTGGTGCAATGACCACAGAGCTCACACAGATCAGGGACTTATACTTAACTTAAAATTAAGGAAGACTGCTATTTTCTGGTAGTCCCTCTGAGGATTGACCGGACACACTGGACGACCTGGGCGGCCTCTCACACATCGTATTTGTTGCTGGCGGACTTACGCATCGGCATTCTCATTTACTACGTTTATATGATGGCGTTAAAACGGTTACAACGCCATCTATAAAAAAGAGTTAAAACGCTCGTGCTATGTAGTTTAAAAATTTAAAACCGTTTTATTTGCTGAAACGTTTATATGTACATCTGATAAACCGGTTTAAGCAAATAAAACGGTTTTAAATTCTTAAACTACATAGCGCGAGCGTTTTAACTTTCAAAACGGTTTAGCCTTAACCGTTTTAACGCTATCATATAAACGTAGTAATTGGTCGTGACGGGGACTCCAGGGCAGCACCACACAATAATCGGGAGCTACTGACTATGTTGAGCAGATGAAAGGAGGTGATACAAAATAGTAACTTACAAGATGAGTGCTGAATTATGAAGGTCTTTATTTGCTTTTAATGATCACTGAAGGCCGTGCGTTAAAATATTGTATAATATATTTGATTGATGAATCACAAAAACAATAATAATAATTTTAATAAATACTATGGCGCTCAATGCGACTTAAAAAATACCAATGCAACGACGAAAAGCCACCGCTGCAATAGCGGGACAAGAAAAAGAATAATTTTTACGTACAACAATAATAATACGAAAAAACAACAAGGGCGTTGGCCGTAGAAGAAAAAAACAAAGAAAACATAATAGTGATATGAGAAAATGATAATAATATTGGGCACAAGTTGACCAATACTTATTTACACACAACGTGAAAACAAAGATAATAAATATACATAACATTTAGAACAATTTAAATAATTTAAGGACGGAGTGGTGTTTGGACGAGAAGGGAGATGTCGCCGTCGCGCAGAGTCGTCTTCCGCGATTAGCTAATTGCTTATTGCGCGAACAATGTTTATAATATATATGATCATATTCAGTATTTACATCTTACCTAGATCTACTCGTATGATTAATAGCTTCTATAATAGACATCTTTTGCTTCTCAGTTGGTTTTGACAGTCTACCACTGGTAATTAACCACTTTACCACTTTAAAAAAACACATACTTTACATTCAGGGCATGATAGAGGGCAGCCCATACAACTTCTGTATTTCATTAATCAACACAGAGTATAATGTTGGCCCAAATGATGACTGTACAAGCCATGTTTTCTCGTCAATTATTTTTATCTTGCTGTCCTCAATGTTGTTGCTTCGATGATGACTGTGGGCAATCTGCTCCATTCGGAATGTAGGTTTATTTTTTGCCATGCGAATGATTCGTTCAAACATTATATCCCTTGAAAAACTCATTAGAAAGCTAATACATTTGTCGACTCTCCTGTTCTGGTTTCCATGAATGTAATAATATTTAAGTTTTTTGTGCATGGCTTCTAAAAACATATTTGTATTTAAGGTGAGATCCCTTCGATAAAAAAAATTGCTCAGGTCGATGGGCATAGTGTTTTTCGAAGTAAGCACCAAAATTATGAGTGTCAATATCATCATAACATATTTGCCAGAAAAATTTCTAAAGACTCATGAAAATTTTCAATATGCGAAATTTCCATGAGTGTGCGGCAAGCTTTATATACTTCAGACTGCTTCATTGGGTCTGGTATTTTATTGAGGTTGTTTCTCCAGCTTCTGTCAATAAGCCAGTTGCAAATTAAATGGTGTTGAGGCTTGCCTATTATCTTTGTCTAGTAGTTGATATATGTCGGAGCATCATCAGACATCAATATTTTGGCAGGAATAAGACCCATTTTTCTTTTTACAGATTTAAAACACTGAGAAATAGCTATAGAACCAACCCTGTTCCTGATACAGAAAGCCACTGGACATCCAGCTCCAAATTCATCAATGGTAAGCATTGTTGTGAGCTGGAAGTCATAGTTGTTACATATATGGCAACAGTTTTCACCATTTTGTTTTGACAATACATATACACATAAAATGACAAAAAATACCATAAAAAATCAATAAATGCAAAATAAAAATTAGATATTTAGATTTGTATGTTATGGAAACAAATTTTTAGTTAACTGTACTTGAGTTCATATTTACAAAACACCACCACCAGTTGGTATTCTACTCAATGTTCGAGATAGTTCCCTAGTATTTTGTTAATAACTTACTCTGAACAAGTACCAGGTCTTTTTATGTATATAGTCGATATGTCTCCGTAGTGTTGTGGATCTAGCAACATTTTTGTAACAGATGGCAACAGTTTTCACCCTTTTGTTTGGATTTTTTATCCATATTGCACAAAAATATAAAATATAAATAAAATACTAATAAAAAATATAAGTGTAAAAAATATAGTAAAATGATAAGAGCATTAACTGAAAAATGTTTTATGTTATAGTGATAATGGAGAAGTGATAATAATGTGCATGGATCAGGGTGGTTTTGATCCGCACGTGAAATAAAGCCGGGTCCACACGATAATGGTAAAACGCGATAGCTGCTATCCCATCTATGATAGTCAAGATTATCCGTACGACTGTTGTAATCAAGAAATAATAATATATCTACGATCTACCTAGGTCAATGTGGTAGATAGCTTAGTAATTTTATAAAATATCACCTTATACAGTTATACTTCTTATTTTTTTGCCTCAATTCTTTCACAGTAGTTATGTTAAACGTTTTGAGAAGATTTTCTTCTGCATTATCTCTTTTTGTTCTCAATTTAAAATCATCGCTGTCTTCATCCCATAAACATGGTATCTTTTCATACTCTTCCAAAAAATCAAATTTATTGAATTGTTTAGTCATAACGTTAGCTTATAAGTACTTACTGAAGAAATAAAAGAAAAACAACACTTAAAATACTTAATTTATATGGCAGTAAGCAGAAGACAATTAATATTTAATAGTTGATATAGTCAATTAACAAATTACAATTTTCTTAAAATAAATTTAAATTGATAACCATTTATAACTACTTTCAAAATAGTCCGACCGTATACGTTCATACGGTGATATTTGGTGATAGTGACCACTTCTCTCATGATAGCAACTCTCACACTATCAAGCACGCCTGATAGTACAAGAGTTACTATCGCAATAGTTTGATAGTGACTATCAACCTGTTCACACGGTGACACTCTCATGATAGCAGCTTCCACGATAGCAACTATCGCGTTTTACTATCATCGTGTGGACCCGGCTTTAAGCCTAATATACAAGGTTGTTGCATTTATATGCCTTCTTGATCAAATATTTGATGATAAAAACAAAAATGGCAGCCTAAAGGGAACCAATAATAATCAAGTATACATGCGAGGGAATTTTGAATTTGTTAGCTTCTGTAAGCTTGTATTTGATGATAAAAAAAATTTATATTTGTGATATCCCTTTACGCAGCCATTTTGTTTCTAATGATAACAATCGGAGTCAATATGCAATAACTTGTATATTTCAACCATGGTTGGTACCTAATTTGTTATGTATTTCTTAAAACATTTGCCATAAACGTATTTAAAGAATTACAAAAAAAATCAATATTTTTTATGAGTTACCAGTGGATATTAAAATATTGGATGGAGAATTTTGCATATAATTTTTAGTTGAATGTTTTGTGTAGAATATATTGAATGATCGGTAGTTTATTGGATTTATTTTAAAATTTATAATTTGCAGTAATATTCTGAACAATCCATAATATTATTTAATAATTTAAACAAAAACTTTAATTTAATTTGCATAAATTGTTGTTCTAGCGACTGCATATTAAAAGAACGGATTATAATATTTTAGTCAGAATTGGGTGCTCTAGAAACGAAACACATAAAAATCTGATAAAATTATTTTGAATTTCGTTTAAATCTTGGATTTGTGTTACTAAATATGGATGCAAGATTAGGAGGGCATAATCAAAATGTGAACGGATTAACGAGTAGTATAATATTTTTAATGCTAATTAATTTCTAAAATCTCGACAGGTTCGTTTTAAAAAACCTAACTTTGCTGACACTTTATTCCTAATAAAAAGTATATGGTCCTTGAAAGATAGTTTGGAGTCAAATTTTACCCCAAGATCGTGTACTGTAGAGACTCTTAATAAATTTATATTACCCAAAGAATAATTAAATCGTATAGGCTGTCTTTTTAAAGAAAAAGTAATATAGGAACATTTTTTTAAATTTAAGTGCATAGCATTTAGTTGGCACCATTTTTACATATTTTTTAAATCTAACTGCAGTTTATCAGCGTCATTTAAGCAGCTGATATTTTTTAATCATCGGCTAATAATAAGATTTTAGAATGAAAATATCATTTATAAAAAATATCTTTAATAAGTATGTATTTAAACTATTAAAATATAAAATACTCACAACTTGAAAATTAAAGTATTGTAAAGAATCAACAAGAACAGATAGTGTTCTTACCTTTAAGTTTTATCTTAGGACTTAGGTCAATTAATGATATTGTTATAATTTATTTATTGTTGTACGATTGTAAAATGGAGACATGTGTGTGCTGTGTGGGAGTGTGGCATCTTTTTAAGATGACCTTTAATGATTTTTCAATTTTATTTAGGGTAAAAATATCTCCTGATGTCTTGGAAACCTTCAGCACGTCGAATATAAAGTTCAGCTCATCCTCGAAGTATATACCGTTTTATTATTCTTAAATTATCATTTATATTATTTAATTATAGTTTATAATATATTATAATATAGTCTAAGAAGTATGCGCAATGATAAGACTACGTATATTTTTTTAAGGGTCAATTTATAGTTTATATAATTATATGCAACCAACAATAAACACAAGGTGACGTCACGCGTATACATTTATTCTTAATATGCACAAAAACACAAGGCAATACACGCGCGCTATCTAGAACAAAAACACGGTTCGTGTTGAGCAATGAGCATACTTCTTATTTCATATACTATGGTATTGACACTCGACCTCAATACCTCGTAACCAAATTACATCTTTATATTCACAATTTTGACTATCGTGATATCTTAAAAGTAAGCCGAAGACCATTGACGTCCACACTTTCGTATGTCTGGTTGCTGTTGCCCCCGTAAATGCGGCCGTTGAGGCCATTGAGCGGCTAACATTGAGGGATAACGTTGAACTCGTCGCCACGTATTTTGCTTTACTCGTCGTCTTGTCAATTGTTTTTACTTGTCAACACCCAGCACTGTGCTACTGCTCGTTACGACAGACATGCATCGTTGCTGAATAATCATTATAAACACAACCACACGTAAATATTTATTTGTTTATTTATATAATTCATACGGACACAAAGTCCAATTACAAATACAATTGTTTATCTTAGATAAATTCACATTAGTTTTAAATTCGTAAAAACTATTAAAAGGATCAATATTGTACATAATATTAGCTATACTCACTGAAGTACTAAACGGTTAATTGGTTCATTTGATACTAATTGAGTACCTATTTATTAAAGACGAATAAGACAAATTTACATCTCTTAAACTAATTTTATTTACTTTAAAACTAATCATACATAATAATTTAGGACATTAAATTAAATTATTAAGTAATTTAAAGAAAAAAAATAAGTCCAGTTATTTACTGGTAATTAATATTTTACATGCACTCTGGAGACATTTTTGGAGAATTGAGAATGTTGAAAAACATTGTAAACAATTGGTATACAAGAGTATGTAACATAAATAAAGCAAATACACTTGAAAAAACCATGTATCGTGTAAAATGTTTAGTCTGCAATTAATTTGTAAAGGAGTTGTATAATATGCTTCTATGTATGCTTCTAATGTACACGTTTAACTAACACCTGTAATAAGAATCTGTCACTTCACTACTTTAGTGTTCTAATAATATATAAATGTATATATCATATTATTTCTATATATTTTAATCTAAAGTATAAATTATAAATTTCTTATTAATAAAATTATATAAGGCAGTATCAGAAATTGCAATTTAACATTTCAATCATGATATAATAGATGATTTCAATAATATACAAATGTGCAATATTATATTTGATTTTTTTCAGATTTGGTACCTACATACTTTATTATACTTCAAATAAACATTATGGATGTGAAACTACATACAAGTAAGGCATTAATTACTGTAAAAGAAGAACCAGATGTAAAAGAAACATTTGTAAAGCGAGTTAAACGCCGAGGGCGCCCAAAACTCGTGTCTCAACAAACACCATTCTGCCCTCCGTTCATGGTCAGATGTGACAACGATCGACCACATTTCAATTACCGTACAGTATGGGCATGTAGAATTTGCACCAAGATATTATTGAGTGAAGCTGCCGCCATAAGCCATGCTGCTATATGTAAGCTAGCCATTACAAAAGAAGAAGATATTCCAATTGCAGATTTGAAGTAAGATTAAGTGGACATTTCTGTTTATTATTTACAGTTAAAATTTTACAAAATGTTTAAAATAACTACTTAACATTTTTGTTTTCTAGTTATATGGAAAAAAACATGTGTTATCCGTGCAAATATTGTGATAAAAAAATGCGGAGAAAAGTGATCTGGCTAAAGCATTTGAACGAACATGAGACACCAGATTATGATAAAAATAATTGGGGTGTTGATATACTGATAAAAAAATTGAAAAGGCCAGACAAAGTCTCAAAACAAATGAAACAGGAACCTGACTTTAATCCTTCTACTTTATAAGTAACTGAATTGTGCCTTTATTGAATACATCATAAATCATAAATCAATTTCTAAATTTGATTACCTACTATAAAAAAATTATTATACACAGTAAAAATATCTACCTTAAAAGTAAATTTGTCCTATAGAGACCCCATATTTTGTATAATTGAATAACATTTTAGAATGCATTTAGTTCTAATTAGTTTAACAAAAGGAATATTGCATTAAATAAAAAAAAATTGTAATTATTTAAAATTGTAAAAATAATCTTACTTTAGTTAATATATTTTAGATTTTTAGTGGAACGATGAATGTATTGATTTTATAATGAGTGTTTTTTTTATCTATACACTTTTTAAGTAAAAACCAAGTTTTAATTTTTAACTCTAATTTAAGTAGTAGATTTAAAAATTGAATTTAAGAAATATATTTTTAAATGTGGACCTTTATTTTACAATATTACAATATTGTCACCTTGAATCTTAGGAGATTGTAAATTCTCGGTAATAAAAAGCTAAATTTGTAATCCAAAATATATTTAACAAACTCACTATATGTTAGTATTAAAAATAGATATATGATATAAGCAAGTAATATTTTCTAAAAATAATTATAGGTATTTTTTTAAATGTTAGTTACTGCTTACTATTAAAGGGTGGATGTTGGTATATTTTAACTTAAACATTAAAAGCTGCAGAGTAGGATAGAAATTTATTTTGTAAACTTTAAAATAAAAATGTAAAATATTTTAATAATTCTTGTTTTTGCATCATGATATTTTATTGATTTTAGTTTTGATATGAGTTTATGACATATTGGGCTTGACTAGTCTTGATCTTCATCGTATACAAGATCTATAAAAGAAATATGCTTAGAATAGATTATGTTTCTACTTAAAATTATATATTTTCCCTTTAAAGTAGTATTGTATAATCAGTGATTTCTTTAGATTTTCAAACTTCAAAGACCTTCTGTTTGATGCCAACAAAGATTTATATAAAGAAAAGGAGAGTTTTACGCCTGACGAAGTAGTTGAGGCGAACTTGAAATACGTCATGTCGCTACTGATTAAATCTTCTGGTATATCCAAACCTACGTTCTCTTTTTCACCAGTTAATATTTTTGATTTCACATAATTTGAAATCCTTTGTTTTTGTTGAGAACAGTTTAATCTCGACTTCAATAGTACAAGATTGACCGAAAAAATGTAAATGTTACGATAAATGATTTATACAAAAAAATCATTAAAACAAGCATTTATATGCCTTTAGGGGCCTCGCTACTGCCGTCAATTTTAGCTGAAATAACTTAAAATATTGACTAAATTAAAGTTAGTTAACGATGTCCGATTTTGATTCTGAAAAATAATTTGAACTCACAGAAAATTGTCTATAGATCCTATGAAGCACTTTGTAAAAACTAAATTTTATATTATTGTGAACTGTAATTGAAAACTTGAAAATATGAACTTTTTCGAATCATAATTAAAATTAAAAACGTAAAATGTTCCGTACGATCTACAGACATTTTTCTGCTGAATTCAAATATTTTTTCAGAATCAAAATTAGACAACGTTAACCAACTTTAATTTTGTCAAAACAAATGTATGTTTTTGTAAGATTCGTGTAGTGAAATTTATATGGATATCGAGTTTTTGACATGTGCACTCGCGTACGCGAGAGGATACCCCCATTTATTTTCACTCACACTAATAATCATTTACTACGTTTACATGATACGAGTTGAACCGTTCTTAATTGAAACCGATTTTATTATGAGTCGATCTAAATTTCCTGACCTGTTTACATGTATCTTTAATATAAAAATTGGTATGTTATAAAATTCATTATTCCATGAAATTGATATTTCTTTCCATCTCCATTATCATATTGAATACTTATCAATAATCAAATATTAAAATTTGAAATATTTAAAATATTTAAATATTAAAAAATGTAATTTGTTTCTTAAATTTTTAATATTTTTTGTTTATTATTTAAACGTTGACTTAAAATGAATTCTATACAAGCAATCGCTTGTTTAAACCTGTATAAACTTAAATGCGAGGCGGGTCGTAGTAAATGTAAACTCTCATTACTACGCCGTCGACGACAATTTAAAAAAAAAATGATGTACCTTCAAATGACTTTAGAAATAAATAATCAATTCATGTACAATATGATTACTTTTAATTTGAATCATATGAGTAGAAGGATGTGGATGAAGGTATGCAATATCAATACCTTTTAATTTTTTTCTAATAATCAGTCGCCGTTATAATTTGAATGTATGATATTTAGAACAGACGCTCCGATTTTTGGGACAGGATAGTAAACAGCAACTTTGAAGAAGAAGATTGGCTCGAAAATTTCAGAATGAGTAAAGAAACATTCCAATTAATGTGTTTCAAGTTGAATGATTTTCTTAAACCATCTGAAAATGCTGTACGTCAACCATTGAGTGTAGAGAAAAAAGTGGCTATTGCTTTATACAAATTGGCATCATGTGCAGAATATAGGGTGGTTGCAAGTTTATTTGGTGTTCATAAGAGTTCTGTGCATAATTGTGTGTATGATGTTTGTATTGCTATTATTGAGGTACTTGGTCCATCTTATTTAAAAATGCCTTCAGTGGTAGAAGCAATAGCTTTGGCTGAATCAGTAGAAAAAGTAACTGGAATGGTACAAATTTTCGGAGCTATAGATGGAACACATATACCTATATTACCACCTACTAATGGATATCGTGATTTTGTCAATCGTAAAGGTTGGCCATCTATAGTTATGCAAGGTATTGTTGATTGTAATTATTTGTTCAGAGATATAACAGTAAAGCACCCAGGTTCTGTTCACGATGCTACTGTTTTAAAAGACTCCAATATATTTAAACAGTCTAAAGATAAATTACCATATCATTGTCGCATTATATCTGATTGCTCTATTCAACTGATGTTAGCTGGAGACCCTGCTTATCCTTTATTACCTTGGTTGCTAAAGGGTTACACAGGAGCTCTTACACCAGAGGAAGAGTCATTTAATACTTACCTATCATCTGCAAGAATTTGTGTTGAAAATGCTTTTGGCCGTTTGAAAGCTAGATGGAGAGTGTTGTTGAAAAGAGCTGATATTAATTACAAATTCATGCCTAGTATAGTACATAGTTGTGTCATATTACACAATATAATTGAAACTTCAAAAGATAATTTCAATCCATGCTGGTTAAGATCTGTCAATGAAGTTAATATTGAAAGACCACAACCTCGACAAGTAACAGTTACTCGGGCTGAACCACAAGCAAAGGATATTCGTGAAGTCTTAAAAAACTATATGTATAATAACTATCCATTAAGACAATCATCAGTACAAAATTATGTAAGACATACGGTTTAAAACATCTTAATTAAACATTTAAAAACAAAATAATTAACTTAATACTTTTTTGTCTTATTGCATTATTTCCCAGTCTTTGGTTTACAATTTTTTAGTTATTTTAAAAATATATACATAATGGTAATTAATTAATCTCTAGGCTTCAGTAAACTAGTCAGAAGGCTAGTAAATTCCTTTTTATCTTTCTGCGCTTGTTCTTGGTCAGCTTTTAATAGTTCTTCCTCCCATTTTCTTTGTTTTTCATTTTCTTCTCTAATAAAATCTTTATGCCCTTCCATAGTTTTATTAAAAGAATCCATCAGGTTCAATAAGTCGCCAGAATCTAAAATATAGGCAAAATAAATGCATAAAAAAAAAAGTAATTTTGTATAGAAGGAAGTTAATTTACTTCTATTTTTACGGCGAAATTCCCTTTTTTGAGATAGAGTTTTTGTTTCTCTGTTTTGTGTTGAATTTGTGTCCAACTGGTCCTCTTGTTGATTTTTAAGACATATTGTATTGGCATCAGTGCTGGATTTATCAGGCTTCGAGACTGAGTTAATTTTAGGGGCCTCAGGTTGAAGTCGTAATTAATCTAACTTTGCACTTTTTTATTTTACTCAATAGTAAACTATTAAACTGTTAACCATGTATCAATTGGGAAAAGTAACCATTTAAAAAATAGTTAATACATTTTTGATTTATTTTGAACTTATTGAATACTTGTCCTTATATAGTTTTACTTCAATATTTAAAAGTACAATTATGAATGAAATTAAATTTATTCTTAAATAACAATGACATCAAATTTAAATAAGTAGGAATTTATATTAACTTATATTTCTAAATATTTAGTTATAAAGTTACTTGAGGGGTTACTTGTATATATATAGGTCAAACTGGCCTACTTGGGGTAGGTGCTTAGCTTAGGGCAAAAATATTATCTATATAATAAATTAATAAACCAAACCTTAACTAAAACCAAAATGTTCCATTGAAAATACATCTATGTTGATTAATCTTAAGTTAATGTACAATATATTATTTAATATCAAAACTGCCCCAAGTTGGCCCGTTTGACGGTCGTTTCTTTAACTCAAAAACTAAACAAAGGTCCTTACCAATTTCTTTTGTCGAGTCTGTTCCAAAGTCCAGTGGTTTTATAGATGGTCGAGTTCCTAGGACTTCATCTAATTCTTTTTCCGATTCACAGGACATTCGGTTGCTTCCACTTACTTTGTTGATGCGGTTCTTCTCAGAATAGCCACTCTTGAGCGCCTTCCACTTGGCTCGAACTTGAGCAACCGTTTTAGATGACCCTATTTTTTCTAGGTCGAGTCTTACAATTTCATAAATCTGGGAGTCAGGAAAATTAGTTTATACAACTATTTTATTTTAAATTTCATTAGAAAATCAGTTTTGTTACTTACATCTGCGTTTCTATACCTTTTCCCATCAAGGAGTTTCATTATGTTATTTTCTTTTACAGAATCAACTAATGTAGTTATTTCTGCAGCACTCCAACTGCATCTTTTGTTGGCGTTATTCATTTCTAATTAGTAAGTTCTTTATTAAATAAAACTAATATAAGTAATAATTAAACTTTCGTAGTTCGATTTTCGTCAGCAGAATAAAAGAAGTTAAGATGTTAGGAACTTAGGATTTATATTTTACGTATGTTATACGCACGATTTAAGATTTAAATCGTGGTTATACGTGAAAATAAAATCTGATTAATCTGTACTATAAATAAAATATCATGGTATTATGTTATCACTTATCAAAATAAAATAGATCGATTTAGAGTGTTTACATGTACAAAAATACAGCCGACTTTATTAATTAAACCGATTTAATTTGGTTAAACCACATATTCGAGCGTCCTTAAAATAAAAACGGTTTATGTTATTAAGGTCGCTTTAAAGCGTTTACATGATGCATGATTAGACCGCTTTAGTTTTTAAACCGACTTTAATTGTGCATGTAAACGTAGTAATTTACTACTAACACATAAATCCCGAGCGGCTATGACAAGATTAGGAATTGCCTAAATGTTGCCCCTTAAATAATGACTGTAGGGAGGCCCCTTAGCCCAAGAAATATGCAAAAATATACAAAATAAAATTTGGTATTTGAACTATAAATAAGTTAAAACAAATTTTGGCCGAATCCATTTTATTATACCGTGTAACAAAAAAAAAAAAAAATGCATTAAATTAATTCACAGCCCTAAAATGAGGCTAAAAACAGCCATTAAATGAATCATTATAGAAACCAGTTGGAAAGGTGTATAATCATAGATTTCAGGAAAATAGGCGTTCCATGCAAGACCTGAAAAAATAATCTAGACATATTAGTGCATCTTCTGTATTTAAAGTCATAAATTGTATCGACGTAATTTGTATAGAGAACAGTTGTTAGAAAGCAAAGTGTTTTCGTTTCAATCGAAGAAAAAAAAATGGCTCTAAACGTCAGATGGTGGACAGCGGAAATATGCAAGTCGTTAAATTTGAAGATCTATTAGAAAGATTCATTTGGAAGCTTTAGTGGCCGGAGATTACGCCGAAGGTGATTTAGGCTTTAGAAGACCTATTCGTAATGTATTCGGATAAAGATATAAATTATTTGGGTCATGCAGGTTTATCTGCTAATTTTCATGTTCATAGCGTAGAACAATTAGGTACATTTATTAAAAACTCTTGATTCAACAAAACCAGTAACTGATTATTTGGACGCTACCGGTCGTAAGAAGGACTGAAAGAAATCCCAAGAGGGTCCTCTACTAACTACTAATGGCGTCTTTTCAACTGCCATGTAATTCAAGTGTAAATTGTGCAATAGTAGAAATGGTTAGAACAGCCCATGACGTTTGCGGATTATGGTAAAGGGTATGATGAAAAAATTTAAGTTTCTAATAATAATAATATTCTTATGCCATTTAGGGTTAATGATAATCATTGGATATTATTAGTTATAAATGTAAAAATGAAAATATTTACTGTTATGGATCCATTAAAACAATTGAACGAACTAAAGATACGAGAATCATGCAGCATTGTTGAAATTTCACCACCCCAAAAATGACATCGCATTATTGCAGAAGGAAGACTGATAGATTGTATCTTGAAGGACCGTTCTACTACAAGCAAGAAATTATGGATGCTTACAAATTAAAATGTGTTGAAGATAGATTAGTTCCAATAAGCAACTGTTATTTATCAAACTTTATGATTAAAAATAAACTCTCTATTTATCACCCAACAAAATATAAATGTGATTTTTGACCCTCTTTTCATATCGGCGAAGTTAACGAAACTGATTATGCTGAACACATTGCCCATGAGGGGGCAAGAGAAGGATACAAAACTGGCCAAAGAAAAAAAATCTTGTACTGTACTTACAATTGATTGTCAAGCAGTTAAGCTTTGTCCTGTACTGCAAACAAGTTCATTGTATTATTCAATGAAGTTAAAAGTCCATAATTTGACAATTTATAATATTGCAACTGCAGATTGTCAAAATTACTGGTGGCACGAAGGTAATGGTGAACTAGAGGCTTCAGTTTTTGTATCTATAGTCAAATATTGTTTGAGTGAAAAAAAACCCATAATCATATACTCTAATGGTTGTGTGTATCAAAATCGAAATGTGATTATGGCGATTAATGCATTATTACATTTTGCAATAAACATCAAGTAACTATTGAGCAAAAGGATCTTGTTAAAGGGCAAACCCAAATACAGTGTGTCAGTGTCGGAGTGATTTTTTTTTCACCGGGGCGCAAAATATCTAAATGCGGCACTGATAACCTCTATAAGAAACCATTAAGTATCACTTTATCAAAATATCAAAATCTTAAAAAACTCAAGCAATTTCTTCCACCAGACACACATTCATTTTATGACAGTTTAGAGCATGCTTCATCTTTTAAACCTAAGAAGGGTAAAATTTAATATTATTTTATTCAATATTAATTTAAATTTGTATATTGCTTATTATTTTATATGAAACTAAAAGACTGGTTTAGACAGTTAAATTTAAATTATTTACAAAATAGTAGTTAAAATTAATTTGAATTATTCAATTTCACCTTTTGGAGGAGAAACAGCCTGTTTTGTTGACGATGAAAGGGCATCTCTCATCATCACATAACACTGCCATTTAATCCCTCCACTTCCAGAGCGCTTTGACGAAACCGAGATAGCAAACGTCTCCACTTTTCGTCACATTGGTATGCTCCAAAATTATAATTACTCCGCTTCATTTAATCTGCAACTTTTTTCTATAATAATGCTTTTTGACCTTTTTTTTCAAACTGAGCAGTATTCGGTCCTCTCAAGCCAATAAGTATTTTTGTTGCTGATGCTGTTCATGCACCTATAAAATAAAAACCGTGATTAAATTATTATTTCTAACATTCCAATTAATTAAACACATGATTATTTCTTGAATATCATCATATGGGAGAAAATCCACCAATTCTTCTTCACAAGGTTATATAAATTTGGTAATTCGTAATATGATTCGTGCGTGATTTATACAATACGTGGATTGAGGACAGCATAAGAAATTGTCATGTAATTATTATTAATAGAAAATTATGTATTAAAATAGATAATCTTATAATAATTAAATGAATATGCTAAAATGCCCGTTGTCATCAGTCGACACTACGGCCTCTGTAATAATCCTCATTATTAGTATATAAATAATTGTATAATTATGTAGTTACTGACATTCGTCGACTTTGCTAAAAGTCCATATTATAGGAAAGCGTGTGCACAGATCAAAGGTGACGAGTAGAAATAGCCACACCTTTAGATTGTACGGACGTCATCATAACAAGGTGACTCCGCGTAGCATAAATAGGAAAGTCATAGACAAACTCGGGGAGTCGAATACAAGAGACGACGAGAGTGTGTACTTCTAAATTCAGTACGGACGTTTGTTATGATTTAATAAAAATACTTTGATTATACGAACATTTGTGTATCTTTATTATACTTCTAATTCTATTTCGAGTGCTGAAGCGGACACGTTACAACATTTTGGTGGCAGGGGTGGGATACGAACCCACGTCTCCGAGGAGACCTATTTGTATTTGTATTTTATTTTATTAATATCGCTTCAAATACAAAAACGAGCTATCAGCAAAATTTTCTTATTTAGATCCAAAATATTTTAAACAAATTAATTTTTGCCCAAATCAGCTTTTGAAAAATCATGTAATTCGTAAATTCTTTTAAAAATGACCCAAATACTATCAAAATCAAACTACATATCTGAGAGAATAATTAGTAGACTTTAAAAAAAAAAAATTACCACAATTTAGATACTCGTTAAATAATGAAATAAAAAATTTACATAAAACACAAATTCAATATGATATAGAAGAATCTATATTGAAGAAGAGGAAAAGAAGGAAAACCATTTTGATATTGACTAACAATGATGTGATGATGCAATGTTGCAATGATCAAAGAATAAACGTTATTTTAATTGCATATTTTGTTGTTTCAATATTTTAGTACAATATAAATTGTATTTAAATGCATATTATAATTTATTTATAGCTTATAGGTATGTTTAAAGCTTATCTTCAACTAAAGTTGCACGCGAAAGAAGTTTTTCTACGTTAAAGTACATAAAACACTTTTAAGGAACCGTTAAACTGATGACCGTTTGGAGACTATGATGTTAATGCATATAAATAACGACATATTACTACCCTGGTCACGATTTACTAAATGCTCAACTAATTTTGTAAATATTTCAGTCATTTTTTCATTAAATCTCCTAAGTTGTAAAAAAGCACAATTGGTAGGAAATTTACTTTTGCTTAAATATTTTATTTCCATACTATTGATTAGTGTACACATCAACAGCAAACTTTTGATAAGCAAACATTTCCAGAAAATTATCTTCATTAGTTATTTAAATATTTTCATGCTTGAAATAATTATTAGCCCGATTTTTTTATTTTATTATTATTTTATTTTATTATTTTGCTGCTTCAACAACTAAAAGGGAACTCCTTGAAAATTGCTTTAAACTTTCTAAAGTAGTTTCTACCATACAATGCGCTTGAAGAACATCCATATTCTGAGTTTGTAAATATTTAGAAAGTGCAGAGGAATGAACAAACATTTTTAAGATACATATTAGCTGTGGCAATTGTTTCAAAATTTGTAAAATTATCAAGAAGCGTCCTTGTATTGTATTTTATTTGAGAGTTGAGTGTATCTGATAGAGACATTTTATACAATGCAATTAAAAGAGTCAACAATATTGGATTTTTTTCATTAGAGTCGTTAAAAGTACCAAAGATTATTTTTAAAGCATTATCTTTAGACCGCCATCTAGTTTGAGCTATTACAGATATTGTTTTTATACCAGTTTCTGAGAGTAAATCTTTTAAAATATTCATACGTACGTATGATTTTCAAAAAAAAACTGCATACGAATTTAATTGCCCAAATAAAAGTAATTGAATAATGATTTTTTTCTGTTACCAACTTATTTTATTTGACCTACTTATTAGTGGTTCTTTTGGATACACTAATTATGTATATTAAACATTACATTTTCCACCGACCAATTCCATATTCCCAAAGGGGAATACACGCGGTGCAGCTTGTAGGTATCAAGTTAAGTATTCTCCTTAACTTGTGAGTGGTTTTCAGGTTTTAAAAGAACCTGTAATCTCACAACATTAACCATAATTTTTTAAATACTACATTTATTTAGATGTACATTTCAATTTAAAATTCAATCCACAAAAATCTTTACAGTTTTAACTATAATCTTGTTCGGTGTTCTCAACACGGAGCAAACTATTTTGGCATTCAAAATTACATAAAATAAACAATTTATATTAACTTCAATGCATATATTGGTTTATGTATTTATTTAATTGGCATTAATGGTAAATTTCCAAATATAATTGATATATTCTGTATAATTCTATTTTCTTAAGTATAATATATTATACTATTTATGTACTATAGAGTTAAGAACCCATCTGACCAAGTCCTAATCTTTAAACATAAGGTAGGTACTTAAATACAATGACAAAAAATTAATGGGACTGTCCTAATCCTGAATTAGAGTAAAAACTAATCTAAGTTCAGAATATTACACAAGACTCATTAGGTACCTATAATGAGGTACCCAAAACCAGTCACTATTTGCTGTTTCTACGAATGCAAATGATGATTTCACTGACAATGATTTTGCTTCTGTCTTAGTGTCTGACCAAATAGATACCAACTTGGTTGGAGTCCAATTAATCTAAACATCTACAATGATACATTTATAATACCTACATAAAGGAAATATTTTTAGTAATCTCTGATATATTTACCACAATTAGTGACTTTGTTTATTTCTTGTAGATTTAAGTTACGCGTCAGAAACATCATCTACACATAAGAATCCAAATAGTCCAATCTCTATAGTTTTAAAATTAGAATCTGGACAATTAGATACCAAAATAGAGACAAACCATTCACATCAGGGGGGTGTAACCCATCGGCAGTAATTGGCACCGTATAGTTTCATGGCCCAGCCACCGGTCGCAGCACATGCGTGAACTATTACATTGATGTTTGATGAGGTTTGTCTGAGCAGTGGACTACACTACAATTTAACATCTGACCAAATTGATGGCTTTGTTGAAAATGACACGACAAGAAACCAAGAATACGCTGATCACGCATTGGTATTTATGGTGCGTGGTATAAAAAAAAATTTAAGCAACCAGTGGCATATACATTTTGTCAAGGAGCTACAAAACAACATGAACTGGCATGTCAGTTGAAAGAAGTAAGAATGACAATAACAAGTGTATTTTATGTAAAATATTTATTTTAAAATAAATTGTTTTTAAAAGGTTATTAAACAAGTAAACAAAGTGGGCTTACAAATATTGGCAACTATTTCTGATCAAGGGCGAACTAATGAAGGAGCAATTAAACCTTTAATAACAGAAACCTGCAAGGGTGCTTACATTAAAAGGAATGAAGAATATAGGGATGATATTTATGAAATAGAACTAGACGACCACAAGACCATGAAGATAGTTTATATTTTTGATGTACCCTATCTAATGAAGTGCATACGTAACAATTTACTTACTTGGTATTTTGTATGGATGGGAACGAAGGACGTGCAAAATGGTCACACATTCGAGAAGTGTATGAAATTGATAACGCTATACCAGACTGTAATATGTTGCCCCGATTGACTGACCTACATGTTGTGCCAGAGAAGATACTAAAAATGAAAGTGAAATGTGCGACACAAGTATTTTCTCAACGTGTATCATCTATAATGCTGTTTTTAGCCTGTAAGTGTTAACAATTATATTATGTATGAGTAGTTAGTTTGTTTTTGATTCCTATTTATAATTACTATTTGATCTTTTAAATTTCTGTTAACAGCTAAAAATTTAATTGAATCGAATGCCAAAGACACGGCGAAAATCTGTTTATTTTTTGATCAATTATTTGATTCATTGAATGGCAGTTTTGATGGAGTTGTAGATGGCAAAATATATCATACAGCTGTTAAAGCTAAATCTCCTCATCATGCACTTTGGTTTAACAGTCTGAAGGTGCTTTCCACAATGCGTTTTGTTAAAGATGGGAAAACATCTTTTACCCCAACATTGAAAAACTGGGTGACAACAATACGAGGTTGGTTTACCACATAATTATTATTTATTTTTATTAAATAAATATATATTTATCTAAATTAATTTTCCATGTATGTTTTAGGTTTTCAAACACTTTTTAAAACATTATAAACAAATGGCATTCATTCGCTTTTACCACGGCATGTTAATCAAGATTCGTTGGAATCTTTTTTTGGAGCAGCTCGCAGTGTCAGTTCAAGCAATCCGTCGTGTAATGCATTTGCATCTGCTTATAAAACATTGCTTTTAAACAATTTGATGTCACCAAATTCACCTGGTTCAAATTGTGAGGATATGGTTGAAGCTAGTTTGACGTCATACAAACATCTATTTCAAATTAATCCGGATGAATTGGTCAAGGTAAATAATCAATTTACGTCAGTTGACCTACCAGTTACAATTTATAATCCAACAGTAGCCATCAATGATATACGTGGACAGGTTCAAACTTACATAGCTGGTTATATTTTAAAAAGGTTAAACAAAAATATATTTAAAAACTGTCACAATTGTTTGCGAAATCTCTGTGTTGACAACATTTCCAGTGAACATAATATCATCATGGCTAGAGAATATACTTCTCAACTTTCATTGAAATACCCATCTACTTCATTCGGTTCTTTGGTTCAACAGATTATAACATTTTATTGGTTAACAAATGTCAACAATTTGTCATCATACAAATAATTGAAAAACACTGAGTACAGATATTAAAAATAATTTCAGTTTTAATAGTCTCTCTCTTTGTAATAATCATGGTGAAAATCTTGAGAAAAGAATTATTGATACTATTGTTAACTTGATGGTTAACCACTGGTGTACTGAAGTAAATAGAATTTTATTAGGAAAAAAAATTCATAAGTTGGAAATTGACCCAATGAAACTGAAAGCAAATACTTGGTATTTAAAATATAGCAAAAAAGTTAAAACCACTGTTGGAAAATTCAATCACATTCCATAATACTAATATACTTAGGTATACTACTCAGTTTTAAATCATGAATCTCAAATCAAAATTAATTTACTTTGAATATTATTATTAATTTATATACGTGTATGTTTAAAATATTGTGCATTTTAACATATTTATTGTTTTTATTTAATTAATACTAGTACTTGTAAACATACTTGTTATATAATATTATAGTAATTAATAAGACTGATACTTAAAATGTGATGATTTAATTAATTATTTGTAATAACAAATATTTAAATTGCTCAGTATTATTTAACATTATTATATCGTCTCAACATTAAAATGTATACGATAATATCTAATTGTTATTATTTGTAATTTGCTAAAATAAATTCCTTTGTTTATATTATTTTGAATATTGCTTCTTTTTTTGTTTAATACATTTTTATATTTTATTGGTTGGTATAAATAATTGCAACATATTTTATATTGCTATAATGGTCACACTGTTTTAGTATCTTGGCCCAACCACGAGGAGCGCTTAGCGCAGTCCCGGTTTTTAACATTGAGTTGGCTATCTATAAAGGTATTCCAATCTATGATTTACATCACCCCCATTGTTTGACGCCAGTATTTGAAACAATGTTAACCTACTAAAATAGTAATTCCAAAAAATAAATTATACATGATTATTAATTTTTACTTCAAGGTCAGTGTGATAGGATTCCAGTACACAAATATTCAAAGCCCAGAAAGTTATTTAAAATACCACACCACATACCTTAGTATTTTGTGACACAGACTGTACAATTTATACTTACATAAAAAAATTTCAGTTTACATTAAAGAATTTGTAATATATATTTTTAGGTCAACCATCAATAAAAGATCACAGTTTAGAATTATGTGAGAGTACAACAGATATTAGAGCCTATCAAAATAATATTCAACTAAGAACTTGCAACTGTTGATATTAAGAAAAAAGTATAAAGAAAAATTAAAAAACCGAGGACTTGTGAACACGCGTATTCTTCTATCCAGAATAATATTTTATTGAAAATACAAATGAGGTTAAATAAATTCAAAAAACTAGACTGGCGGTATAAAGAGAACGAATAATGTTTTGCTTTGGCCTTAATTATATATTCACCTAAAGCCTGCAATTTTATGAGAAAATATTTATGCTTACCTTCAGTTAGAAGTTTGAGAAGACGGTTACAGATGTTTCTTGTGGTATTAACAACAATATTTTACAAATATTAGAAAAGACATTTGAGTCTCAGCCAAAATCCGAAAAAATTATTTCAATTGCTTTTTATGATATGTCATTAAAACAATTAGTGTCATACAACTCACAGAACGACACACTATATGGGTTCAAAAATTGATTTTAAAAGTACTAAAAATTCTAATCAAGTTCTAGTAATTATGATAAAAGGCATTAAATCTTCTTGGGAGCAAGTCTTCGGTTTTACTTTTCATGTGGAGCTATTTCAGGAGTGCAATTAAAATTTTTGGAATTATAAACAAAACACCCTATATAATGTAGTGTATAAGTAATATATTCACACTGTAGTTCAGCAGACGCTGACTATACATTTTTATAATACTACAGCATAAATGTCTTGTGTAGTGTAGCCGGGTATACATATTACATAGTTAGTCGTTGATTTATATTACGCCTCGTAACACTATTGTACATCGTATCATTATACTTATTATTATATTATATATAATAGGTGATTCTTTTATTAAACAACACTCATTAATCATTATTTCAAAAAGTGTAAATTTTTTTGAAAATATTTTTTTACATAGTTTCAAGTCGCTTATAAAACAACGTTTTTATAAAAAATTATATTTTTAAATATTTTTTATCCTTATAATTTTTTATGTTTTTTAATTTTTTAAATGACAACATAGGGTTTTAATTTTATATTCTAAAGTAGAAATTTTTCTTATTATTTTGATACATTAAAATCGAATTTGAGGCGAGTAGTTTACGAGTTATAAGTATTTAAAGTTTAGACGAGCGGGGTGGAGTGGTTCGGGGTTACCCGCGAAATGTTTGTCCACTTCACCACTCATCAAACTTTGAATATTTATAACTCATAAACTACTCAACCCAAATTCGATTTTCATGTATCAAAATACTAAGCAAAATATTCTGCTTTGGAATATAAAATTAAAACCCTATGTTGTTATTCAAAAAAGTAAAAAACTTAAAAAATTATAAGGATAAAAAATATTTAAAAATATAATTTTTTATAAAAACGTTGTTTTATAAGCGACTTGAAACTATGTAAAAAAATATTTTCAAAAAAATTTACACTTTCTGAAATAATGAGTGTTGTTTGATAAAAGAATCACCCAGTATATCCGATTTTATTATTATTTACCTTTAACTTCTGTATATCTGTGTACTTCAACAGGTTATGGGCCCAGTAGTAAGGTCTTTATAATAAAGATGTGAATAGTTATTAAAATAATAATTGATTAACGATTTGCGTGTTTTTGTGTACAGACAGTGTACATCAATAATAATTCGCGAAGTAAGTGCAGTGTAGTGTGAGTGCGTTTTTTAGTGTGCAGATAGTGTACATTTACGTTTTTTAAATATGGAGAACGAACAATATAAAATCAACAAACTCAAAGATGCATCAAATTGGGACATGTGGAAATTTCAAATTAAGGTTATCATGAATGCAGCTGAAATATTTGATGTAGTAACAGGAAAATCAAAGAAACCAATTTTAGCAAAAATCGGTAATGAAACTGAAGATGAAGCGAGAAAAAGGCATAGCGTTGATTTTTGAATATGGAAAAGGGCAGATAATAAGGCTCAAAAATGTATCGTCACATCGTTAGATGAACAACATCTACAATACATTATGAACTGTGACACAGCAAATGGTATGTGGAACAAATTACTTAGTGTGTACGAACAGATGTCGGACACAAGCATAACAATAGTACAACAAAAGTTCTATCGTTATACAATGGATCCAAAAGACAATATAGCAGGTCATATTTCAAAATTAGAAAATCTAAGTTGACAACTAAAACAATTGGGAGAACCTATCTCAGAATCAATGTTGATTACAAAAATTTTGATGACATTACCTGATAGCTATAGGCACTTCTACAGTGCATGGGACTCAATGAATAATGCAAATAGAACGCTAGAACAGTTAACCACTCGATGAATGGTACTGAAAGTAGTGCTTTGACTGCAACCAAAGGCAAGTATAATAAAATTCAAAAATACGTGAACAAAAATGATAATACAAAACCAGGAAAATGCAATAACTGTAAAAAAACCAGGACATTGGAAAAGGGACTGCAGGATATTCAAAAAGGAACAAGAAGAAAAGAAATCAACTTCCGGTTTGGCGCTTATTGGTGTACAAAGAAAAAATGAAGAAATCGACGACTCAGACAAATGGTATGTAGACTCAGGTGCGAGCGACCACATGACAAATCGAAAAGAGTGGTTCGTCGATTATAAACATTTTGATGTGCATTCGCTTGTACGTATTGGAGATGGTAAGCACATTATGGCAGTCGGAAAAGGTAACATAAATATTCATACTTATGTTGACAATAAGTGGATAAAATGCTACTTAGAAAATGTTTTATATGTACCTGATCTAAAGATAAATTTATTCCTTGTGGGGCATGCCTTGATAAAGGAATTACAATGGTGACAGACAGTAAAGGTTGCTCATTTAAAATTAATAATCGTGCATTGCAGTCGGTGTTCGTGAGAATAAATTGTTTACAATGCTAATCAAAACAGATATTTCACAGGAAATTGGACACTATGCTAACGTTGCAGTTAAGAAATTAACATTAGAACACTGGCACAAAATACTATGTCATCAGAATGTCAAACATGTTCGTGAGTATTTAAAACACAATGAAATACATTTTACAAATATACAAGGACAGTTATTCTGTGAACCATGCATCTATGGCAAACAGCATAAGGAGACGTTCACTCAAAGCGAAACAATAACTACTGAACCAGGGCAAATATTACACAGCGACGTATGTGGCCCCATGGAAGAGAATTCACTAGGAGGTAAAAGATATTTCATTATATTTAATGATGATTATTCTAAATATAATTATGTCTTTTTTATGAAACATAAATCTGAGGTTAAAGAAAAACTTAATTGTTTTCTGAGTATGGTTAAAACTCAAACAAAATACGTTATTAAAACTATTAGAAGTGACTGTGGATTAGAGAATAAGAATTTCGAAGTTCAATCAATTCTAAATCATCTAGGTATAAAGCATGAAACAAGTGTACCTTATACTCCTGAACAAAATGGAAAAGCTGAACGTTCAATGAGGACTATTTGTGAGGCAGCCAGAACAATGATATATGCCAAGAAATTTCCAAAATCACTGTGGGCAGAAGCAGTCAATACAGTAGTGTTCTCATTAAATTATACTGGTAATTCAGGGAAAGTATGTAAAACTCCATACGAGATATGGTTTGATAAACTTCCTAAAATAGAAATTTGGAATAAATGCATATAGTTTAGTTCCAAAACAACGACGAAGGAAGTGGGATGCAAAAAGTCGAAAAGGATACTTTGTTGGATATTCAAAAACTTCAAAAGGGTACCGTATTTGGTATAGAGAAAATAACGAGGTGTCTCTTAGTAGAGACGTCATTTTCAAGGATGAAAATGTTGTAAATTACCAACTTGTAGAATGTTCTAATAACTTAAATGATAGTAATAACATTGATGTTCTTAGCTTACACAAAGACGGCTCATTAGAACACAGCAATAAACCAGAAGGAGATGAAGTCATAGAAAATGAATATGGACCAATAAGTGTAGATGACAATGAAAATCAAGAACATGAACAAGGAAATGGGTCAAATGTCAACGTGTACAACTTGCGAGACAGAAGTAATATTAAGAAACCATTACGTTATGATAATTCAGCATTTTTCGTAGTCGAATCCGATCCAGTGAATTTCAAGGAAGCTGTGGAGTCACAAAATTCAGAAAAATGGGTGGAAGCCATGAACAATGAAATGGAATCTCTTGAACAAAACGGAACATGGTCTCTCGTAAAGTTACCTAAGGACAGAACTATTGTAAATTGTGGTTGGGTGTATAAAACAAAATACAATGTTCATGGATATGTTAATCGAGACAAGGCTAGGCTAGTAGCAAAAGGGTATAGTCAAATATTCGTATTGATTTTAATGAAACTTTTAGTCCTGTAGTAAAGTTAGATTCAATTCGGTCTATATTAGCTATATCAGCAGCAGAACAATTACAACTTCGACAATTTGACGTTCAAACAGCGTTTTTATATGGAGATCTCGACGAAGAAATTTACATGAGACAACCAGAAGGGTTCAAAGATGGTACTGAAATGGTGTGCAGACTTCAACGCAGTTTATATAGTCTAAAGCAGTCACCACGATGTTGGAACATAAAGTTCAAAACATTTCTTCTTAAGAGGACGTGTCACCGAAACGTGTACGCATGCAACGACCGAGAGGATGCGCTGTTAGATGTTTTCACGATCCGCAAGCGCGCGGCGTTTAAGTCACGCCTACTATTCGAAATTCGCAACCGGCCGACGGCGGCGACGAGTGCTCGTTCGGGAGCGCTGTTTATTTGTCTAAGAGCTTTCGTCTGGTACGATTCGTATCATTATAATTCATTATACGCAAATGCCGCCGTAATATTTTCAATACCCTCGCGTACCTATGATTTGCCGATTTTAAACTAAGATACTGTTTACCTAAATTTATGCCCCAATATACAGTGTGTTCACGGAAACAGGGAACACTTAATAACTCATTACCCTGTAAATATTTTTCAATTCTGCTTGTGGGGCATTCAACTAGACTAATAGGTCATACATTCCTATAACTAATAATTTTTTTAACTCATATAGTTTGCGCATGCGCAGTATATTATCCTTTTTTTTAAATTGTAACACCTGTTTTGAACACTATATTTGGATAGGCCTATTTTTTATAAGTAATTTTGATGAATCAAGTATGGTTCTAAATTCAAAATTGACTGAATAAGAGCCATGTAAATTTTAATAAATAATACATTTTTTATTATTTTTAAAAATTTGTAAAATCATTTGTAATTAATTCTTATTGGTTACTTTTTCAATATTTGTACGTATTTTTTTTAAGTGTTATAAAGAAGACTAACATAATATGAGTACAAAATTATTTATTATAAACTGATAAGGTACAAGTGAACAACAGTTTTTTATAATTACACAATTAATTAAATAAATTGTTCAAAGTTTGCTCCGTGATTTTCGACGCATAATTGAAAGCGTTGTAGACATCCTCTATTGGTTGCTGACATTATTTGATTTTCGGTAAGGTTATTACAGGCAACCACGATTTTATTTTTTAATTCGGCTAAATTTACTGGTGGATCTGCGTAGACTATTGTTTTCAAATGGCCCCATAAAAAAAAATCAAGTGGAGTAATATCTGGAGATCTTGCTGGCCATTCAATGGGACCATAAGTGCCGAACCACTTTCCCTCATATACTCGATTTAAATGATCTCGAACAATATGAGCATTATGAGCAGGAGCTCCGTCATGTTGAAAATAAAGGGTTTGACGTGTAGCTAATGGTAAATTTTCTAACATCAATGGTAAAACATTTGTTAAAAATGCTAAATATCGTCTTGCATTTAAGTTTTCTTCATAAAAATACGGACCTAATAATTTGCCACCTATAAGTCCACACCAAACATTTGTACCCCACACAGTTTGGTGACGGCTATCCACTGCCCAATGAGGATTGACATAAATCTGACCATAAACGATTGTTTTGCTTATTAATAACTCCATTATTCGTGAATTTAGATTCTTCAGTCCATAATATCTGATTTAAAAATAACGGTTGTGTATCGATTTGAACGAGCAACCAAGCAATGAAATTTAACCTTCTTTCTGGATCTGTAGGTCGTAAATGTTGAACTAATTCAGGTTTGTAAGGATGTAATTTGTGTTTTTTTTAAATTTTATGCACAAGGCCGAACGATATTCCAACTTCTCTACCAACATGCCTAACCGAAGATCGTGGATTCAATCTAATATATGCTAAAACTTGAAATTCTACATCATCATTAATATTATTTTGTCTAATTTGTTGGTTACGGACTCCTTTTACAGAAAATGCTCCATGGTTAATCAATAATTTTTCTATTTTAATGAACAAAGTGTGTGGTGGATGGTACCGACCTGGGTATTGTTCAGCATACATTTTTGCTGACTGACGAGAGTTTCTATTGCATCTACCATAAATTAAAAGCATTTGTACTTTTTCTTGGTTGTTCATTTTAACTTAACTACTCGCACTATGACAATCAAAACAAAAATGATTCACAATATCTACATTTTAGAGTATAAAATTAATAATCAAAACGGTTTATCTACTTATAAAGAATTACGAATTGATAGGTAGGTATAAATAATTTATCACTTATCGATATTATACATCTAATAATAGTGCATATTCATGTGCAATAAATGCATATTATTATTGTTATGACTTATGATTATCTAGTATTAAATTACCTGAAAAACTATGCTAATTAACATTATCTTATTATTTCAAACCTCGATAACTTTATATTTTATAAAATAACTGTTGTCTGCTTGTACCTAATCGATTTATAATAAATAATTTTGTACTCATATTATGTTAGTCTTCTTTATAACACTTAAAAAAAATACGTACAAATATTGAAAAAGTAACCAATAAGAATTAATTACAAATGATTTTACAAATTTTAAAAAATAATAAAAATGTATTATTTATTAAAATTTACATGGCTCTTATTCAGTCAATTTTGAATTTAGAACCATACTTGATTCATCAAAATTACTTATAAAAAATAGGCCTATCCAAATATAGTGTTCAAAACAGGTGTTACAATTTAAAAAAAAGGATAATGTACTGCGCATGCGCAAACTATATGAGTTAAAAAAATTATTAGTTATAGGAATGTATGACCTATTAGTCTAGTTGAATGCCCCACAAGCAGAATTGAAAAATATTTACAGGGTAATGAGTTATTAAGTGTTCCCTGTTTCCGTGAACACACTGTATAGATCGTAGAAACTGTATTATAACATAGCTTGATTTGTAGTTATTTAATTATTACTTATTTAAATATAATACTTATAGTAAAATCTAATAAATCATAAATAAAATAAATACAGCGCAATTAAATTAATATTAATTGTCTGTGTTTTGTTAAATTAAATTTTTATGAGCGTTTGAAATTCAAATTTTTACAACATTGGATATTCACTCGATTTCTCATGTAGCGATTTCCTTATTTTGTTGTAATTCAAAAACGAATAACTGTAGATACATGAAAATTACACTGAATGTTTATATTCTCATTTTTGAAAATATTTTGACTCTTTTTGAGCTGATTACGGACATAGTCAGTTTTCAATTTTTTTAATTTTTTTTTTTATAAATATCAATAAATTTTGAAAAATTTGTTAATATTGTACAAATATAAATATAGTAATTATATAGTAATTCGGCTTATTAAAATGGTTTACATCAAAACTACCTATAATAAAAGTTATAGAG
The DNA here is from genome assembly GCA_949089665.1 of Macrosiphum euphorbiae. Taxonomy (NCBI): domain Eukaryota; kingdom Metazoa; phylum Arthropoda; class Insecta; order Hemiptera; family Aphididae; genus Macrosiphum; species Macrosiphum euphorbiae. The sequence goes on from CARXXK010000002.1 coordinate 22,880,146, forward strand.
AAGAATTTTTAACAATCGTAATAAGCCTGATTTTCGATATTTTTATTAATTAGTTAAATAATTAATCGATAAATATTTCAAAACCGTGTTAGTTTACCATGTGATATTGGACAATAAGAATACGATATCAAAAATCGGATTCCTTACGATTGTTAAAAAAGTTCTCCTCTACAATTTTTATAATAGGTAGTTTTGTTGTAAATATTACCTATTGGTAAATTATTTGTCAATTCTTTTGAAATACAAACATATTACTTTTTATTTAAAAATATATAACAAATTAAAACAATTTTGTTTTGACTGTCGATTTTACTGCTTCGGATTTATTTGGTTCTCGTATGTCGGATATCATTAAACGATGTTTAAAAACTGGATCAACTATTTCGGGTAGTAAACAATTTAAATAAAAACTAGAAAAAAAATATTTAAACTATAAATAAAATTAAAATTTATTAATCTAAATAAAATGAGCAAACTCACTGTTTTAATTTATCCACCATTTTCGATGACCATAAATCATGATCGTAAAATATTTTTTCAACCGATGTCCAGTTTGGTGTATATATTATAAAATAACACATTTCCCTATGTGTTATATGTAGCTGTCCTTGAACTTGGTAAAAGTAATCATGGGTACTTTTTAATTTCAATTGACCATTTACAATTGTACAGTATTTTAGCTATATATGTATATTATATGAATATAAATAATAATGTTAGTATAAGGAAGTAAAAATTATAAGCTAATTAAATTTCTATGACATATTGACATATAACTGATTATTGACTAGTTAGGAATACAAAAATTATTGTTTATATTTGATGCTTACTTACTTTACCACTCTCTACGGCTTCATTTATATTTAAAGTATGTTTTGCTGCATACGGTGCTTTAATTTCAACAATAGAATTATTATCAATGATACCATCTAAATAATAATGTAAGTAAATTAATTTTACTATGTACCAAATAAATAAATTATTAACTGCAAGCTAAACTTAATAACTGATAGACTTACCAGGACTTGCAGCAAGAAATGAATACTCCATATCTATAACTGATCTATGAAATATTAGTTTTCTTGAATCTATTTATTTAAACAATTATTGTGTAACGCGTCAATATGTTATACTTACTTGCAACTGAAATTATTATACAAAATAGAATAAATAGTATTTTTGCAACTCGTACTTGGCCGCATCTTGCAAATGCGACCAAAATTACTAGCTGTAAGTCTTGACAATCGTTCACGTTTCCATTTTTCACTAGCTGCTTGATCTCGGGTCTCGATTTCAATATTTGATCGATCGACGTCGTTTAGTACTCTACAATAATACAAATATAAGTTAAACAGTTATAACTTATAAAAAACATTATATAAGACTTTGGATACCTAATATTACTAAACATTACCTAATAAATGCATTCATTTCATTAATTAAACCTTGGTCGTTAATGCTTCTTACATTGTCCAACTCATCAGCATTACCATAATATTTATCAGCTGTCGTACTTTTTTTTATATGTTTTTGTCGTCTTTGAAATTGTTTTAAGAACTTTTCTCCTTTTTTGACATACACTACGTTTACTTTAATTCTAGTATTATAAAAATTATAAATTAGTTGTAAAATTATAACTAATAGCAATTTAAAAAAAAACGGGAAAGTAGGTGTCGAATATACCTAACGTGACCATAATATTTTTTACTCAAAGCAAGACACTTACAAATTTCAATAGGAAAACCATAATAAGTTTTTTCGAAAAATGATAATACTAAAAATATAGTAAAACACATTACACAGTGTAAAACAATAATTATTTTTATAAAAATTACAAAACAAAAACAGACAAATGGTAAATTAAATTATAATATTTAGCTGGATTTTTATATTTTTTGGATCCGCAAATCCGAAATAACGATGTATTTAAATTTAAAATACGAATTAGGTACTTATTTTTTTTATGATTTTTATTTATAGACTATATAGACTATGGCCTAGTTTACACCTTTGGACAGCGGGACACTAAGCTTGAAAGCGGAACTTGCAGTGGTCACGTTTAATATATCTTGTAATTTGGTTGTTAAAACTTATTAAATATTAAAATAACAATAATTGAATAATTTATAATAAATGTATAAGCTTATTACTAAAAAATTAACAAACCTATTAGAAACCAATGTAGTACTTCTCATTGTATCAGTCTCATTTATTATTTCCATAGAAGTTTCACCCAATGATAGTGGACTAGAAGTACAACTTAAAAAATATTATATAAAAATTATATTTTTTAATTATTTATAATAATTTATATATTACTAAAAAATTAACAAACGTATTAGAAACCAATGTAGTAGTTGAAGTATCAGACTCATTTATTATTTCCATAGAAGTTTCACCCAATGGTAGTGGACTAGAAGTACAACTTAAAAAATATTATATAAAAATGATATTTTTTAATTATTTATAATAATTTATATATTATAGGTATAATTGTATTTATATAATAAAAGAATAAAGTTGAGTTCATTCTATAATTTAAACTTACGGTATGAAAATACTTAACTATTTTATACATTTTATATCAAAAAGAAATTAATAATATTGTAAAAACTTACCTTTTGTTTTTATTATACCGCTTTAAAATAAGTTTACTAGATATATTTTTTCTAGATGGGCGTTTAACTTTGTTTGTTTTATTTGCCATATTATTTAAAAATTATTATAAAAAACGCTAGGAAAAATAAAATAAAATAATATAGACCTGTAACCAAAGGTGTATACTGTATAGTCTGAGTACTCAAGTCAGAATGACTAATAATAATTATAATAAACTTAATTTCTTAATTTCGTAAATCCGTATTCATAAAATAAAGTCATATGAATAAAATATACGGGACGAATAATAATACTATTATTAATAACAACAATAATAATAATAAGTCATTAGTACTTATTAGTTATTACTATTCTTAGAATTATCGATAACACCGTCGACAGCGAGCACCCGCTACCTCCTCCCATCATGCCAATTAATTGAAAATTATATTTATAAAATACACCACTTGAAGCAGCACAATATGGAATGATAAATATTGAAAAGTACGACTGAAACGTTAAAAACATAACTACGGAAAACTGTAATTGCTCTCTTTATAGTGGTTTTAGAGCAAAAATACCTTAAATAAAATCGAAAGAAAACAATATTTCGGATAAAATATCATATGCGTTTTTTAATATTGCTATTATATAACTAACAAATTAAAATACAAAATAGACAAATTTTACGTTTTTTAATTAGCTGTAATTATTTTACTAAATATTTTTTTGTAAAATGGATATGACATTATCTCCAAAATATTGTTCTCTATAAATTTCATCATAGGTATTTTAACTCTAAAACCACTTTTTAGTGTCGTTTTGACTGTTTTGCGTGAACATGTTTTTACCGTCGAAAATGAGCGGTATAACGTCCTCTTAACTTTAATCTATTAGAAACAAAAGCAGATCCCTGTGTTTTTGTTAATAGAGAAAATAACAAAGTATTAATCGTCACTATATTTGTTGATGATGGTCTAGTTGCAGCTACATCGAGTGAGGATGTAAATGCATTATGGAATATTTGAGACAACATTTCAATATTACCGAAGGAGAATTGAATCAATTTTTAGGTACAGAAATTGAGCAAAAATCTGATGGATCAATTGTAATGCACCAAGGGTTGTATTGTAAAAGAATATTGGAGAAGTTCAATATGACTGAAGCAAATCCAGTTAAAATACCAGCAGACCCTCAACATTCATTAGATGACAAGCAAAAAAACACCAATCTAACTAGTAAAGTCCCATATCGTGAAGCAGTCGGAAGCTTATTATATCTCAGTCAGATTACAAGACCGGACATAACTTTTTCAGTAAATCTAGTTAGTAGATACATCGAGGATCCAAAGGAACAACACTGGACAGCAGTGAAACGAATTTTAAAATATTTAAAGGAAACTATTAATTTTGGATTGATATTTAGTTCTAGACAAAAACTCATGTTAAAAGGATACAGTGATGCTGACTATGCAGGTGACTTGAATACAAGAAGGTCAACATCAAAGTCAGTATTTACATTAGGGTCTGGAAGTATAGCATGGAGTTCACGTCGTCAACAGTGTGTTAGCCTTAGCACAACTGAATCAGAGTACATAGCTTTAGGTCAAGCAGTACAAGAATTAACTTGGTTAAAATTGTTTTTAGGAGAATTTCTGGACCAGCCTAAAATGGTGCCAACAATGTATGGAGACAATCAAAGTGCGATTAAACTCTTAAAAAATCCAGAGTTTCATAGAAGAACAAAGCACATAGATGTTCGCTACCACTATATAAGAGAAAAGTTCAATGAGGGATTGTTTTCATTGGAGTACATATACAGCAAGGAGCAGATTGCGGACATTATGACAAAGCCAACTCCACGAACGCGGTTCAATGAGCTAAGGGAGATGTTAGGAGTTATAAGTATTGATGTATAAGGGTATATTGTTTAAGGGAAAGTGTTGGAATTATAAACAAAGCACCCTATATAATGTAGTGTATAAGTAATATATTCACACTAAAGTTCAGCAGACGCTGACTATACATTTTTATAATACTACAGCATAAATGTCTTGCGTAGTGTAGCCGGATATACATATTACATAGTTAGTCGTTGATTTATATTACGCCTCGTAACACTATTGTACATCGTATCATTATACTTATTATTATATTATATATATCCGATTTTATTATTATTTACCTTTAACTTCTGTATATCTGTGTACTTCAACAAAAATCAATGCTTATATTTAAACTAAAATCCATTGGATTGATTCCTAAACTTGCGGTTTGTGATCAGAAACTAATAATCAGCAACTTCATAAAATCTTAAGTATGACAAGCAAGTTGCCTTTCATAACTCATAATGAAGATAAAATGTATTCTGTGTATGATACACCACACTTACTGTTAATTTCTCCAGAGGAAATAACGTTAAAAATCTAGCCGCTGGACGGGAATTGAACCCGAGTCCCTCGCTTGCCGGGAGATTTTGGGAAATAATTTGATTTATATTACAGAGTAAAAATACCAAGTTTCAAAAAAACCCGACCATAAAATAACGTTTTCTCCCCCTTCACCCAGAAAAAATATCATTTAACTAGGTAATGAAAAAATCATGTTAAATCAACGAAAATTGGGTATGATTTTGATCCAATGAAATCAATCCATTATATTCAGGTAATCAGTTAACAGTTTCATTAAATTAATGAAGCTAAAAATTCTTAAGAAAAAGTAAATTTTCCATTAAATTAATTTAGAATTAATTTAATTAAAATAACCCACATAGGTATACAAAGATATATTAATCAAAAATATTAAGAGAACGCTACACCCGCATGTGTTGTCTCCGTCTTACAAATGTACAACATAGAAAAAACTGTTTTGCGGGGGAAAGAACCGAGAAGGCTACAGTCAGTACAGTCATAACTAAGAAACATGATTTGCACCACGTAAAAAGGAGAACTTTGGCTGTGCAACGTTGTTTTTATTTTTTTATATCACTTATATGAAAAAAAGTTCTTAATGTTTCAAAAACCATTATTGTTTGTTTTTCAAACTTGGAAAACTTTTTTCACATAAATGATATCAGAAAATAAAAACAATGTTGCACAGCCAAAGCTCTCCTTTTTATGTGGTGAAAATCTCGTTTCTTAGTTATGAATTTAGCCTTCTCGGTTCTTTCCCGCGTAAAACAGTTTTTGGTATGTTGTAAATTTGTAAGACGGAGACAACATATGTGGGTGTAGCGTCCACTTAACTAATTTCCTTATTTTTGTACATGATCAATATATTCAATATTGTGTGAACAATTAGTATAACAATTAGTTTACACTTTTAACTGAAATTTCCAGTAAATGTTTTTAATATCTAATAATATTAGACCTACTATAGTAAATATATTTACTAATTAGTAATTACTTATACATTATATAAATCCTTGATAACAACTAGTTATTTTTTCCGTCAATATTTTTAATAATTTAATAATTTTACTGTACTACTTGCCGTGCGATTGACTCTTTCATCTCGTTAAGAGTTTCCACAGTATTACGAGTCGTTTCACAAGTAATATCAACATATTCACGAAGTATTCTAATTTTCGACTCTACTACTCACCGGTGAGCGAAATTTGATTTCTACCTCTTATTACTACTATAATATTTTAAAATCGAATCATCTAAACATATCAATTGGTTGCCTACGTTTGTGGAGACTTTAACTATCGGTTATACAGTTAATTAAGATCTTGTTTTACCATTTTTGTATCTTTTCTGTACATTGTGTGGTTTTACTGATTATTAAGGAGTATATAAGCTTTAACTAATTATCCAAGACGTTGATCTTACTACTGCTATCAGTCTTGCGTCTACTACCCTTTAAGGTGTTATTTCTGCCATAAATCCTACTATGTCTACTACTGATCTAAATACACGTAATGGTACTGACCAGCAAATGACGCTAAGATCTACCAACAATTCAATCAAGTCTTCGAATAATCCACCCACACCAACTCCACTATCGTCTGATGAATTCAATCGAGTAATCTTGGGAATGCGTAAAACTCAGGATGCTACTTTAGCTCAATGTAATGCTCTATCCCTCTCATTCAACAAAAAATTTGGCGAACTTCAATCTGGTATCAACTCACTTGCTTCTCAAATTGTTGACTTAAGATCTGATAATACCTCCATTCGTAAAGACCTTTCTGCTCTCAACAATAGGATACGTGTCGTTGAACCTGAAGTGTGTAAATCAAACATCTCACCTGCCGACAACATTCCTCAGCTTCTTCAAGAATTGTCCGAGAGAAAAAAATGCTCACATAATGTCATTGTCCATGCACTTATTGAATCTTCTGCTACTTTACCGGCTGGACGTTTAACTGATGACATTCAACATCTGTCTGATTCTATTCTACCACTTTATATGTCTCTGCCTCCTGATGTGACCTGACCCTCGCCCACTAAAAGTAATATTTCCATCAAAAATTTCTCCCCTCCAGTTTGTGAGAGACTTTATAACTGGTATGCGTTCTCGCGGTGCTACCGACCCTCCATTGTCGGTGTCTGTAGTTTGTGATCGTACATTAATGGAGAGGCAGCAAGTACGTCAGGTTTATGCTGATTTAGAACAGCGTAGGAAAAACGGTGAACACAATATAGTTGTCAGACATTTCAACGGCGTACCTTCCATTGTCCAGGCAGACAAGGATTTTCAATTCAACCACTCTACCCATCGTCACGTCGCTATTCCAAAAAACCAACCAGTTTAGATGATAAACTAATTACCTGTTGCGATTACCATCATACCTCATCGATCCTCGATGTTTTCATGTCGTGCCATTGTCTTCGTGCTACCTTTGTAAGTTATCAATTAATACATCTAGTGATTTTTCTTAATTTTGTAAACCGTTTTAAAAATAATAATCCTCCTAACTTTAATTTATATAATTTAAAAACTTTCTATCAAAATGTTCGTGGATTAAAAACTAAATAAGTTAATTTCAGAAGTTCTATTCCCATTTTTAACTTTTATGATGTCATCACTCTCACAGAAACATGGCTCTCTCGATGTCTATGACTCTGAACTCGGGCTTAATGCTTTATAAAATCTTCAGGATTGATAGAAATCCTCTTAACAGTGCCTACTCTCAGGGAGGCGGTGTTCTCATTGCAATCAAGTCTACTTTAAAAGCAACTCTTATAAGTACCAATATCAATACGCTCGAGCAAGTATATACCATTGTGTCTATTAATTCTTTTAAAGTCCTCATAGGTGCAGTTTACTTACCACCTGTTGTCAATGCTCTCAGTTTACGATGCCTATACCACCTCTATTGAACACCTAATATCATCTATTAACCCTTCTCCGATCCTTGTCTGTGGTGACTTTAATCTAACCCTTATTAAATGATCTAAAAGCAACATAGGTCTATCCGCATCTGGCAGTATGTCTAACACCTCTACCCATCTTGTTGATTCCTTTTCATACTTGAATTTTTATCAGCTTAATCAAGTGCCTAATGACAATCAACCCGTGGATGTACTCTTGATCTTGTCTTTTCTAGTATTGATGCACCTCCAGTCAAAATTGCAAATACTCCAATCGTCTCTCCTGATCCCTACCATCCCATCTGTTTATATGTTTCCCTATTCCATCTCCCATAACTCCTCAAGACACACATACAAATCGGGATTATAAATCTGCTGATTATGAATCCATGAACCATTATTGGGGATCTTTTGATTGGGAAAACACTTTTTCACTTTATACAGTTGATGATTCTGCTGTTGTCTTTAACGATGCACTTCCAAGCTCTATCAACAAGTTTGTTCCCAATAAAGTGTGGTCACCATCTAAATTTCCTAAATGGACATCCAGATCTTTGAAAGATCTTATCACAAACAAAAACAAAGCGCATGCAATTTATAAGCGAACCAAGTCGATATCGGATTATCTAGTTTTTTCTGAATATAGAGCACAATGCAAACGCCAGTCAAAAGTTGATAACTCTGTTCATATTAATTGTACCGAAGTAGCACTGTCATCCTCCCCTTCCAACTTTTGGAAATTTGTAAATAACCTGTGCCCTATATTAAAGCTAGTGCAGCATACTATAAATTGAAATTAACAGCCCACAATTACACAGTTTATGACTTAACAACACAAGATGCAATGGCGTATTGGTTTGATGAAACACAGACCTAACTTAGCGCTACCACATTTGCATCGTGCCTATGTAATTATATCAATGAGTTGTTGAACAAGTAATTAAAAACGGTAATTATATATTCAGACGGGTGCTGTTATCAGAACCAAAATTCAGTGCTCTCAAATGCATTACTACATTTGAGTATGTCCGAAAAGGTAACGATCATCCAAAAGTATCTGGAAAAAGGGCACACTCAAATGGAGTGTGATAGTGTACAGAACACCAGTACAAAAACGTTGATGTGTATCCGCCTAGTCAGTTCGTAGTTCATTCAATAACTGCAAGGAAACTTCCTATTTTGTTGAACTACAGTTTCTTTAAACATTTGTAGTCAAGACATGATATACAGCTCTATACGTCCTGGAAGAAGCTCTGGTGATCCGACTGTAACTGATCTACGTATGCTACAATATGAACCTAATGGAATTATATATTACAAGCTCAATTTCTATGATGAATTAAGAGAACTACCAGGCAGGTCAAAAAAAGTGCAATCAATATCTTCATTTCCAAACCTGTACACTTCAGAAACTAAAATACCCCTTGAAAAATGGTATGATTTACAGTTTTTAAAGGGGATGATGCCATCTAATACGCACTCATTTTATGATAATATACCTTGCGAAAATGAAAGCAGAAAAATGTTAAAACGACAATAGCAAAATATTGAAAAGCACAGGCAGGACATTTTTTTGGAATTTGAAGGTGGCAAGAAGAAAAAAAAGAAATAACCAAAGTACCGAGAGCAATATCACAAGCAATATTAATGTATTTAATAGTGATTAAATTGTATTGATTTTTATGTATTTGTTATTAATTAAAGTAAATTAATCTTCACTGCAACATATTGTGATTTTTAAACTTAACACTAAAGGAACATTTTTATAATTTTTATATTTTATTTTATTTTGTTGTTCATTTTATTAAACAATAATATGTTTTTATGTTAATTGATAAAGTTAAATTTCATTTCATTTTATTAAATTGTTTTTTTTTTTCATAAATAACCTGTAGTGTTACCTAGAATTATTAATAGTATTATACAAAAATGTATGTTAAATTAATTAGACAACTTTATCTATCTAACGTTTACAAACGACAACACAAGCTATCTCAGGAATTTTTCCGATTTACATATTTTTAAATTTTTTAACTTTTCTAAGGTAAAAAACAACTCCATGTTTATAAAAAAAATTAAAATATTATAGAAAGTCATATTAGTTCCATTTAAACCAGTTTTATTGCTCTTCTGAAAAGTTGAGAAAAATGAGATATGAGGTGCTTCCTCGATCACCTCATTACAGGAGATGAGACATGGGTTCATTATTCTACCCCTTACAACAAACGAGACTCGATGACTTGGAAACATCCCGAATCGCCAGTTCCAAAAAAATTCAAACAAACAATTTCCTCAAAAAAAGTGATGGCTACTGTGTTTTGGGATGCACAAGGAATTTTACTGATTGAATTTTTATCAAAAAATGAAACAATAAATGCTGACCGATACATTGAAACGTTAAAAAAATTGAAAGAAAAAATTCGTTTCAAGAGAAGAGGACAATTACGCTCAGGAAATGTGAAACTGCTGCATGACAATGCAACCCCACATTCAGCCGGAAAAACCAAAGCTTGGCTGGAAAAATACAAGTGGGAAGTATTGGAACATCCACCATATAGTCCTGATCTGGCACCTTCGGATTTTTTTTTGTTTGGTCCGTTAAAAAAACACTTAGGAGGAACTCATTTTCAAAATAAGGAGGAGGTCATGAACGCAGTTACCGAGTACTTCGATGGAAAATGTGCTGCGTATTTCCGAGATGGCATTTTCAAATTACTCCATCGTTGGGAAAAATGCATCAATTTAAATGGTGACTATGTAGAAAAATAGAAAAATATGTCTAATTTATTGTGTAAAAATTTTAAAGTAATAAATTGATTTTTCATTATTCAGTATATTTTTGTACCTTATTTATCGGACAGCCTACGTACCTACCACCTTACTTGCTAGTAAGTGTGGGTCATGGACGAGCGATAGCTTTTGGGCGATGGCGATATGCTGGATAGAAGCCTCCCACGTCACTCTTAACATACCGAGACCCCGATATTTTCTTCCCGTGTAGTAGACCGGAAGTGGAGTGTCAGCAGGAAGGCCACATATTTCCCTAGTTCCTTGTGTTATCAACTTATCCACACGTTCGATGAAATTTTTATCAAGAATGTCGATGGGAGTTGTTTTCATAGGATATATCAACTTTGGGTAAACATACTGGTCTAGTATGTTGAGTTTCTGGTCTCCTCGTAATAGAGGAGAAGTTAATAAATTTCTAAAAGCCTTTTCTAATTGGGAAAGAAAGCTCTTCCTGTCAAAAACTATTTCATCATTAAAATTGATCCCTATATTTTATGCACGTGCCACCTCCCACCGGAGGAATTACTGAATTGCCTAAGAGTGTTAGACTCCTCGGCACTAACTGTCCGTCTTATACGTTGATGATCGTAGATTTTGTTGGGTTTATCTGCATTTTGACGGTAGAGAATAGGTCTTTAGCTATGTTCACGAGAGTGATGGCGCTGGCAAAGGTCTTGGTGATTATGGTGGTATCGTCGGCAAAACCTACTATTGCAATGTTGTCTGGGTTTTTTTTGTATCTTAAAGCCGTGGATACTGGATACGTCTGCGTCCGCTATCTGTTTGAGGACGAAATCCTGACATAGGTTAAATACTGTGGAGGGCAAAGGGGAGCCTTGAGTTACGCCTCTCCTCATCGTAATTGCAGTAGAGCACTTCTTGTACACCTCGAGTTTTGTGCTGTTATTAGACATCAATGTGAACATAATCTGACGTAGCTAAGATGGCATTTGCAGTGACTGCAATGTGCGTTCCATATGCAAGTGGCCAATATTGTCGAACTCTTTTGCTAAATCTTGCATAACTACACTACTACTCTTTTTGTTGGATTTGGCAGCTTTAGTACTCCGTTAACTATTGACCCATTAACATGGGCTCCGGATTTGCCAGACACGAAAATCTATAATATTTAATGACCTGTAAATTAAAGTGTTTAACGGGTTAACTGGAGTCATTTTTCTTTCAATATAATTGGTATGTAATTACTTTTTAATATTAGTTGTTTTCTCAATATTTAGATGTTTGCGTAACACAAAAAAAACAACAAAGTTGCTCAGTTGAAACTGTAGAAAACAATCCTCTGGTGAGTAAACTTTTTAAATGATATATTTTCACTAGATAGATATTCTTGTTAGGTAAGATTTACCTATTCTAAATAAAACATATTCTGTTGTGTTTAAATTATTATTTATTAGTACACGTTTGACTACCTATTTTAATATTAAACATTTATTATGATTGTTCAGATGTACCTATTCAACTGCTAAAGAACAAACCGAGCAAAGTAGTGTATCCTGTTCGTTCTCGTTACCTGAGGTTGAGGAATATATTGCTGCAGATAAAATATATTCATTTATGATCCCCAAAAAAAGTTCTATTAATCAAAAAATGGACTTTATGAGACAACACCCTTGTCAACCGACTGTACTACATAATGTTTCATAGTCTCTTTTAAAACTTTATAATAAGGAGAATCAGAGATGTAAAACCGTTTTGCAAAAATGGTTGACATTACAATGTGAAAAAAATAATGAGGTTAAAGCCTTGCAGTAAATGTATTGCTTTCTCTACATCATCAACCAATTTTTCTACTGGTTACACAAATTTCAGAAATATTTATGCAGCTGTAGAATCTCATGAAATTAGCAAAGTACAAGCTTCAAGTAATTATAGTATTGAATATTTGATCAACCGTAATGTGATGAATATGAAAAAAAACAACTCGAAGAAAGAATTCATGTACCTATTTGTAATGAAAATTCAACGCTTGATTTTATTTAACGTTTATTTCCATACGTATTGAAAATACAAACCAAAATGAATATTTGTTTTACAGTATTTCTTTGTGATCATTTATACTCTTACGAGTGTACAATAAAAATAGTTTATTCAGGGATAACATATAATGGGTGGGAATGCGTGAACATGGAACTCACGGTTATGGTTCGGAATGTCTCGGTGGCTGGCTCGTCCTGGTTGGCGGAGTGCATCCACGGAACAGTGGCGCAATCAGCGGCACGGTAAAAACTAGTAATTAGTATTTTACCGGCGTGAATGGCTCGACTTTTGGTGGTATCAGCAGTGACTCGTCCTGTGTGGCGGTGTGCTGATGGATGGATAGACTGGTAACGGTAGCAGACGGTGTGGATATCCGTTGTCTTCCGGTGTTGGTCGTACGATGGTTCACAGGTGACTCACTAGCTGACTCGTCCTTGTTGGCGGCGCACAGTGACGATGACGCGTAAACGACAATGAACTATCTCACGACTTCGACGGTGGTGGAGAATAGTTTACCGGGTCAGACTATCGAATATCCGTTCGTGATCGATATAAATATCGTCCGGCTTATTCAGTCCGGGGCAGAAAGTGCTGTTGGTAGTTCAGGGATTTGTGTCCGTTCATGGCGATACAAGTATCGTCCGGCTCACAATTCGCCTGTTCTCAGCGGGGAGAAATGATGATTTGAATAGGGCCAGCGGGCCATACTTATGTGGTTCGAGGCACACAGGTCCCAGTAGAGAGAATAAGTGACACTTCTTCGTTTTTGGTTTTCTGGATGTTGATTTTAAGTATTTGAAAGTTGCAATATTATTGTTTGGAATACGCTGAGTCTGAATAAGAGAACTCCGAACTCGCTTAGTTCACTTAAAAAACTTGATTTCCCGGCGGGCAGCGTGCGTTCGTAGACAACGGCGTACCTATCTATTGTTCGGTTGAGCGGTTTCGTTCCGTTGGGCAATCGGTCGTTGTAGATTTCGTGATGCAGGATCCAGATTTTTTTCGATTAACGATTCCCGATGACATTTTAAAAAATGAAAGGTCAAAAGCCTTGGGTATAGATAATTTTGATTCAAATCATGTGATTTGTGAAGAACATTTCACAGAAAACCAAATAAAAAACAAAAAAATGTTGTAACTGATGATTTAGGAAAAGTCTTATATTCAGTAAGTACTTCGATTAAATACATATACTTCTGTTGACTGTAATTTATAAATTTAATCTATAGTATGTTGTAGGTATTAAATGAAATAATTAACATTTTTTTTTTTTTTTTTATTAAAAAACTATTTATTATACAATTGTATCATTAATAAATACATGGTTTATCAACCTCCTGTAAGCAATAAGGATTGTGTTGGAGGTTGAGAGTTATAATATTCAATAATTATATATTTATATAATGTGGACAATTTAGATTGAATAATGTAAAACATTTGACATCAATTACATAGTTACTGATTAAAAATAAAATCATAAAGGTACAAAAAACGTATTAGGTATTACTTAATAATTAAAAACATGAGAAACATACATGATCGAACATAATATAAGTTAGTTACTATAAAAGTGAATATAAATACTATTACAATTCAGATGTTATACATGTATAAAAAAAAAAAATTATTATCATTATTGTTGAAATATACAATTAATATTAGTATTCAAACCATGTAAACACACACGTGCGTGTACTATGTCGTTTTCTAATAGTTTCTTATGTAGTTACGATATAGCTGTGCCACACCTTTACTTTTACACTTTCTATATTATATACGGATACGGGATGGCCTCGATTGTTCATATAAATAGGGCCTTTGAGGTATGTAATAATCACTTGCACAGACGCTGTCATACCGAGTGTACGCGGTGTGTGTGTATAGTCACAGTTTAATTGCCCAGTTGTACGTTATTATATATTATACTTACACATAATCATATTGTCGTGTTATTACTTATTATATTAATGCTAAAATCACTAGTACGTCAAGCTTCACTTTCAACAGGTTATGGACCAAGAACAATAACCCAGAACAATAACCCAGCACAATAGCCCAGTACATGTGATCGAAGTATTTTTATATTTGTATTAACGCAGAAAACTACAACTAGTCGGAGATACCCTGGATTTCGGAAAACGGCGGAACAGTGTACATTTGTAATTTTCGTTGATAAATTGTTATACGGGAAATCATCGGTCATGGAAGACACGGTGAAAATAACAAAATTATGTGCGGAAATCTGGCCATTATGAAATTCCAGATGAAGGTCATTCTAAATGCCTTGGAAGTAGGTGAGATAGTTTCAGGTGAATGGACGAAACCAAGTCTACCTATAAAAAAGTCGGCAGCAGAGACCGACGAGGATGCCAAATCACGTTGGCAAAGGCATACAAACGCTTGGCAAAAAGCGGACGGTAAATGTCAGAAAATAATAGTTACCTCAGTGGACGATGGTCCATTACAATATTTGATTAACTGTGAGACTGCATTGGAAATGTGGGAGAAACTGCTGAGTATTTACGAGCAGAAGTACTTGCCTCAACAACAATTTTTCAGTTATTCATAGGAGCCGACAGATGACATGTCGACGCATATTTCTAAATTGGTCAATTTAGGAAGGAAACTGAGAGTAGCGGGTGAACCAGTTACGGATAATATGGTTATGACAAAAATACTATTGACATTACCAAAAGAATATAATCATTTTTACAGTGCTTGGAATTCAGTCCCAACGGGAAGTAAAAATATAAATAATTTAACTAGTCGGTTGTTGATTGAAGAATCACGGGTTATCCAGATCAAAGGGGAAGTTGGTGAACAAGAGAAATCGAGTGCATTTCCAGCCAAATTTCAAAACAGATCCGATGGAAAAAACGGCAGTTATGGTAAAGGTAAAAAGCAATTTACTAATAAAAGTAATATTAAATGTTATTACTGTGGTAAAATTGGTCATTATCAAAGAAACTGTAAGAATTTTCTAAGTAGTATGAAAGGTACTACAGATACAAGTTTAAATGCATTTGTAAGCGAGTCAAGGATAAATGAAACTACAACAGATACGTGGGTTTTAGACTCAGGTGCGTCGGATCATATGAGCGCGAACCTAGAATGGTTTACAAGTTATGAACCGTTGAAATATACACAATAGGTGACGGAACAAATCTGTATGCAACAGGAAAAGGTAATATTAATATATTATCATACGTGAACGGTAATTGGAATAAAAATTACTTGGAAAATGTATTGCACGTGCCGGGATTAAAATTTAATTTATTCTCGTGCGGGTCAGCGTTAGACAAAGGTTTAGAACTAACGTCAGACAATAAAACGTGTGTGTTCAAAAGAAACGGGATTCCTGTATGCATAGGCACACGATGTGGTAGGTTGTTTGAATTACAGATCAAAGTCGAAGCACCGTCGAAAACTGAATGTTATGCGAATATTGCAGTAGAAAAACGATTAGAAGTATGGCATAAGCGTTTAGCTCACCAGAATATTCAATACGAGAGGAATTGTTTGGCAAAACATAATATTGATTATTCAGCCAAGGACGATCAATTTGTATGCAGCGACTGCATAATCGGGAAACAACACCGTCAATCGTTCAGTAAAAGTGAAAAGGAATATTTTAACGTCGACGATTTAATACATGCAGATTTATGTGGACCGATGCAGAGGAACTCTATCGGTATGTCAAAATATTTTTTATTATTTAGAGATGACTACTCACGTTACAGAACGGTATATTTTATTAAAAATAAATATGAAGTAAAAAATATTATGGAGACATTTATAAAAAGTGTTAAAACAGAAACAGGATCTAAAGTAAAAATATTAAGTACAGGCAATGTGTTAGAATTTTTAAACAAGGATATTACAGGTATTCTACAGAAATATGGCATACGACACCAAATTACGGTAGCATATACGCCGGAACAGAACGGGAAAGTCGAGCGTGATAGCAGAACAATCGTAGAAGCTGCCAGGACAATGATATGTGCGAAAAATCTTGACGTGTCATTATGGGCAGAAGCTGTGAACACAGCGGTTTATACACTTAATCTAACCGCAAAGAGTTCACAGAATGGTAAGCCACCTTACGAGTTATATTATAAAGTCGTGCCAGATATTAAACATTTACGAGTTTTTGGTACTGCGGTATATACACACATACCAAAGCAAAAACGTCAGAAATGGGATCCAAAAAGTGAAAAAGGAATATTTGTTGGCTATTCGAACAGCACGAAAGGTTATCGTGTATGGTATTCGAAAACAAATAAAATATCCGTGTGCAGAGATATTATATTGGAAGATTATATATTTTATTTGTGCATCAAACAAATTATGCATGTAGCATAATTAATAAATTTAATATGCTGGACGCCAAGGAACTTTCAATTCCGATAGACAAATCACATCTTATTGAACAAACGGAAGAATCGGAGATATTAAGTGAAGAAATACCTTATAGGCAGGCAGTTGGTAGTTTATTGTTTTTATCACAGGTAACGAGACCAGATATAGCATATGCAGTAAACTTTGCCAGTCGTTACTTAACAAAACCAACTAAAGCTCATTGGAACTTGGTAAAACGGATTATACGATATGTCAAAAGAACATTTAATTACGGCTTGTATTTTAATCATAATACAAAATTGTCATTAGAAATATTTAGCGATTCAGATTACGCAGGTGACGTTCAGACACGACGTTCAACGTCAGGATTTCTATTCAGGTACGGGTCAAGCATAATTTCATGGACATCGCAGAAACAACATTGTGTGTCATTGTCATCGACAGAGGCTGAATATATTTCGGCCAGTGAAGCTGTAAAAGGCAGTGGCGTATTTTCAAATTTTTTGTGGGGGGGGGGGGTCTAAATATTAGGTACCTACAACTTTATAATATAAAAAAAACACATACGAGTTATGATGTAATAATTATATTATATTATATTTTTTCTGGGGGGGGGGGTCCAGACCCGGGGACCCCCCCGTAAATACGCCACTGGTAAAAGGGATCATGTGGATTACGTGGTTGATAATAAGCTTATCAAAAACAGGTGATAAACAACCGGTATTATTCATTGATAATCAGAGTGCTATTCGTTTAGTTAAGAATCCGGAGTTTCATAAGAGGACAAAACACATAGACGTACGATATCATTTCATAAGGGAGAAATACGAAGAAAGACAATTTCAACTACTGTACATTGGAACAGAGGATCAGATTGCACTGATTGCAGACATTCTAACAAAGCTTTTGGTCAAGGAACGTTTCGAGAAATTGCGGTCGGCTGTAGGAGTGACTACAATTAAAGAAATTATTAATTGAGGGAGGGTGTTGAAATATACAATTAATATTTGTTGGCGCTACTAGCGTTCAATGTTAATATGAATAGTAAAACTATATAACACCGAGTGCGCTTTCACACTATGAAGTATAAATAATAAATAAAAAACAACTAATAAACGTATGTGCGTGATTTGACTATAATATAAATGTATGAATATAATATAAAATATAAATATGTATCATTTGCTTGATTAGCGCATGTGAATATAATACAAAAAGATAATTTTTAAAGTGCTTGATTAGCACATGAATATAATACAAAAATATAATTTTTAAAGTGCTTTAATAATGGTAAAGTTATTTAAATAGTAAAATAAAAAGTAAATTATTTTTTTGTTTTATAGTTAATACTCTAAAATTTGCTAGAATTTTACATTACAATAGATAGTTAAACTATGACATATTAAAAATTAGCACATTTAAAAAATTATTGTAAGAAATAAATAATTACATGTATAAAAAGTTAATAATTGTTAAAAAAAATATTAAATATTAAATAATTAAAGTATTAAATAATTTAAATGTACATCTGCTATTCTCCACTTAATATATAAATATAGTGATGTCACAAGTTATATTTAAAAATTATTGTAAGAAATAAATAATTAAAGTATTAAATCATTTAAATGAAAAATTATTGTGAGAAATAAATAATTACATGTATAAAAAGTTAATAATTGTTAAAAAAGATATTAAATAATAAATAATTTAAATGTACATCTGCTATTCTCCACTTAATATATAAATATAGTGATGTTACAAGTCATATTTAAAAATTATTGTAAGAAATAAATAATTACATGTATAAAAGTTAATAATTGTTAAAAAAAATATTAAATAATAAATAATTAAACTAATTAAAGTATTAAATAATTTAAATGAAAAGCTACTATTCTATCACCTAATGGCTAATATATATTATATAATATATAGTTGTTACAAAACAACTATCATATTTACAAGATAATATTAAATTAGTTATTATAATATATTATGATTATAATATTTATGATCATATTCAGTATTTACAACTTGGCTAGTTCTATTTGTATTATTAATAGCTTCTATAATAGACACCTTTTCTTTTTCAGTTGGTTTTGACAGTCTACCACTGGTTAATTTTCGCTTCTTTCTTGTTGAATTAAAACGTTGTTGATCTATATTTCTGTGACTTGGCATGTCAGGTAATTCTGAGAAATGGGGCCCAGATGAGTTTGAGTTTTCAGACACATTTTTATTTGATTGTAAAATCTGAATAGCTTCTTCTATTTTTTTACAGGCTTTAAGTTTGCCTTCATCTGTAGCAGAACTAGCAATTCCTAATGCAGCATTAAGTAAAGTTGTTAATTGACTAGAAGCTGACACAGCATCTCTTAGACGAGTTGGTTGTTCCAGTGATCCCATTACAACACTGTTATTATGACTTTCAAAGGCTGAGGTTGTTATTTCTTCATTAGTAGTTAAACAGGTTTGTTTTTTATCAGATATGCGTACACAAGCATGAACATGTTTGCAAAAGTTCCCCTTAATTTTAAAATTGATGCATGTACATGTGTAATAATGAATACATATTTTACATTCAGGGCATGACAAAGGACAGCCCATACAACTTCTATGGTCATTAATCAACACAGAATATAATGTTGGCCCAGAAGATGACTGTACAAGCCATGTTTTCTGGTCAATTATTTTTATTTTGCTGTCCTCAATTTTGTTGCTTCGATGATGACTGTGGGCAATTTGCTCCATTCGGAATGTAGGCTTATTTTTTGCCATGCGAATAATTCGTTCAAACATCGTTACACATTGCCAGAAAACTTTCTAAAGACTCATGAAATTGTTCAACATCCAAAATTTCCATGAGTGTGCGGCAAGCTTTATATACTTCAGAATGCTTAAATGATGTTGAGGCTTGCACATTATCTTTGTCCAGGAGTTGATATATGTTGGAGCATCATCAGACATCAATATTTTGGCAGGAAAAGGACCCATTTTTCCCTTTACAGATTTAAAAAACTGAGAAATAGCTACAGAATCAATCCTGTTGCTGATACAGAAAGCCACTGGACATCCAGCTCCAAATTCATCAATGGTAAGCATTGTTGTGAGCTGGAAGTCATGTTCAGTTGTCCCATGTGTGCTATCCATGCAAACTTTGTCAATAGCATATTTTGATAATACATCTTGCTGATATTTTGTCATTAATACAATCATAAAATCATCTTTTAAGAGATCATCGTTTTTTTCGCATCCTTGCATTTTAAAATATAAAACAGGTGAGTCCTCTCCGAGTGCCATCTGTTCTTGAACCCACATCTCAGTGCTGAATGCATCATTCTTATGTACTACATCCCTATCCAATTCATAGTCTCTAACAATATTATATAAATCTCTTTTATCGACAATATGCAGTCCGTGAATATTCTCATTCGACACTACTGATTCACGGATTTCATCTAGGATTCGATCAAAAGTCACTCCAATTTTTATTATGCCAGCCAGTTCATCACGTTCCTCTTTAGTGAAATGTAAAAATTTAATTGACTTGGAATGGCCCACATGTGTCTTGCAATAATCTACTGTAATGTGGCCTTCAATATTAGTTGCAACTATTCGAGCAGGACATCTTGAACCAATTTTACTGGAATGTGACCATTTCAGTCTTTTGCCCGTGCCTGTTAACCGGGATGATCCTGATCTATGACATCCATAGTATGATCTATTTCCATTAACTCGATGAATGGTAAAAGAAGTAAGATTTTCTTTTTCAATGACACTTTTCCATTTTTTAAATTCTGAATCATAAAA
Organism: Macrosiphum euphorbiae; assembly: GCA_949089665.1. Lineage (NCBI taxonomy): Eukaryota > Metazoa > Arthropoda > Insecta > Hemiptera > Aphididae > Macrosiphum > Macrosiphum euphorbiae. The sequence goes on from CARXXK010000002.1 coordinate 22,901,015, forward strand.
AAAATATACATATATAATATTTATTATATATAGGTACATGGATAACTATCATTTCAATAAGAAAAATGAAAATATTTACCGTCAACAGATTCAAAAACCTTAGACATAACCTCCAAGTGTACATCATGGTCTATTTCAATGTGCTCGTGAAGCTTTGATGTAGCATTAAATGTTGACTCACATAAAGGACATTTCAACGACGCAAGGCTTTTATAATCATTTTCATCCGGATGAACTTGGCGCATATGTTTGATTAAATTGCTTTTATTGCTAAATTTAACATCACATAGCTTGCAACACTCCTTCAATGAATTGTCCCTTTGATTGTGTTCAGTTCGAATATGCTGGTTAAGAGACTTTAGGTCCAGAAATGTTTTATTGCACCTAAAGAATAAAATTAATGTGAAAATAGAAAGAGCATTCAATTTTTATGGGTCCTGATCAACTACAGTGATTTAAGGTAACACCACCAGTAAGTATTCTACTCAATGTTCGAGATAGTTCCCTAGTTTTTTATTAATAACTTACTCTGAACAAGTTCCAGGTGTAATGTATACCGTCAAAATGTCTGCGTAACGTTGAATGTTGTGGATCTAGCGAAATTGTTGTTACATTTTTGACAAAATTATTCAAAATTTTGTTTTGACAATACAAATACACATAAAATAACAAAAAATACCATAAAAAATCAATAAATGCAAAACACAAATTTTTAGTTAATTGAGTTCATATTTGCAAAATACCACCACCAGTAAGTATTCTACTCAATGTTCGAGAAATCGATATAGTTCACTAGTTTTTTATTCATAACTTACTCTGAACAAGTTCCAGGTATTTTATGTATATCGTCGATATGTCTGCGTAACGTTGTGGATCTAGCAAAATTTTTGTTATATATATGGCAACAGTTTTCACCCTTTTGATTAGTTTTTTTTATCCATATTGCAAAATAAAACGTTAAAAATTATATAAAAGAGTATTTTTTGATTTTTTTAATTTTTTTAATTATTTTATGATATGGATAAGACTATATGGGAGGCAGTTGTCCAAAAATGATAAGAGCATCAACCGAAAAATATGTTATAGTGGTGGTGTTACCTTAAATCACTGTAGTTGATCAGGACCCATACAAATTGAATGCTCTTTCTATTTTCACATTAATTTTATTCTTTAGGTGCAATAAAACATTTCTGGACCTAAAGTCTCTTAACCAGCATATTCGAACTGAACTGGGATGTAAAAGGGATGTAGTACATAAGAATGATGCATTCAGCACTGAGATGTGGGTTCAAGAACAGATGGCACTCGGAGAGGACTCACCTGTTTTATATTTTAAAATGCAAGGATGCGAAAAAAACGATGATCTCTTAAAAGATGATTTTATGATTGTATTAATGACAAAATATCAGCAAGATGTATTATCAAAATATGCTATTGACAAAGTTTGCATGGACAGCACTCATGGGACAACTGAACATGACTTCCAGCTCACAACAATGCTTACCATTGATGAATTTGGAGCTGGATGTCCAGTGTCCGGTACCTATAATATACCTATACCCCTTACCAAAACACTACCGCATACGAATTTTATAATTCTTTGTTGCAATTATTTAATAACTATAGGTATAATGTGTATGATTTATGTATGATAGGTGCAGGGGCGATTTTACAGGGGGGTGTGGGGGGGGTTTGACACCCCCCGAATGTCGGCAATTATAAATACAAGTCGGCAATTTTAAGAAATCAAAAAATCCAACTTTTTATAGATTCTGAGCGGAGCAATGAATGTATTAATTGTACAATGTGTTTTTTTTTTTTTTGCGTTTGTCATCACCTTTTAGGACACTAAAAATGCTTAGATTTTCTTCAACAGTCCAATCTTTACTGATAAGAAAGTGAATCTATAGTTGTTAGGTAATTGGGGGGGGGAGGGGGTTGTCAAAAGTAAAAAATTCCAAATAGTTTTTAAAAGCGCCGGGAAAAACCAAAAAAAAATTAAGGAAAACCGGGAATGTTTACACAAAATTGTTTTTCTACAAAATCGGTATTGGTTTTTGGTGTAACTCTATACATGACTTTTTCCTTAGTTGTTTTCAGCATTTTTACACGAAAACATTTTCAAAAAATGTTGGTTTGTTTTGAACTGTTTACAGATATTTTCAGTTTCAGTTTTTTTTTCTATGAATGTCAATAAAATGTTATTTTTTGGGTAAAAAAAGCTTGATTTAATACAAAGATCCTAATATATTGGTTCACAGACAGATTTAAAAACGATTTTGTAGTTAAACCGTATGAATTAATATTCAACTCTTATAGCTATATAAGGATTGAAAATTTAAAACAAGGTTGCACGTAGTATTCTGTAACCAAAAAATCTCAAAATTATAAGTTTTAATTTCATCTTTGAAAGCAGAATATTTAGATACAGTATTTCGATACATAAAAGTCAAATTTAGGAGTTTAGGGTAGGTTAGGTTAGTAACCTAGGTTTCTAACTTAACCTATTTTAATAATATTCTTATAAATTTGTTGTACATTTATGAAGAAAGTATGCATTTATGTTCTTAAAATATTATTATATGCGTTTCAAATAAAACCCATAAAATACGATGAATAAAAATAGTATTTTTTGATTCAGTATAATATGAATCAAATTTTTTTCTAGGTTTCTAGCATTAAAATGAATAAATAGAAAAAAAAAATATGCAATTTCATAACTATTTGATACCTATAATTTATTACAATAGGAAAAAGTAATTATTATAACATTAAGTAGGTATACAGTCGGCAATATTCACTCCAAACCCCCCTAAAAATAAACTCTAGGATCGCCCCTGGATAGGTGTTGATGTATGCTTGTTTGAAAAAAATATGATTTTAAAATAAAATCTTTCGCGTTAGTTGTGAATATTTAAAAGTTATTTGTTAGGTATTTAACCAATATAGATCTACGATTCTACGACCTAATACTATAAATGTTATTGCGATACAGAACCATGATAGGTAACTTTTATCCATTCTATGCGTTCTAGAACGCCAACCCCTGGATTATTCTAACATTAGGTGAAATAATATTAATGATAACATTGAGTATAATATATATTGTTGTACAATATAGGTACGTATACTCAATGATGATAGGTAGAATGGTATAAATATTTTTTTTTAAGTCGGGGAGAAAATATAATATTTTTTACGTACCTACCTATTTAGTGCATGATAATATATTATATATCTACCCAAAATATTTATGTTTGCCTATAACAACTACCTATACCTACATCATTGCAGTTAATGATTATAAATTAGAAAGGAATTTATAGATGTTTAAAGTATAAAACCTGTATAAAAATCGATTTAAGAAATAATAATCGTGATTTAAAATGGTAGCTAAACAACATTTGTATGTTCACAGGCTATTTTTTTCCACCACGGTAATTTCACAACGTTCAAGGCAGGATGTCCCGCTTGAACACAATTATTTTACCGCGGTGAAAATCACGGGGAGATTTCACACTCGTTGTCCACATATTCGCGCCTCACACAAAAATATTTACCGTATAGCATTTTACGGGGAGATTTCACACTCGTTGTCCACCTATTCGCGCCTCACACAAAAATATTTACCGTATAGCATTTTACAGGGAGATTTCACAATTTTTAAAAAATTTAAGTAAAAAAACTTGTGTAAATATATTTAAGAATTCAATAAAAAAAAAATCTATTATTACATAATTTGTGTTCTGTACTTTAAATAATTATTTCATTTTAATAATAAGGTTTGTTGGGGAAAAAAGAACATTTAGTGTGTACACGGTAAATATTTTTGAGTAAGCGGCAAAACCGATTTTGAGTGTGCAAACTCCCTGTAATTTTAAAATACGGTAAATATTTTTGTATGAGCGGCGAATAGGTGTACAACGAGTGTGAAATCTCCCCGTAAAATGCTATACGGTAAATATTTTTGTGTGAGCGGCGAATAGTTTTTTTTCTATAAATATCAATGAAGTTTTATCTGTTGGGCCAAAAAGTGTAAAAATGTAATACAATACTCCTGATATATTGTTACAATAGCAATTGAAAAATATTAAAAATACATCAACACAATTTTTTTTTATAAGCATTTAAAGATCGAATTTTGACAAAATTTATCAAAATCTCGAAAATGATCAATCATTGTAATTAATAAATTATAAAATGTTCAGTTTTTATAGCTAAGGATTGCAAATTTAAAACAAAGGTTCTCATAAATAGTTCATACTGTAACCAAAAAATCTAAAAAATATATGAACACAGTTATTTTTTACAGACATTTTAAATTCAAATTTGGACGAAATTACATATTAAAAAACTTAGAATATCTATTTTAGTTATTTTGTTGTGATTGAATAATATTATTCGTGGGTACTTGAAACTTCTAATGTGTACTATTATATATTTATATATCTATGATAGTATCAGGGTTTGTTATTGATGTTGATGTATAACGTGTTATAAGTACCTAATGGATATTGTGATAATGTGATATGATTAATTTGGAATTTATTATAGGTCAATTTTTTTTTTAATACCATAGATATGTATATTGTCTTAAACCTAGACTGACATACCGTCTTCGCTCAGAATCGTTTTTCTTATACAATGATATTGTATCATTGAATTCAAATTTAATAGCATCCATTATACAGTGACCCACTTGTAACCTACTGTACAGCAGAGCGACATCCACTTAACCACCTTTTTTTTATAAATTGTAATATAAAATGTTTAAGTGTTAACTCTGTTAATAAAGAAAGCGAGTACTGAATTCAATAAAATGGACTGTCCATACTATTTCATATTATTATCATAGCACATAGGACATAGGTAATAAAGATAAATCTAGATAGAAAGTAATGCATTTAATTTTATTACCATGTAGGAAAATACATATTGGTATATTTTTGTTCGTCTAGCTTCAAATAAATTATTGATTGACAGATAATAACCTTCGATTTTTTTTTAGTGTTGGAACTTATTTTTTTTCGTGTGGGAACTTACATATTATTATGTACCCGCTTACCTGCTATGTTTCGGGTAGGAACTTATTAACCCCATCAGGTTGACAATCCCTATATCTCAACGTAGTATAATACTATAATAAGAATATTTAACAATAGTTAAATAACGTTAGTATAGTGTTATTTAGAATTTAGGGTAGGTATACTATCAAAAAGTCTGAGGTAAAAAAGTCTGTGGTGAAGAAGTCCAGTACTTACATATAATTAGGTAAAGGGAAAAATACCCTGCAATGCACAATCAAACTCCCAATCCAATTATAGTATTAATTTATATAATTGTAACTAAATAATATATAAATTATTTACCTGACAAAATAATTTTTTTTTTAAATATTTTTTTTTGACGACAATTAGTTAATTAAACTGATAAGTAATTATTTTAAATATTGACTTTTATTATGTACATAATATAATATACCGGACTTTTTTCTTAGGACTTTTTTACCGCTATTCAAAATTTAGATATAATAATGTTGAAGCTAAATAGATGGTTTTTATTTTATAGTTATAAAATCACACACCTATCTATACAGTTATGCAATACTCTGGAATTATATTACATATTACTACCTTCATATAAACAATTATGTAGACGGAAAACAAAATATTATATGGATGTTGTATTTGATTATTATTATTATTATTATTTACCACAACATTATATTATTATTGTCTTTTTTTGAGTCTTATTTATAAATCTTGTTCAGTGATATTGACATATTATCATAATATTATATAATATATACCTAATATATATAACATTGCAGAGGTGGTGCCTTGGTGGCGTGGTGTTAAAATTATTTTGTCTTGGCGGTGCTGCCGTGGTGACGGTAAATTGTGTCTGGACTAACCACCTTGCAAGTGCGTAACACAGAAAATATTCCGCTCAGCTCAGCAGATCACGTTTAGCTCCGTGTTAGTCTGAACATCTTAAATTACTCATAACTCGCTTTAAAATTAAAATATAACAAAAATCCTATGAGATGCCCTACATAATAATTTTACCTTTAATTTTTATACGGGGTCAATTCACTCTAATTTTTTAACTAACGGAGCTAAACGTGATTTGGTGAGCGTAAAATTGTTAAGACGGAGACAACAATAAATAAATGTTTCTGTAGCGTCTTCTTAATAGACGTGCTTAATATATTATAATATAATTATAATATAGGTACTATAAATATATTATGCTATGAGAATACTTGATACGGAATTATTTTATTGTCTTAGAAGAGACTAATCTGATCTTCCAAGACCGTGGTTTATAGTACCTAATATTGTTTTTATTTTTATCAATATTATATTATTATCTGTATAATAAAATATAATAATATCACAATCACGAATTAAGATATACAGGATACCGAACGAACGTGTGACAAGTGAGGCCCTAACCTTCTCACTTCTTGGCAGGGCCACTAACACCATCTAGTGTACTATTTACAAACTATGTCAATATTTAATTTCCCTCAAATTTTGAATTTTGAAATTATACAATATCACGAATTGTAATAATCTACATAAATCTTATAAATTCATGATAATTAACTATCACCACGATTTAAGATATACGATTTAAGATATATCTTAAATCGTGACTATCACGAATTAAGATATATTAAGATAATTATAGACATTATAATATGGCTAAATATTCCTTTATAGGTCTATGATAATAAATAATTATATTATATTATATTTTGTATTCATCTTTAATCGCTGTGAGCTACAAGAGCATGGAATTCCACATTTAGTTGGAGTTTTGCTATTTGCTTAAAACTTGCCTGAATATGCCTTTTTTAGACAAGTGCTGTGTCGAAAATTGTATGGGAATATCTAAAAGTAGATTTAGTGTTCCTAAACTTTCCCATGAAAAATGGGAAAAAGCTTTAGGAAAAGTTTTAAATAAAAGGTCTAGAGTTTGTGGAGACCACATTGAGCCACAAGACATTATAAATACTTGGGTATCAGGCGAAGGAAGTAGCAAGTACACCGTAAGTATAAATATAAAATAATTAACTTATATAATAAATATTAAAATATAGGTAAGATCTTACAATATCGTTATTGCCTAATTAATAAAAAAAAAAACACCTACATTGTATAATTTTTAAATTGTGTACAAGATATGTTTAAAAAAGCCTCGTTTGAGGTCTGGAGCTGTACCTCTATTAAGCAACTGCTCAAATGAAAACATTATAAGTGAAATTACAAAATCATATTGTGAAGATACATCTATTGCTTCTAGTTTATGTGCTCAAGATATATCATATGTGAGTAAGATTCAAAGTTAGTGCTAACCTATTAATTAATATACAATTGTTTTCATTATTTATAGATTCACAGTTCTTCTAGTGAAAATCAATCAAATGAAATGGAAAAATCTAATTCATATTGCGAAGATATATCCATTGCTTCTAATAGCTCATGTACTAAAGATATATCATATGTGAGTATGGTTCAAAATTAGTGCTATCCTTAATTAATATATTTTTTTTTTGATATTAATAGATTAGCAGTTCTATGAGTCAAAATCAAACCAGTGAAATGGAAAAATCAAACTCATTTTATGATAATATTTCAAAAGAAACAGTTAAAAGCTTTACTCAGGATTCTTCTTATGTAAGTATAGCACAATAATTTTACAAGTAAAACCAATATCAATGTACTATTATGATTTATGATTTTGGAACTGTGCAGGAACCTATATTTGATGTCCTCACAAAAAAAAAACATGTTATACAACTGCCACATAATTGGTCTCAAGATCTTTCCATGAATGAGTTTGATGAAAAATTAACTGTTTCATTTTTTAAACTAGGAAATTTTAATACTAACTACCAACGTAATATAGAAAAACAGTTGATAGTTACTGAAGGTATGAAATTATTAAAATGTTGATTTTTAGTGCTTTTACGTTTTTCTTTTTTGCATTAAAATTAGTAAATCATTGTTTAAATATAAAATGTTATATATATCTAATTAATTATACTTTAATTTGTATAGATTCACATCTCATAGTTCAAGTTCATAATGAAAATGTGTCTCTTGATCAACAAACAACTTTATTTCCTTCAACATTTTTTAAGTTATATCTTATTAAAATATTATAATTTTATGTAAATAAAATTTGTTTAAAATAATAACAGTAACATTTTTAAAATATTATGCTTTGTTTTCTTGTTGTATGCTTCAAAGCTTCAAATTTCAATTTTTGTATCACACTTTCAGGTATAAGTATCATAAAATTATATTCAAGACAATACTGTATTAGTATTATTAATTATAATTGTAATTTGTATTACCTTGGTGGCTATTGCTATTGGTGTTTTACATTTTGAACTAAATTAATTTACATGGTTTTAGTTGATTTTTATACCAATATTGTCTTTAAGCGCTAGTTGTCATGCCAAACAGTGAGAAGCGGGCGGCCTCGGAAAAATATTGATAAGACCTTTCCGTTCCGTATCCTGTATATCTTAATTCGTGATCACAATTCACAACACCAAATTCTTAATTTTAGATAAACCCGTAAAACCGCACTCAAGCATGTACGGGTATTAGACATTAATCATAAATCACAAAAAATTCTCGGAAACGGAACATGCGGGCTCGCTATATATTGAACAATGGTATATTGTACCATTTTGTATCTAGATAAAAATATATTTATTAAATATTAAAATGTCAATCTTTATAAATTTAGCTTTTAAGATTTAATTATTTAATGTGAAATCATTATTTTTTATTATTGAAGTAAAACTTCTTTCTTGAGGTGTGTATGGAAAAAAAATCGTAACGAAAAATGAAATGATACTTTTCTTTATTTATTTATTTTGCAAGTCAAGCACGGCGGCGGCTGTGTGCACGGGCGTATATCGATTGCGCCGAAATAACCTTTTTACCTGTAAAAAATCTATCGATTGCACCGCATATCAACTCTTTATGTATTGATTCCATAACGAAAAACAGCAAAAACTTTCTTTTTTTTAATAAACAATTTCAAATTATGACGCTATGTGCAGGAGTGTAATTACTAATTACTAATTACGAAGGGTGGTAGGTGGTATGGGGGGTTGTATGAGTTGTATGTATATATTGTCTTATACAGTTATTCCTAAAAATAGTTCAAATACAAACTTATAAATTGTTATGAAAGTAAAAAAAATAATCCAATAATGTGTAAAACCGTAAGGCGTAGTCGCAGTTTAGCTACCACGACATTTTTGAAATTGTTTTTGGAACAAGTTAAAACGATAGGTAGGGGAGACCGGGGATAGTTGTAACACGGGGTAAATTGTAACATAGGCGTAAATGCGTAATCAATTTGTAGATTGTATTTAAATTGTTCTAATAGATGGCGTTAGATTCGTCATCAAAAACTATTTATTTTAGTGTGGTCATTACTGATATATTATCATTACCTACGTAATTACGATAATAAATTTGTCGTTATCACTAAAATGTAAATAAAATTTAAGTTTTATTTTTTCATCTCATTGTTTGATTAAGAATTTATACATTTATTATACATTCATGTGAATGAAAATCAAACGAAGTTTATGGTTCAACAACTATCATTTGTGTAAGTATAATAGTTTTATTTTTATAGCATCAAATATCAAAGAAAATCAAATGGGGTAAAATGTAACAAACCCATTGGGGTTAATTGTTACACTGTTTTATTTGTATTAATTATTTATTTTCACTTAGGTAATCAACCTGTCATATTTATTTGATAATTGTTTAACATTTTTAGGTACCTACTTATATTTAGTAATGGCTAGAAATTATATTAGAACCACCACCAGAGGGTACACCAAAGAACAAATAACAAATGCCTCACATGAAGTCATATCAGACAAAAAATCAATTCGAGAAACTGCAAAAAAATATGGATTATGCCATGTAAGTCTTTCACGTTATGTGAAAAAAATTAAATGTAATGACAATGATAATAATGTACCACCAGCCATAGGATATAATTCACCTAAAAAAGTGTTCAGTGAACAACATGAACAACAGTTGTGTCAATATATTAAAAATTCTGCTGACATGTATTTCAGACTTACTCCTCGTGATATTAGACAGCTTGCTTATCAATTTGCTTTAAGACTTTGTCTAAACTTTCCAAAGTCTTGGGAAAGAAGTCTTATGGCTGGACCAGATTGGTTTTCTTATTTTTTGAAAAGAAATTCTACTCTGTCCCTAAGACAACCAGAAGCAACTAGTTTGTCTAGAGCAATGAATTTTAATAAAATAAATGTCAAAACTTTTATGGATAAATATGAAGCTGTTTTAAAAAAATATAAATTTGAAGCTCAACATATTTATAACATAGATGAGACTGGCATAACAACTGTCCAAGCGCCATCAAAAATTGTTACTACCAAGGGTAAAAAACAAATAGGTTCTATTACATCGGCTGAGCGAGGTGTTTTGGTAACAATGTGTTTAGCAATAAATGGAACTGGTAATGCCATACCACCCATGTTTATCTTTCCAAGAGTGAAGTTCCAAAATCATTTTTTAAGAGGAGGTCCGATTGGATGTATTGGTACAGCAAATAAATCCGGTTGGATGCAGGGTGAAGAATTTTCGCAATTTATGAAGCATTTTGTGAATCATGCTCGTCCAAGCATAAACAAAAAAGTGTTGGTGCTTTTAGATAACCATGAATCCCACTTATACCTTCCTGTGATTGATTTTTGCCGTGACAATGGTGTTGTGTTACTATCTTTTCCACCGCATTGTTCTCATAAACTTCAACCACTTGACCTATGTGTATATGGCCCATTTAAAAAGTATGTCAACAAAGAAATGGATCGATGGATGACCATGAACCCTGGTAAAAGGATGACTATTTATAATATTCCACAGATTGCAGCTGGTGCATTACCTGATGCAACCTCTCCTAGAAACATAACTAGTGGTTTTAAAGTGTCTGGGATCCATCCATTTAACCCTAATGTGTTTGGAGAAGATTAATTCTTACCATCAATTGTAACAGATATAGAGCTGCAAACTTTTGAAACACAAGATACATTTGTTACTCAAAATCTAATACCTACAACTTCAACTGTTAATTCTCAAACTGAAGATGAATTCTTACCATCGATTGTAACAGATATAGAGCTGCAAACTTTTGAAACACAAGATACATTTGTTACTCAAAATCTAATACCTACAACTTCAACTGTTAATTCTCAAACCCTTAATGATAATGAATCAGTCTCTTCAACATCTAATGATAGTATGCAAACTCCTCATAATAACAACTTAAAAGCGACAAGTTCTGCCATTGATACTCAAACATCTTGCACATATTTAAATAATACGACATCAACGTTTATTTCACCTGAACATATTCGTCCATACGAAAAAGCAACAATACAAAATAAATTAAATCGTAAAGGTAGAAAAAAAGGCAAAAGCGCAGTATTAACAGACACGCCTGAAAAGATTGAACTAGAAACAAAATATAATGCAAGAGTTGCAAAAAGAAATATATTTGAATCTAAATCTAAAGTAAAGAAGGATGTGAAGAAGCTAAAGAAGACAATTAAGCCAAAAAAAGCCAAATTAAATCATGACAGTACAGATGAGGAAGATTCATTTTGTTTGGTTTGTATGGAAAATTATAATTCAAGTAAATCGAATGAAGAATGGATTTGTATGTAATGATTGTAAACTTTGGACTCATACTGAATGTTCTAGAGAGTGTAGAGGTCCATTTTATTTATGTGATAATTGCAATTAAAATACTAAATAGTATTATTAAGTGACAGAAAGTTCTATTATTAAAAGTGATATTAATTCAGTAGTTATTTGCAATTAAAATACTAAATAGTATTATTAAGTGACAGAAAGTTCTATTATTAAAAGTGATATTAATTCAGTAGTTTGTTTTATGTTTGATTTAAATTTGTTTTATAATCATAAGTTGATATATCATATATTTTTATTCAATAATTATAATAAGTTTATATGATTATTTAATATTTATTATGTTGTTATTACTATAAAAATCAAGTGGGTTAAAAAAGAAATATTATGTTATAAATAAAAAGAAATTATTATAAATTTTAATTTTTTTGTGTGTTACAATTTACCCCACCAAGTGTTACAATTTACCCCCATACCGGGGTAAATTGTAACAAAAAAAATTATAATTATAATATTTTTTTTTAATTTTTGTAATTATGTTTAAGATACTATAGGTTATGTGAAATAACTAGATAACATTATCTATCTATTGGTATCAAAAGAAAGCATAAGGAATGATTAGTTCACGAGATATAACCATAAATATGAAAAATGTTACAACAATCCCCGGTCACCCCTACCTACTGCAAAACAATTTGTTTAAATCATTATTTTGAAATTTGAATATTATGCTATAACCTTACGAAGTTTGAGATTTTACGTTTTTACGTAGGTATGCACACAACATTGTACTTTCCTGCCGAGCACCGCATCTATAACACATTTTTCAATATTTTTATGGAGCCTATTTTCAACAACGTTTTAAAACGTAATACGTATAGTGATAATATAAATTTGAATAATCCATTAGTTTTTAAATTATGACATTGAAATTCATATGTTTATATTTTTTATTAATTTGAATATCTAATACGTATTACGTAGGTACATAATAATATACGACTTGTAAATGAATATATTATTATCCAACGAGAGGACCGGAGAACTTCGAGTTTGTTATTTAACTGTTGTCTGTAGGCACAATTTTTACTTTACTTTGAAACCTAAGTAAAATAATTTGAACGTGAGAGACTGGAGATATACACGCAATCACAGAATGTTGAGAATCACGATAATTACGATTTAATTTATGTTTGTCTACCCGAATATGTGCGCATACGTAAAAACGTAAAATCACAAACTTTGGAAAGATATACTTTCCAAATCCAAAATAATGATTTGCATAATTTTTTCGTTCTTAACTCATCCTTTAAATACATATAGGTACCTTTTTTCCAAAAATAAAATAAAAATAAAAAGTAGGTAGCTAAACTGCAATTGTTTCAAAACTTTTACTGAAATCACTGCATATTAATTATTATCAACAATTTGATCAAGTTTATTAAAATTAATCAAATTTAATAAATTGTAATAATAATACCTAATTAAAAAAAAAATGTAATCGATTTTAACTATACATCATGTGGTAAGATATTAAATTTAGATAATAAGAGGGTGTGGAGGGCAAGCCACCCACACAAGTTCACCATACAAATTTATTTTGATATCCCCCTCCCACCCCATGAAACATTCTCAAATCTCAATTACGCCACTGGGCCCTGGCTATATATGCATAATAATTATTAATCAATTATAGTTTCCTATAGAAATCTAATAATTGGTTTGGGCCTATTCTGTGTTCAATGCAAGCCCGTATTGAGGGGGCAAGGGAGGCACGGTCCGTGGGCCCATTGATTAAAACTGGGGCCCCATCTCCATCCCCAAAATATATGTTTTTAAAGCGTCCAATACAGTTCAAAAAAAAAAATTAAGTAGGTAGATAACTTATTATTAATAATTATAAAATAAAATTGTTCTCAATTGTATAGCACGAAAAATTACTATAAATAATAAACTAAGTTTGCAACAATTTTGTTTGTTTTTTTTTTTGTTGTTGAGCATTTTAGATAACCGATTTAACTATTTAAGTATTTAAAAAGGTAGTTTTAAGAAAAAATTATTTAGCTCTTGTAAATTAGGTATTTCAATTAAAAGTATTAATGCATATTATACTAAACTTTAGAGGACCATATATACCTATTATAGTTAATGACCTTAATCATTCGACTGTCAAAATGTTCAGAAAAAAAGCTTTACCAGAATTCATAAAAAATATAGTGGTTACCATTTGAAAAAATAAAGTCGAATTTATTATTGGTACGTAGGTACTGCGTGTTTAAACATTATGAAAATGTTATTAAAATTGCCTGTTAAAAATAATGAAACATGCCTTTTTTTGTTTTTACGAAATTCCATATCATCGATCCATAATTGTCAAAAAAAACTCGATTACAACGACATAACTACATAAGATACACATTACACCAATATCATTGTATATCATTGTATAATAAACAATTATACAATAATATAAAGTTGTTAATATGTAATGATTATTACATATTGTTATGCAGTATTATTAATTATTATGCAATTATTTTGAAGTTAAACTTGAAAGAGGGCCCACTAAGTGTATGGTGTCCCGGGGGCCAATTGATCCTTATTCCGGGCTTGGTTCAATGTAGCACATTATATTAGCACAGGCCATCACTGATGCAGAGAAAACTTATTATTAACAAGAAATGTGTATGTGTCCATAAAAAAGTGTAAGCATTGTGCTTCGCTTGTCAATTTTCATGATTTATTATTGTGTCATCTACATTACTACACTATAATAGTACCTACTTCCAACAATCTACATTATATATATATATATATTATTAAATATTAATATATATTATAATGGTATAATGCATAGTCGTATAGAAATTTAAATATGGGTCTACGGGTCTATTGGCTGGTCACCGATAGTCAAGGGTGGGACATAATTATGTCATGTGCGATTCTTGTAATCGATTTAGTTCGATAGTCGTTACCAATCGAAGAAATATACGTCATAACGGATATTATTATTTTTAAATGGTACATCCAAACATACAAACATCGGATATTTCGATTGTTTTCTATCGATTGTTTGACCACCTCATCAAATTCATTAGTCGTTAGGTACTCACGGAGCAGGATATTATTCTTTAATCGAACACAGGCAGCCGCAGCAGGTCGTTCTCCTTTCTGAACATAAACATAACTCTCTTTAAGTTTTTCAACCTACCACATTGTAAGTATTTGAACTTTTATTTTACCAACTTGAGATTATTTATTAAATATAATAATAGGTATTTTAAAATTATTGATGAATTACTTGATTAAAAAATAATAAGTAATAGAAATTGAATATAATATACTTTTATATAGTTATTTCAGCCTAGATATGTAAGTGTCGGCCTGGCGAATCGCGGACATTTCCACCCCGACTGTTTTCGGTGTAGTAGGACATTTTCCCCATATTCTTTTTTCACAAGTTTACTATTTAATAATAGATATAATATTATTATTATTTAATATGAATATATTCATGCCTAGTGCCTACTGTCTAATATTTTCAAATATTTTCATAAATACCTATAATAAATTGAATCTAGGAAAAAAAAATCCCCAAAGCTTTACCTAACCGTACTGTTGGGTACAGCTGTCAACAATAATAATTAATAATAATAAAAATTATTATATTATTAAAATATTGGTAAATAAGTAGGTACATATTATATTATATGATATTGCTATATAAATATTTTTTTATTTATTTGTAAACAGATAAGGTATACCCTTTAGTAATAAAAATTAAAAGTACAATGTAGTAAGTTGAATCTCAATTTGACAAATATTATACTAAAATTAAATAATATTATAATAAAAATGAGTTAATATTTTTAAAATTAATCGTATTCCTGTTTATGAATCCTAACATCTTAAATGGTTTTTTAACTGAAGTATTAATATGTACCTAATTAAATACTACAATTATCAATTTTATAATAAAAGTCATAACTAATAACATTATCTAGACGAAAAAAAGTAATAGGTAACAGTGAAATTATTTATATTTAGTGCAGGGCCTGAAATTGTGTGCAGTAGCAGCAGTAGCTAATATTAAATGTGCAGTAGCAAATTTAAAAGTGTGCAGTAGGTACTTAATTTCGGCTTCTATACATTTTTATTTGATTAATATTCAATATTGATTACCTATTGGAAAATACTAATTAGCATATTGTATTCGTTTAAAATCCTTAACACTAAAACTAATACCGACTACACCATATTCTGGGCAGCTTATAAAATAATTTTTTTCTCCTGGCTTAATATAGACCGTTCTGGTCCTTCGCCGCAACCACCACTTCCCTCCATCTATCTCTATCCGTGGCTAGCTCTTCGCCGTTCAAGATTCCCAGCATATCCAAGTCTTTATGGACCCTATCTAGTATCTACCCATCTTTGTCTTGGGCGGCCGAGTGGTCTTTTGCTCTTCGGCCTCCAGTAGGTGACTTGACCAATTGTCTGCTCTCGGCCTCGCCATACATGCCCTGCCCAGCTTATCCTTTTGCTTTTCATAGTAGCTATTATGTCCGGATCCTCTAACATGTTTATCACCTCTTCATTCTTTCTTCGCTCATATTCTCCCGTGTTTTGGTTTCTTCTGCGGCCAAAAATTTGCCGTAACACCTTTCTTTCAAATCTTGCTAGGTTTTGCTCGTCTGTTTTGGTCGTGGCCCAGGTTTCACACGCATATAGCGCTATCGGGCGTATCATTACTTTGTACAGGGTTAGTTTAGATTTGATTGAAACTAGTTTAGATTTTAATATTGTCTTTAATCCGAAGAAGCATTTGTTAGCTGAGTGTATTCTGTTTTGTATTTCCCTGTGGTTATTGCCCGACACGTTCAATTCCACCCACAGATACTTGAAATTTCCGACCAACTCGAACTCCATATTTCTTATTATCAAATTATTATGTATATTATTTTTCCGTGACAGTATCATGTACTTTGTTTTTTCTTCATAAAATAATAAAATAATAAGTATATTAATTATTAACCCAAGTTATTTCGTTTTTAATTTTAAAATATTTAGTCATATACCTAACCATATAGGTATTAAAGAATTTTATAGCAGATTGTCTTAGATTGTATTTATTATAACTTTAAATTATTATAACTTAATTATTAATGAATAGCAAAAACAATTATGCAATTAAGTTATGTGTGGCATGTGCACTACTAGGTCTATATTCATTATTTTAAAATATTTTGGTGTGGAATTAGTTGTGCAGTAGCATCTTAATTTTAGGCCCTGATTTAGTGGGAGGTAATTTCGACGACAATTATATAAGTAACAAATTTGTTTAAATTTTACTGTAAAATTAGAGTATCATTTAATAGTCAATCATATTTATATAGCATTATAGCCCACCCCAAAAATTATTTCTATATACTCCACTGGAGTAAATTGACTTATTATAAAAATTTAAAGTTAAGATTATTTTCTAGGCAATATCATAGGGTTTTATATTATATTTTAATTTTACAGCGAGTTATGAGTATGAGATATGAGGGATTTTGGATTTTATTCAACAGTACAGTTAGGTAATAGCTTTGGGGATTTTTTTTCTGATTACCAATAAATTATAAATGTATATTTTAGATCAACTG
Source organism: Macrosiphum euphorbiae (assembly GCA_949089665.1). Classification (NCBI taxonomy): domain Eukaryota; kingdom Metazoa; phylum Arthropoda; class Insecta; order Hemiptera; family Aphididae; genus Macrosiphum; species Macrosiphum euphorbiae. The sequence continues at coordinate 22,918,389 of CARXXK010000002.1, forward strand.
AACTACTTGAATCAAATTCATATGCAATGATTAATTTGTTAAATATTTAAACTGACACAGTTATAACAAAAAATTAAAATATAAATATGTGCAAAGACTAAAAAATATAAGTTAAGAAATAACAAAAGAATCAGAATTCAAACGTTTTTTACAAAATGTATCATTTTTATGTCTGAATTTTTAACCATTTTTATTAATCATTAATTATATTTTCTTTATACCTACCTACTTATTTTTTTTTAAATTTTTATTGTTTCAAGTAAGTAGTGATCAAACATTTACATTTATAATCTATTTTATTTAAAAAAAAATGTCTTATTAAATAATAAATAATATTAGGTATATTATTAAATTCAATATTATTAGTCAATAATTAATTTAAAAAAAAAAAATGGAGGAAAATCAGGAGGAAAATGTCCATTTACCCAGCCTGGCACACCTAAGGCCCATGGATCAGTTTTTAACCAGTCATAATGAAATACTAAGGCCCCCAAAAAATGTACTTTTTTGGTTCTTAATTTTTTACTACATTAATATAAATTATAATTATTTTAGATGTACAATCAATGCCAGCAGCACCTATACCAGCTGCAGCACCAATACCAGCAGCAGCATCAATGCCAGCCGCAGCAGCATCATCAATGCCAGCCACAGCAGCAGCATCAATGCCAGCCGCAGCAGCATTAATGCCAGCCGCAGCAGCATCAATGCCAGCCGCAGCAGCATCAATTCCAGCCGCAGGTGATCCATGGGTGTACAGTGATGAGGTATCCAACCATGAACGTTGCTGCTGTTGCAGATTCTCGGCCACTAGACAAGCCACAGGCTAGTCTAGTGGTCAAGAATAAAGATTTTGTTTATGGTAAGTTTAATAGTTTATTCAATTTCAGCTAATATAATATACCTATCTAGATTAAAACATTATTATCATAATTTATTGCAGGATGTTTCATATGCCATAAGATGGGCCACAAGGCCAATGTTTGTTGGCATCGCGGTAAGCCATATCGTGAGTATATATTTATTAATTTATAATAGGATTAAGATAATGTTTTACAATCATACACAGTAGGTAGTAATGTAATATTGGGAAAAACAGCTATGATTTATTTTTGATTGAATTTTATAAGGATTATAATAAGTCCATAGTGTAAAACTTCCAAATTCATTAAATATTTCTTCATTGAATTAAAACTACCTAATTATTAAATGGGTACAGACTACTGATCAATAATTGTAAATACATTTGAGAATTCTCATATTTTAAATAATAATAAGGTACTTCAAATGTATTGATTAATCTATGTTTCAGTTAATCCAAAACCGAGGCGTACAAGATCCAGGCGGGCACTGTCGCCTGCACCTCTTGCCGAGTCGACTGCCCAAAGTTCCCAGCTGTCACACTCAAAGTCATCTAAACGTAATCAGTCGTCCATTGATGAGTCCCTCTACGCCGTGTGGAAACAGCGGTCCAGAAACTAGGTATGTAAATACATGAAATTATGTCCACTTCGCCTAAAAAATAACAAAAAAAATTTGTTACATAATCATAATCATTGAAAAATCTAATGACTTTTAATTTTTAGGAGATGGGGTAGCTGAGAACAAACAACAGCATACAAAATTATTTTCAAATTTCAGCAATAAACATTTTCTTTTAAACTCAACATGTCTTTTAATTCCTTTGAAATCACAGGAACAATTCCTAAAATACCTATATTTATATGAATAGTAATATTATTATTTATTATATTAAGTTTTTTTGAAATAGGTCTTTGTTGTCTCCGTCTGCGCTTAGCAATTTACGTTACTTGGTTAGTTTAAAAATTATAAAACTTAAGTATTAATTGTTTATTGGTTTTTTAACAATAGTTTTGTAGGGATATGCAATTTTTTTAAATATAGTTTTTTTTTTTATTAATTTTATCCCTCGGCAACTTAGGCCATTGGTAGAGGGGGTTGGTACTGAAGGTTGTTTAACGGTAGGGGGGTGTTACACGTGGGTGTATTTTGGCAGAATTTTGAATGGGGCACCCGTAGGTTTCTGCCATGCCCCGGAGTGGGGGATGGCGGCACTTGTTTTCCGGACACCGTGACTTGCCAGGAGAAAAATGCCGCCCAGTGGTCGAGAGGATCGAACCCGCGACCGCCAGCGCCGCAGACGACGTGTTCGACCGCTCGGCCACCTCGTCCCCTAATATAGTTTATTAACACAGATAATGTTATTAACTTTCATAATAACCATACAGCATAAACTTGTAAAAAATTAAAGCTCTTAGAACATTATTATTTATGAATAATAACTAGTAAATACATAATAATATACACAAGTACAATTCATTATTTATAAATATTAATTATATTTAGTTTGGATCTTATACTCAAACATAAGTTCATATAAATGTATACATTAATATATATAGTTAAAATTCTTAATATAGGTAACTATGTAATATCTATTGAACTCTAGTCCATGTTAGTAGCTTAAAGAGTGAAACTAATTAAAATTATCAAGGTATATTCTGAATTACAACCATAATAATTAATACTTGTGGTCTTAAAAAAAATGTATTGAAGAAAGTGTAAAATGAATACAGACGACTCGACGCGGTCTGTATACATTTTCCGAATTTCCATCCTCTTGCCTAAGCCCATATACTATTTTCAAAGTGGTCCCGACCTCGTAAGTATATTTAAATAATTTCCAAAATGTGCGTACTTCTTGGTGTTTAACAATTCTCGGGCAGCCCGGTTGCTCCGATTTCCATAACGCTGTTCCGGGACGACTCGACGCGGTCTGTATACATTTTCCGAATTTCCATCCTCTTGCCTAAGCACATATACTATTTTCAAAGTGGTCCCGACCTCGTAAGTATATTTAAATAATTTCCAAAATGTGCGTACTCTTGGTGTTTAACATTTCTCGGGCAGCCCGGTTGCTCCGATTTCCAGAACGCTGTTCCGGGACGACTCGACGCGGTCTGTATACATTTTCCGAATTTCCATCCTGTTGCCTAAGCACATATACTATTTTCAAAGTGGTCCCGACCTCGTAAGTATATTTAAATAATTTCCAAAATGTGCGTACTCTTGGTGTTTAACAATTCTCGGGCAGCCCGGTTGCTCCGATTTCCAGAACGCTGTTCCGGGACGACTCGACGCGGTCTGTATACATTTTCCGAATTTCCATCCTCTTGCCTAAGCCCCCATACTATTTTCAAAGTGGTCCCGACCTCGTAAGTATATTTAAATAATTTCCAAAATGTGCGTACTCTTGGTGTATAACAATTCGCCGGGTGGCTTGTTGCCGCGATTTCCCGAACGCTGTTCCGGGACGACTCGACGCGGTCTGTATACATTTTCTGAATTTCCATCATCTTGCCTAAGCCCTTATACTGTTTTCAAAGTGGTCCCGACCTGGTAAGTATATTTAAATAATTTCCAAAATGTGCGTTCTCTTGGTGTATAAAAATTCGCCGGGTGGCTTGTTGCCGCGATTTCCCGAACGCTGTTCCGGGACGACTCGACGCGGTCTGTATACATTTTCCGAATTTCCACCCTTTTGCCTAAGCCCTATACTTATTTCAAAGTGGTCCCGACCTCGTAAGTATATTTAAATAATTTCCAAAATATGCGTACTCTTGGTGTAAAACATTTCGCGGGCAGTCTGGTTGCCACGATTTCCCGAACGCTGTTCCGGGACGACTCGACGCGGTCTGTATACATTTTCCGAATTTCCATCCTCTTGCCTAAGCCCCCATACTATTTTCAAAGTGGTCCCGACCTCGTAAGTATATTTAAATAATTTCCAAAATGTGCGTACTCTTGGTGTATAACAATTCGCCGGGTGGCTTGTTGCCGCGATTTCCCGAACGCTGTTCCGGGACGACTCGACGCGGTCTGTATACATTTTCTGAATTTCCATCATCTTGCCTAAGCCCTTATACTGTTTTCAAAGTGGTCCCGACCTGGTAAGTATATTTAAATAATTTCCAAAATGTGCGTTCTCTTGGTGTATAACAATTCGCCGGGTGGCTTGTTGCCGCGATTTCCCGAACGCTGTTCCGGGACGACTCGACGCGGTCTGTATACATTTTCCGAATTTCCACCCTTTTGCCTATGCCCCTATACTTATTTCAAAGTGGTCCCGACCTCGTAAGTATATTTAAATAATTTCCAAAATATGCGTACTCTTGGTGTAAAACATTTCGCGGGCAGTCTGGTTGCCACGATTTCCCGAACGCTGTTCCGGGACGACTCGACGCGGTCTGTATACATTTTCCGAATTTCCACCCTTTTGCCTAAGCCCCTATACTTATTTCAAAGTGGTCCCGACCTCGTAAGTATATTTAAATAATTTCCAAAATATGCGTACTCTTGGTGTAAAACATTTCGCGGGCAGTCTGGTTGCCACGATTTCCCGAACGCTGTTCCGGGACGACTCGACGCGGTCTGTATACATTTTCCGAATTTCCATCCTCTTGCCTAAGCCCCTATACTATTTTCAAAGTGGTCCCGACCTCGTAATTATATTTAAATAATTTCCAAAATATGCGTACTCTTGGTGTAAAACATTTCGCGGGCAGTCTGGTTGCCACGATTTCCCGAACGCTGTTCCGGGACGACTCGACGCGGTCTGTGTACATTTTCCGAATTTCCATCCTCTTGCCTAAGCCCCCATACTATTTTCAAAGTGGTCCCGACCTCGTAAGTATATTTAAATAATGTCCAAAATGTGCGTACGCTTGGTGTATAACAATTCGCCGGGTGGCTTGTTGCCGCGATTTCCCGAACGCTGTTCCGGGACGACTCGACGCGGTCTGTATACATTTCCCGAATTTCCATCCTCTTGCCTAACCCCCCATACTATTTTCAAAGTGGTCCCGACCTCGTAAGTATATTTAAATAATTTCCAAAATGTGCGTACTCTTGGTGTATAACAATTCGCCGGGTGGCTTGTTGCCGCGATTTCCCGAACGCTGTTCCGGGACGACTCGACGCGGTCTGTATACATTTTCTGAATTTCCATCATCTTGCCTAAGCCCTTATACTGTTTTCAAAGTGGTCCCGACCTGGTAAGTATATTTAAATAATTTCCAAAATGTGCGTTCTCTTGGTGTATAAAAATTCGCCGGGTGGCTTGTTGCCGCGATTTCCCGAACGCTGTTCCGGGACGACTCGACGCGGTCTGTATACATTTTCCGAATTTCCACCCTTTTGCCTAAGCCCCTATACTTATTTCAAAGTGGTCCCGACCTCGTAAGTATATTTAAATAATTTCCAAAATATGCGTACTCTTGGTGTAAAACATTTCGCGGGCAGTCTGGTTGCCACGATTTCCCGAACGCTGTTCCGGGACGACTCGACGCGGTCTGTATACATTTTCCGAATTTCCATCCTCTTGCCTAAGCCCCTATACTATTTTCAAAGTGGTCCCGACCTCGTAATTATATTTAAATAATTTCCAAAATATGCGTACTCTTGGTGTAAAACATTTCGCGGGCAGTCTGGTTGCCACGATTTCCCGAACGCTGTTCCGGGACGACTCGACGCGGTCTGTGTACATTTTCCGAATTTCCATCCTCTTGCCTAAGCCCCCATACTATTTTCAAAGTGGTCCCGACCTCGTAAGTATATTTAAATAATTTCCAAAATGTGCGTACGCTTGGTGTATAACAATTCGCCGGGTGGCTTGTTGCCGCGATTTCCCGAACGCTGTTCCGGGACGACTCGACGCGGTCTGTATACATTTTCCGAATTTCCATCCTCTTGCCTAAGCCCCTATACTATTTTCAAAGTGGTCCCGACCTCGTAATTATATTTAAATAATTTCCAAAATATGCGTACTCTTGGTGTAAAACATTTCGCGGGCAGTCTGGTTGCCACGATTTCCCGAACGCTGTTCCGGGACGACTCGACGCGGTCTGTGTACATTTTCCGAATTTCCATCCTCTTGCCTAAGCCCCCATACTATTTTCAAAGTGGTCCCGACCTCGTAAGTATATTTAAATAATGTCCAAAATGTGCGTACGCTTGGTGTATAACAATTCGCCGGGTGGCTTGTTGCCGCGATTTCCCGAACGCTGTTCCGGGACGACTCGACGCGGTCTGTATACATTTCCCGAATTTCCATCCTCTTGCCTAACCCCCCATACTATTTTCAAAGTGGTCCCGACCTCGTAAGTATATTTAAATAATTTCCAAAATGTGCGTACTCTTGGTGTATAACAATTCGCCGGGTGGCTTGTTGCCGCGATTTCCCGAACGCTGTTCCGGGACGACTCGACGCGGTCTGTATACATTTTCTGAATTTCCATCATCTTGCCTAAGCCCTTATACTGTTTTCAAAGTGGTCCCGACCTGGTAAGTATATTTAAATAATTTCCAAAATGTGCGTTCTCTTGGTGTATAAAAATTCGCCGGGTGGCTTGTTGCCGCGATTTCCCGAACGCTGTTCCGGGACGACTCGACGCGGTCTGTATACATTTTCCGAATTTCCACCCTTTTGCCTAAGCCCCTATACTTATTTCAAAGTGGTCCCGACCTCGTAAGTATATTTAAATAATTTCCAAAATATGCGTACTCTTGGTGTAAAACATTTCGCGGGCAGTCTGGTTGCCACGATTTCCCGAACGCTGTTCCGGGACGACTCGACGCGGTCTGTATACATTTTCCGAATTTCCATCCTCTTGCCTAAGCCCCTATACTATTTTCAAAGTGGTCCCGACCTCGTAATTATATTTAAATAATTTCCAAAATATGCGTACTCTTGGTGTAAAACATTTCGCGGGCAGTCTGGTTGCCACGATTTCCCGAACGCTGTTCCGGGACGACTCGACGCGGTCTGTGTACATTTTCCGAATTTCCATCCTCTTGCCTAAGCCCCCATACTATTTTCAAAGTGGTCCCGACCTCGTAAGTATATTTAAATAATTTCCAAAATGTGCGTACGCTTGGTGTATAACAATTCGCCGGGTGGCTTGTTGCCGCGATTTCCCGAACGCTGTTCCGGGACGACTCGACGCGGTCTGTATACATTTTCCGAATTTCCATCCTCTTGCCTAAGCCCCTATACTATTTTCAAAGTGGTCCCGACCTCGTAATTATATTTAAATAATTTCCAAAATATGCGTACTCTTGGTGTAAAACATTTCGCGGGCAGTCTGGTTGCCACGATTTCCCGAACGCTGTTCCGGGACGACTCGACGCGGTCTGTGTACATTTTCCGAATTTCCATCCTCTTGCCTAAGCCCCCATACTATTTTCAAAGTGGTCCCGACCTCGTAAGTATATTTAAATAATTTCCAAAATGTGCGTACGCTTGGTGTATAACAATTCGCCGGGTGGCTTGTTGCCGCGATTTCCCGAACGCTGTTCCGGGACGACTCGACGCGGTCTGTATACATTTCCCGAATTTCCATCCTCTTGCCTAACCCCCCATACTATTTTCAAAGTGGTCCCGACCTCGTAAGTATATTTAAATAATTTCCAAAATGTGCGTACCCTTGGTGTTTAACAATTCTCGGGCAGCCCGGTTGCTCCGATTTCCAGAACACTGTTCCGGGACGACTCGACGCGGTCTGTATACATTTTCCGAATTTCCATCCTCTTGCCTAAGCCCCCATACTATTTTCAAAGTGGTCCCGACCTCGTAAGTATATTAAAATAATTTCCAAAATGTTCGTACTCTTGGTGTATAACAATTCGCCGGGTGGCTTGTTGCCGCGATTTCCCGAACGCTGTTCCGGGACGACTCGACGCGGTCTGTATACATTTTCTGAATTTCCATCATCTTGCCTAAGCCCTTATACTGTTTTCAAAGTGGTCCCGACCTGGTAAGTATATTTAAATAATTTCCAAAATGTGCGTTCTCTTGGTGTATAACAATTCGCCGGGTGGCTTGTTGCCGCGATTTCCCGAACGCTGTTCCGGGACGACTCGACGCGGTCTGTATACATTTTCCGAATTTCCACCCTTTTGCCTATGCCCCTATACTTATTTCAAAGTGGTCCCGACCTCGTAAGTATATTTAAATAATTTCCAAAATATGCGTACTCTTGGTGTAAAACATTTCGCGGGCAGTCTGGTTGCCACGATTTCCCGAACGCTGTTCCGGGACGACTCGACGCGGTCTGTATACATTTTCCGAATTTCCATCCTCTTGCCTAAGCCCCTATACTATTTTCAAAGTGGTCCCGACCTCGTAATTATATTTAAATAATTTCCAAAATATGCGTACTCTTGGTGTAAAACATTTCGCGGGCAGTCTGGTTGCCACGATTTCCCGAACGCTGTTCCGGGACGACTCGACGCGGTCTGTGTACATTTTCCGAATTTCCATCCTCTTGCCTAAGCCCCCATACTATTTTCAAAGTGGTCCCGACCTCGTAAGTATATTTAAATAATTTCCAAAATGTGCGTACGCTTGGTGTATAACAATTCGCCGGGTGGCTTGTTGCCGCGATTTCCCGAACGCTGTTCCGGGACGACTCGACGCGGTCTGTATACATTTTCCGAATTTCCATCCTCTTGCCTAAGCCCCTATACTATTTTCAAAGTGGTCCCGACCTCGTAAGTATATTTAAATAATTTCCAAAATATGCGTACTCTTGGTGTAAAACATTTCGCGGGCAGTCTGGTTGCCACGATTTCCCGAACGCTGTTCCGGGACGACTCGACGCGGTCTGTGTACATTTTCCGAATTTCCATCCTCTTGCCTAAGCCCCCATACTATTTTCAAAGTGGTCCCGACCTCGTAAGTATATTTAAATAATTTCCAAAATGTGCGTACCCTTGGTGTTTAACAATTCTCGGGCAGCCCGGTTGCTCCGATTTCCAGAACACTGTTCCGGGACGACTAGACGCGGTCTGTATACATTTTCCGAATTTCCATCCTCTTGCCTAAGCCCCCATACTATTTTCAAAGTGGTCCCGACCTCGTAAGTATATTTAAATAATTTCCAAAATGTGCGTACTCTTGGTGTATAACAATTCGCCGGGTGGCTTGTTGCCGCGATTTCCCGAACGCTGTTCCGGGACGACTCGACGCGGTCTGTATACATTTTCTGAATTTCCATCATCTTGCCTAAGCCCTTATACTGTTTTCAAAGTGGTCCCGACCTGGTAAGTATATTTAAATAATTTCCAAAATGTGCGTTCTCTTGGTGTATAAAAATTCGCCGGGTGGCTTGTTGCCGCGATTTCCCGAACGCTGTTCCGGGACGACTCGACGCGGTCTGTATACATTTTCCGAATTTCCACCCTTTTGCCTAAGCCCTATACTTATTTCAAAGTGGTCCCGACCTCGTAAGTATATTTAAATAATTTCCAAAATATGCGTACTCTTGGTGTAAAACATTTCGCGGGCAGTCTGGTTGCCACGATTTCCCGAACGCTGTTCCGGGACGACTCGACGCGGTCTGTATACATTTTCCGAATTTCCATCCTCTTGCCTAAGCCCCCATACTATTTTCAAAGTGGTCCCGACCTCGTAAGTATATTTAAATAATTTCCAAAATGTGCGTACTCTTGGTGTATAACAATTCGCCGGGTGGCTTGTTGCCGCGATTTCCCGAACGCTGTTCCGGGACGACTCGACGCGGTCTGTATACATTTTCTGAATTTCCATCATCTTGCCTAAGCCCTTATACTGTTTTCAAAGTGGTCCCGACCTGGTAAGTATATTTAAATAATTTCCAAAATGTGCGTTCTCTTGGTGTATAACAATTCGCCGGGTGGCTTGTTGCCGCGATTTCCCGAACGCTGTTCCGGGACGACTCGACGCGGTCTGTATACATTTTCCGAATTTCCACCCTTTTGCCTATGCCCCTATACTTATTTCAAAGTGGTCCCGACCTCGTAAGTATATTTAAATAATTTCCAAAATATGCGTACTCTTGGTGTAAAACATTTCGCGGGCAGTCTGGTTGCCACGATTTCCCGAACGCTGTTCCGGGACGACTCGACGCGGTCTGTATACATTTTCCGAATTTCCATCCTCTTGCCTAAGCCCCTATACTATTTTCAAAGTGGTCCCGACCTCGTAAGTATATTTAAATAATTTCCAAAATATGCGTACTCTTGGTGTAAAACATTTCGCGGGCAGTCTGGTTGCCACGATTTCCCGAACGCTGTTCCGGGACGACTCGACGCGGTCTGTGTACATTTTCCGAATTTCCATCCTCTTGCCTAAGCCCCCATACTATTTTCAAAGTGGTCCCGACCTCGTAAGTATATTTAAATAATTTCCAAAATGTGCGTACCCTTGGTGTTTAACAATTCTCGGGCAGCCCGGTTGCTCCGATTTCCAGAACACTGTTCCGGGACGACTAGACGCGGTCTGTATACATTTTCCGAATTTCCATCCTCTTGCCTAAGCCCCCATACTATTTTCAAAGTGGTCCCGACCTCGTAAGTATATTTAAATAATTTCCAAAATGTGCGTACTCTTGGTGTATAACAATTCGCCGGGTGGCTTGTTGCCGCGATTTCCCGAACGCTGTTCCGGGACGACTCGACGCGGTCTGTATACATTTTCTGAATTTCCATCATCTTGCCTAAGCCCTTATACTGTTTTCAAAGTGGTCCCGACCTGGTAAGTATATTTAAATAATTTCCAAAATGTGCGTTCTCTTGGTGTATAAAAATTCGCCGGGTGGCTTGTTGCCGCGATTTCCCGAACGCTGTTCCGGGACGACTCGACGCGGTCTGTATACATTTTCCGAATTTCCACCCTTTTGCCTAAGCCCTATACTTATTTCAAAGTGGTCCCGACCTCGTAAGTATATTTAAATAATTTCCAAAATATGCGTACTCTTGGTGTAAAACATTTCGCGGGCAGTCTGGTTGCCACGATTTCCCGAACGCTGTTCCGGGACGACTCGACGCGGTCTGTATACATTTTCCGAATTTCCATCCTCTTGCCTAAGCCCCCATACTATTTTCAAAGTGGTCCCGACCTCGTAAGTATATTTAAATAATTTCCAAAATGTGCGTACTCTTGGTGTATAACAATTCGCCGGGTGGCTTGTTGCCGCGATTTCCCGAACGCTGTTCCGGGACGACTCGACGCGGTCTGTATACATTTTCTGAATTTCCATCATCTTGCCTAAGCCCTTATACTGTTTTCAAAGTGGTCCCGACCTGGTAAGTATATTTAAATAATTTCCAAAATGTGCGTTCTCTTGGTGTATAACAATTCGCCGGGTGGCTTGTTGCCGCGATTTCCCGAACGCTGTTCCGGGACGACTCGACGCGGTCTGTATACATTTTCCGAATTTCCACCCTTTTGCCTAAGCCCCTATACTTATTTCAAAGTGGTCCCGACCTCGTAAGTATATTTAAATAATTTCCAAAATATGCGTACTCTTGGTGTAAAACATTTCGCGGGCAGTCTGGTTGCCACGATTTCCCGAACGCTGTTCCGGGACGACTCGACGCGGTCTGTATACATTTTCCGAATTTCCATCCTCTTGCCTAAGCCCCTATACTATTTTCAAAGTGGTCCCGACCTCGTAATTATATTTAAATAATTTCCAAAATATGCGTACTCTTGGTGTAAAACATTTCGCGGGCAGTCTGGTTGCCACGATTTCCCGAACGCTGTTCCGGGACGACTCGACGCGGTCTGTGTACATTTTCCGAATTTCCATCCTCTTGCCTAAGCCCCCATACTATTTTCAAAGTGGTCCCGACCTCGTAAGTATATTTAAATAATGTCCAAAATGTGCGTACGCTTGGTGTATAACAATTCGCCGGGTGGCTTGTTGCCGCGATTTCCCGAACGCTGTTCCGGGACGACTCGACGCGGTCTGTATACATTTCCCGAATTTCCATCCTCTTGCCTAACCCCCCATACTATTTTCAAAGTGGTCCCGACCTCGTAAGTATATTTAAATAATTTCCAAAATGTGCGTACTCTTGGTGTATAACAATTCGCCGGGTGGCTTGTTGCCGCGATTTCCCGAACGCTGTTCCGGGACGACTCGACGCGGTCTGTATACATTTTCTGAATTTCCATCATCTTGCCTAAGCCCTTATACTGTTTTCAAAGTGGTCCCGACCTGGTAAGTATATTTAAATAATTTCCAAAATGTGCGTTCTCTTGGTGTATAAAAATTCGCCGGGTGGCTTGTTGCCGCGATTTCCCGAACGCTGTTCCGGGACGACTCGACGCGGTCTGTATACATTTTCCGAATTTCCACCCTTTTGCCTAAGCCCCTATACTTATTTCAAAGTGGTCCCGACCTCGTAAGTATATTTAAATAATTTCCAAAATATGCGTACTCTTGGTGTAAAACATTTCGCGGGCAGTCTGGTTGCCACGATTTCCCGAACGCTGTTCCGGGACGACTCGACGCGGTCTGTATACATTTTCCGAATTTCCATCCTCTTGCCTAAGCCCCTATACTATTTTCAAAGTGGTCCCGACCTCGTAATTATATTTAAATAATTTCCAAAATATGCGTACTCTTGGTGTAAAACATTTCGCGGGCAGTCTGGTTGCCACGATTTCCCGAACGCTGTTCCGGGACGACTCGACGCGGTCTGTGTACATTTTCCGAATTTCCATCCTCTTGCCTAAGCCCCCATACTATTTTCAAAGTGGTCCCGACCTCGTAAGTATATTTAAATAATTTCCAAAATGTGCGTACGCTTGGTGTATAACAATTCGCCGGGTGGCTTGTTGCCGCGATTTCCCGAACGCTGTTCCGGGACGACTCGACGCGGTCTGTATACATTTTCCGAATTTCCATCCTCTTGCCTAAGCCCCTATACTATTTTCAAAGTGGTCCCGACCTCGTAATTATATTTAAATAATTTCCAAAATATGCGTACTCTTGGTGTAAAACATTTCGCGGGCAGTCTGGTTGCCACGATTTCCCGAACGCTGTTCCGGGACGACTCGACGCGGTCTGTGTACATTTTCCGAATTTCCATCCTCTTGCCTAAGCCCCCATACTATTTTCAAAGTGGTCCCGACCTCGTAAGTATATTTAAATAATGTCCAAAATGTGCGTACGCTTGGTGTATAACAATTCGCCGGGTGGCTTGTTGCCGCGATTTCCCGAACGCTGTTCCGGGACGACTCGACGCGGTCTGTATACATTTCCCGAATTTCCATCCTCTTGCCTAACCCCCCATACTATTTTCAAAGTGGTCCCGACCTCGTAAGTATATTTAAATAATTTCCAAAATGTGCGTACTCTTGGTGTATAACAATTCGCCGGGTGGCTTGTTGCCGCGATTTCCCGAACGCTGTTCCGGGACGACTCGACGCGGTCTGTATACATTTTCTGAATTTCCATCATCTTGCCTAAGCCCTTATACTGTTTTCAAAGTGGTCCCGACCTGGTAAGTATATTTAAATAATTTCCAAAATGTGCGTTCTCTTGGTGTATAAAAATTCGCCGGGTGGCTTGTTGCCGCGATTTCCCGAACGCTGTTCCGGGACGACTCGACGCGGTCTGTATACATTTTCCGAATTTCCACCCTTTTGCCTAAGCCCCTATACTTATTTCAAAGTGGTCCCGACCTCGTAAGTATATTTAAATAATTTCCAAAATATGCGTACTCTTGGTGTAAAACATTTCGCGGGCAGTCTGGTTGCCACGATTTCCCGAACGCTGTTCCGGGACGACTCGACGCGGTCTGTATACATTTTCCGAATTTCCATCCTCTTGCCTAAGCCCCTATACTATTTTCAAAGTGGTCCCGACCTCGTAATTATATTTAAATAATTTCCAAAATATGCGTACTCTTGGTGTAAAACATTTCGCGGGCAGTCTGGTTGCCACGATTTCCCGAACGCTGTTCCGGGACGACTCGACGCGGTCTGTGTACATTTTCCGAATTTCCATCCTCTTGCCTAAGCCCCCATACTATTTTCAAAGTGGTCCCGACCTCGTAAGTATATTTAAATAATTTCCAAAATGTGCGTACGCTTGGTGTATAACAATTCGCCGGGTGGCTTGTTGCCGCGATTTCCCGAACGCTGTTCCGGGACGACTCGACGCGGTCTGTATACATTTTCCGAATTTCCATCCTCTTGCCTAAGCCCCTATACTATTTTCAAAGTGGTCCCGACCTCGTAATTATATTTAAATAATTTCCAAAATATGCGTACTCTTGGTGTAAAACATTTCGCGGGCAGTCTGGTTGCCACGATTTCCCGAACGCTGTTCCGGGACGACTCGACGCGGTCTGTGTACATTTTCCGAATTTCCATCCTCTTGCCTAAGCCCCCATACTATTTTCAAAGTGGTCCCGACCTCGTAAGTATATTTAAATAATTTCCAAAATGTGCGTACGCTTGGTGTATAACAATTCGCCGGGTGGCTTGTTGCCGCGATTTCCCGAACGCTGTTCCGGGACGACTCGACGCGGTCTGTATACATTTCCCGAATTTCCATCCTCTTGCCTAACCCCCCATACTATTTTCAAAGTGGTCCCGACCTCGTAAGTATATTTAAATAATTTCCAAAATGTGCGTACCCTTGGTGTTTAACAATTCTCGGGCAGCCCGGTTGCTCCGATTTCCAGAACACTGTTCCGGGACGACTCGACGCGGTCTGTATACATTTTCCGAATTTCCATCCTCTTGCCTAAGCCCCCATACTATTTTCAAAGTGGTCCCGACCTCGTAAGTATATTAAAATAATTTCCAAAATGTTCGTACTCTTGGTGTATAACAATTCGCCGGGTGGCTTGTTGCCGCGATTTCCCGAACGCTGTTCCGGGACGACTCGACGCGGTCTGTATACATTTTCTGAATTTCCATCATCTTGCCTAAGCCCTTATACTGTTTTCAAAGTGGTCCCGACCTGGTAAGTATATTTAAATAATTTCCAAAATGTGCGTTCTCTTGGTGTATAACAATTCGCCGGGTGGCTTGTTGCCGCGATTTCCCGAACGCTGTTCCGGGACGACTCGACGCGGTCTGTATACATTTTCCGAATTTCCACCCTTTTGCCTATGCCCCTATACTTATTTCAAAGTGGTCCCGACCTCGTAAGTATATTTAAATAATTTCCAAAATATGCGTACTCTTGGTGTAAAACATTTCGCGGGCAGTCTGGTTGCCACGATTTCCCGAACGCTGTTCCGGGACGACTCGACGCGGTCTGTATACATTTTCCGAATTTCCATCCTCTTGCCTAAGCCCCTATACTATTTTCAAAGTGGTCCCGACCTCGTAATTATATTTAAATAATTTCCAAAATATGCGTACTCTTGGTGTAAAACATTTCGCGGGCAGTCTGGTTGCCACGATTTCCCGAACGCTGTTCCGGGACGACTCGACGCGGTCTGTGTACATTTTCCGAATTTCCATCCTCTTGCCTAAGCCCCCATACTATTTTCAAAGTGGTCCCGACCTCGTAAGTATATTTAAATAATTTCCAAAATGTGCGTACGCTTGGTGTATAACAATTCGCCGGGTGGCTTGTTGCCGCGATTTCCCGAACGCTGTTCCGGGACGACTCGACGCGGTCTGTATACATTTTCCGAATTTCCATCCTCTTGCCTAAGCCCCTATACTATTTTCAAAGTGGTCCCGACCTCGTAATTATATTTAAATAATTTCCAAAATATGCGTACTCTTGGTGTAAAACATTTCGCGGGCAGTCTGGTTGCCACGATTTCCCGAACGCTGTTCCGGGACGACTCGACGCGGTCTGTGTACATTTTCCGAATTTCCATCCTCTTGCCTAAGCCCCCATACTATTTTCAAAGTGGTCCCGACCTCGTAAGTATATTTAAATAATTTCCAAAATGTGCGTACGCTTGGTGTATAACAATTCGCCGGGTGGCTTGTTGCCGCGATTTCCCGAACGCTGTTCCGGGACGACTCGACGCGGTCTGTATACATTTCCCGAATTTCCATCCTCTTGCCTAACCCCCCATACTATTTTCAAAGTGGTCCCGACCTCGTAAGTATATTTAAATAATTTCCAAAATGTGCGTACCCTTGGTGTTTAACAATTCTCGGGCAGCCCGGTTGCTCCGATTTCCAGAACACTGTTCCGGGACGACTCGACGCGGTCTGTATACATTTTCCGAATTTCCATCCTCTTGCCTAAGCCCCCATACTATTTTCAAAGTGGTCCCGACCTCGTAAGTATATTTAAATAATTTCCAAAATGTTCGTACTCTTGGTGTATAACAATTCGCCGGGTGGCTTGTTGCCGCGATTTCCCGAACGCTGTTCCGGGACGACTCGACGCGGTCTGTATACATTTTCTGAATTTCCATCATCTTGCCTAAGCCCTTATACTGTTTTCAAAGTGGTCCCGACCTGGTAAGTATATTTAAATAATTTCCAAAATGTGCGTTCTCTTGGTGTATAACAATTCGCCGGGTGGCTTGTTGCCGCGATTTCCCGAACGCTGTTCCGGGACGACTCGACGCGGTCTGTATACATTTTCCGAATTTCCACCCTTTTGCCTATGCCCCTATACTTATTTCAAAGTGGTCCCGACCTCGTAAGTATATTTAAATAATTTCCAAAATATGCGTACTCTTGGTGTAAAACATTTCGCGGGCAGTCTGGTTGCCACGATTTCCCGAACGCTGTTCCGGGACGACTCGACGCGGTCTGTATACATTTTCCGAATTTCCATCCTCTTGCCTAAGCCCCTATACTATTTTCAAAGTGGTCCCGACCTCGTAAGTATATTTAAATAATTTCCAAAATATGCGTACTCTTGGTGTAAAACATTTCGCGGGCAGTCTGGTTGCCACGATTTCCCGAACGCTGTTCCGGGACGACTCGACGCGGTCTGTGTACATTTTCCGAATTTCCATCCTCTTGCCTAAGCCCCCATACTATTTTCAAAGTGGTCCCGACCTCGTAAGTATATTTAAATAATTTCCAAAATGTGCGTACCCTTGGTGTTTAACAATTCTCGGGCAGCCCGGTTGCTCCGATTTCCAGAACACTGTTCCGGGACGACTAGACGCGGTCTGTATACATTTTCCGAATTTCCATCCTCTTGCCTAAGCCCCCATACTATTTTCAAAGTGGTCCCGACCTCGTAAGTATATTTAAATAATTTCCAAAATGTGCGTACTCTTGGTGTATAACAATTCGCCGGGTGGCTTGTTGCCGCGATTTCCCGAACGCTGTTCCGGGACGACTCGACGCGGTCTGTATACATTTTCTGAATTTCCATCATCTTGCCTAAGCCCTTATACTGTTTTCAAAGTGGTCCCGACCTGGTAAGTATATTTAAATAATTTCCAAAATGTGCGTTCTCTTGGTGTATAAAAATTCGCCGGGTGGCTTGTTGCCGCGATTTCCCGAACGCTGTTCCGGGACGACTCGACGCGGTCTGTATACATTTTCCGAATTTCCACCCTTTTGCCTAAGCCCCTATACTTATTTCAAAGTGGTCCCGACCTCGTAAGTATATTTAAATAATTTCCAAAATATGCGTACTCTTGGTGTAAAACATTTCGCGGGCAGTCTGGTTGCCACGAGCTTACGACCTCTGTTCCTTCCAACTTGACGCGATCTGAATTTTTTTTCTGAAATTGTACGCCCTAACTTATAATTTACGTTAACTTAGAATGTTACGACGTACTTTTAAGTACCTATCAGAAAATATTTTCAAAACTTGGTCTCTTTTTTTTTTTGGTATTTATGTCGAATTAGAGCGCCATCTATTGGTGTAATACGGTTTTGTCGTATATTGAGGATTTTAGACGTTTTTGGGAACCCTGTCCTCGCTTATCAAATATTGCTAGCGGAACATACGTGATTGAAGTATACATTAAAATGATATTATGTTGTTGTTATTCATTTGATAACAATTATTACTATCTTAGTGATAAGCACGGTATTTATCATAGAGTATACTCTATGGTATTTATAGACGTAATAAATTTGAATATTATTTTGTTTTAATGTTTTTGTTGAATGTTGATCGTTGATGTGATAATGTGAAATTGCTTACTTATTACTTTAGAGTTTAGTTATTACTTGTTAGCGTGGTTACTGGTTATTACTTCAGTTATTTAGACAGTCTGTAATTAAAAATATATTTACAAGAATACTTCCACCTTCCACAGTCTTAGTCAAGTATGTAATGATTGTATTTTATATTGATACATATTTCCATTAATCTAATATATCCAAGTAAATATATCATTGCTTAATGATACGTCGTTTGTTTTATTGTTGTTCAAGGATTATTGTTTTGGTTAATTGCTATGGAGGCCCGGCATAGAAGAAACCAGTCAGCGAAATTGATCAATTTATCTAAAAAGTATAATACATTAGGTACTGTTAAAAGCACTACAAGTAATTTACCAAAGGATTCGTCTTCTTTGCCATTACGTCCCTATGTCATGCAGCCTGACTGAATAGAGTCAAACTCTAAAGTAAGACAATGGTTGCATCATGTAAATATACACAAGTTAGTATACCATCCAGACACACTTTCTTGTTCGCAAAGGTGGGTACCATAAGCTATATTTCATAATATGATTATAGTATTTTATTAATATAATTTTATTTTTTTGTAATTTTTTTTAGGTAGAATATGATGAAGAGCAAAATAATGAGATTTCTAGCAGTGGTATAAATGATGAAAATGTTATTATACAAAATAAAGGTGTTCAGAATAATTCTGATAATATATGTACGACAGATTTTATGAAGTAAGTAAACTGTTTTTTTTATCATATTATCTTATATAGTACAATGTTGTCATATATTCACTTGGGTGAACGATGCAGATATATCTCCACCCATTGTCTCTTTATTTTTTCAAGTATTGGGACCATTTCTTGTGATAGTTATTTTTTTATACATACAATTTGTCTGTATTAAGGAATAATTGCTTTGATTGTAGGTAAATAAATTATAAAATTGATTTAAGGTTAAACATCAAATTTCAATCAATACTATGCTCGTTAATTATATTTCAAAAGTTCTGCCCACGTCAAGGTAATAAAATTTCATATACCACTGCTTTATAGTACTCTGTCTGGCTTTGTATTTCTTCCCCTCCCTTTAATCAAAAAATAACTTGAACTACCTAATTTAAGTTTATTTTTTTGATAATTAATTTTTAATTTTGTATTAAATAATTTTAATGTAACATAATTGTATACAACTTTTTATTAGTAATTGATTAGTTTCCATGTTTTTTTAATAAACTAATTATTATTTTTTTAGAAATTATGACGCTAAATATTTATTTGAAAATGAAGATATCACTAAGTCATCCGTTGAATGTATTTCTACATATCCTATTGAGATATCAAATTGTAATAGTGATGTTTTATTTATTGGAAATGAAAATAATTTTGATTACAAAAGTATATCAATCTTAATAAAGTAAGTGTTGCTTATTTAACAATAAAATTATGTAATAGTTTTATTTATTATTTTGTTATGTCATGTTAATTTATTGTATACACTATTGGTAATAATTAAATGGTATATTTTGCAATGCTAATAATGATTATGTATTTGAAAATAAGGAAAGTATTGAGGATCTACTGAATTTTTGCGATCATCCATTTTCACCTACTCGTGTTACAATTTTTAACCATCATGAAAACCAGAGGAATATTGTTGTCAGTCCCACTACATATTTGTTAAAGTATGTACTTTAGATAAATATTTTGCAATTGTTTTTATTTATTATTTTAATTACAATTTAAATATAATAATGATAATATATTTTGTAATACTATAAATATTTTTTTTTTTTTAGTTCAGTCGAGAACACTTATTATGATATTGTGGCTAATGACTTAAATGCATTAAACAATATTTTTCCATCAGCAGCTATTTACACTAACCATGATGGTAATTATTATCCCACTAAAAACACAGAAACTAGTCACGGGGAACAAAATAGACCTGTTCGTAAAAAGTTTGTACTATATTAATTATTATTTAGTAATTCTATAATAATAAATTCTTAAAAATATTATTTCTAATCACGGTTTTTTTTGTGTCTAGGTTATTTAGTTTTACCAGAAGTGGAAACGAGGAGAACTCGAAAAAGTCGTCATTGAACAAGAGCAGTGGCGTGGTGAATGGGATTTTATGAAGCCTAGGCGTCATGGTGGATTTTTTGGTTGGGGTTGGGTGGTTGGTACATTATGGTAATCAATCACATACAACAAAAATTAAAATATTTACTGTCAAATAATAATTATATGTACTAAATATTCTATTAAGGTGTTAAGAGGGAGTAGGTACTGAAATATATGCTGGGCATCAAGATTTAACCAGAGTATACCTTTACTTTACAATAGGTAAAAAGCTTATAAATTATTATTGCATCTATATTTTTGTTGATGTTTAGATTCTTGGTTAAAATTCTTAACTCATATGCAGGGCTTGTAAGTTCATGCATTTTGTATATCAATCTTACTAAGGTGTATTTAATGCTAGATGAAATAGAAATTAATTTCAATGGTTATACGATGGCACGATGGTTAAGTATGTGAAGTTTAATAGGTTTATTCACATGTATTCATAGGTTTTTATATTTTTTATAACAGAGCCCAAACTAATATTTCCAGAATATTAGACAGAAAAAACTATTCAAAATAAATAGCTCATTAAAAAAAATTATTCATAGGGCACCTGCGGGATATCAAAGATCAAGTCTATATAAAAAATTCAACAAGAGTTAAATTCCTAAGAAACAAATTGAAGGGGAGTGTTGGCGCCCGCAGGCGAATGCATTTTAGAAAACCAAAAAAAAAATTAGAAAAAACTATACAGTAGGAACACACATTAAAGAGTTCAAACTACAAACTCCAGAATCTTAAACAGAAAAAACAATTGACAATCTTTAGCTCATTAAAGAATGATAATGCAGATTCAACCTGCATGTTATCAATAATCAAGTCTGTGCAAAAAATTAAACTAGAGTCAAATTCCTAAAAAAAAATTAAAGGGGAGTGTTGGCGCCCGCAAGTAAATGCTTTTTAGAAAACAAAAAAGGTGGATTAATATAACCAATTTATACAAAATCCTATCCTAATATCATAACAGTACTAAAATCTGACGAATAAAAAAAAACAAATTTAACACTGTAAATTAACCTATATTCTTCCCAGATGTATAATCTACCCGCAAATATTAATTCATACATCTAACTATATAAATACACAGACTATAACTATACAGTATACAGACTTAATTCTGAAACTACTTAGCAGATATTATTGTATAAATTATATATATGTATAAAAAATAATAATACAAATCAACAATCATGACCGATTAACCGATAGCAACCAACATAATATAATACACAGGTAGATTTTCCTAAAATGTTCATTCATATAAACATTCTCCATGAAATACTCTTTCGTTTTAAAAAAAAATCAAGAAGATCTAATAAGTAGTTCCAGAGTTAAGCCTGTACAGAGATTTTAATTTAAATCTAAAAATCTTAAATCTTAAATAAGTATTCATTTTAATCTACAAATGCATT